>CM068384.1:61840161-62168346 GCA_034770075.1 Aralia elata | reverse complement strand
ATTCCACTTACATTCTTTTCGTTTTTTCATTATATTTATCATAATCAAAATGTCAAATTTACCGATTAATAATCAATTTGAGCAACAATTGTTTCATACATAAATAGCCAATACATGAAAGTAAAACACTGTAAAACCAAAAAATCTATTCTACAGCCTACTTCTCATGGATTAAATCATGACTAAGACATGATTACAAAGCATCATACAATTAATGAATCATATTTATAATCCACACATTATAAACAATTACCACATGCATTGGACCATAAAAATTTATTTTCAGAGAACTAAAAAAAAAAAATAGTTTTCCAGTTGAGGAAGATCAAAGAATACAATTTACAGAAGTTTGAATTGAATTAATACCTCTTAATTGTTGAATCAAAAGCTAAGCAAAGACAATCCCCCCCTTGGAATCTCAGTTTTACTCTCTTTCAAATTCACAGAGTTCACAAACTCTTCTAACAATTCTCTTTTGTGTACTCTCAATTACTTCAGACAACGCTTTTAACAAAAATCAAACTGATAGCTTTTAAAAAATACCAAACAACATATTCCTATTATTTAATCCATCAGTTACATAGTTTCAAAAGCCACTAAGGCTTGTTTGAACAAAATACTAAATTAAAAATAAGAATTTTTTTTTCAAAAGCCCACATGGACGTTTGTTTTGGTTAAAAAAAAAATTAATCTTCTTTTAGATATTTTAATACTTATGTATATTGATAATGCTTCCAAATTGTCACACTTTAATCAATTAAATGGTAAACAATATCAAATTTAATTTAATAACTTCTATTTGGCTATCAATAAATTAATATATAATCCAAATAAATTTCAATAAATCATTTTATTCAAATAAATCAGTAATCATACTAATTTAAATTATTAAATTAGAATAATCACATCAAATCACATTTAAATAATATTTAACATAATTACACTTTAACATGAACTATTCCACAACAACTTTATAAATCTATTTATTTTACTCAAATAAATAACTTATAACAAAAATATTTATTTAAAGGGGGCCTCAAATAAATATTTTATTCATATTCACACAAAATCACATTCGTGTAACAGATTGGGTCTATAATAAGTTGTGCATGGAGATAGGTGAATGATCAACAAAGGAATCTACCACGTCTAGTAAAAGATGTGAAATGGTCCTATCTGATTCGATAAATGACAACTCAATAGTCCTTGGCCAAGGCAGAATGAAATTAGAAATGAGTTTTCTAATTTGCAATTATTTAGCGTTGTGTGCATTTGGGAATCGAAATACATATAAATAAGAATAAAATAAGAACTTTGACAGTAAATCCATGTCTTATTAGTTCAGTTGGGGACATTGTATGGTAGAAGGATTAAATTATAACGGTAACTATTCACCTTGAAAGGGTTCTTTTGTGAATTAATGTTTGAAATCTATATTATCCTGAAAAGGTCGTTGCATCGCTAAGGGGACTTACCCTTATTGTAGAATACAATATTGATTTTATATTTAAATAAAGTAAATAGTTTAATCTTATTTATTTAAATAAGATTAAGAATAGGTTCTAATTAATTTATTCACAAAACCGGTTTAATAATGGAGAACCTAAAGGGTGACACCGCAAAAGAAAATATTTTATTTAAAGAAGTAAATGACATAATTGTAATAATAAGTTAAAGTGTATTTAATTTAATCTATGGAGTATAGAATAAATTAAATAGCTTAATTATTTATTATTTAATATTTTTAGAAAATATATTAAATATAAAATTAATAAGAGGAGTCTTATTATTATTATTATTTACCTATTATTTTAATTCCTAATAGGGATTACAGAATTAATTAATAGAAGTATCTTCTCTCATGAAATTCCCTAATTGGATTATGGAGCATAATTAATTAAAGGAGTTTTTTAATTATAATAGAAACCCTAATCCTAAATTGATTTAGGGAAGAGTTATTCCTACATCTATAAATAAGAGGAGTCTTATCGATAGATTAAGGGTTACACAATACTTTTTGCATTAGATTGTGGAGAAGTACTTTATCAAATTTCTATACGAGATCAGAGAAGAAACTACGGTTTTTTCTCTTAAAAGACCCCATATTCACAACTCTGGGGCACTATGCCCTTTTGTGGAGTAACCATAGTCTATACTTTGGTATCTTCTAACATGGAGTCCATTTCGGATTTCATGGCTTTCTAGCCATTTCTCCTGAGTGTCTACTACTCATAGGCCTCCATCATATATAACATGGATCATCATCCTCTATGATGTGTACCTTATCATCATCCCTATGATGAATCCATTACCTTATAAGGTATCCTTCGTTACTCTTCGCCAGATTGTTATGATTCGGTTGTGGTACAATAGGTAATATCTACAGGTTCCTATCGTTTGACTTAAAGTGGCTTTGTGGTTCTTAAACTCCCCTTTAAGATGCTATTTATAAAGCCTCCCATTGAAGCTCCTTCAATGTTAAACACCTTTTTATCTAAGAAGGCAACATGTAAGATTAATAGTACCCTAATACTTTCTTTAAAGGATATCCCAACAAATCTGCACTTGTCATATTTTTGTCCCAAACTTATCTTTGAAACCTTTTTCACATAAGTCTGGGACACACCCCTTATCTTAACATTACTTAAGAATAGGAAATCCTCCCATAATCCATAACCTTTATGGAGTCTTGGGGCCTGATTTTTTGAGGTTACTTTATTGATTGGCTAGATTATGCAGGCCATTTCTAGGGCATAACCCCAAGATAGGATACAAAAATGTCGTAAAAATCAATATGGACTGCACCATGGTCCAACAAGGTACAATTTCTCCTCTTAGATACACCAAATTAATTTATTGTGTATCAGAACGTTTCCATTATGAGAAAATACCATTTTGGAGATGATTTAGAAAACTCATTGCACAAGTATTCTTTCCTCGATCTGATCAAGAGATTCTTAATACTTTGTCAATTATGTTTCACTTTTGAATTCATTGAAACATTTCAAATGATTCAGTCTTGTATTGTATCAAATACACACATTCAACTATTTGAATGGACCATCTCCTTTTTTTCGTTTTACCCCTAGTTTGTTCAATTTGTAAAATTAATTTTTCATGTAAAGTTCAAGGTATAATCAAAGTCCTAATCAAGTATTCTTTCTTCTCCAGTTTCAAAACAAAATATTATCATTTATAAAATAGAACAACAATTGTTCCTTAAATATAATACCAGAACCTTCCTTGTCCAACAACGAAGTAAATAATGTTTTCTAAAAAGAGTAAACTAAACATAATAACAACTTATTAATCTTTAATCAGACTTGCCCGTAGGCAAATGCTAAACTATAAGTTCCTAGGGTTAATGCAGCAACCTTTGCTCCATTTCCCACACATAAAAGATTACTTTACTCTTTGTTTAGCTTTCTACTTCAGCTTAGTCTAATGCATGTGGATAGCATATGTTGAGAACTATAGCCCGGTATCCAATACCTAAGTAGAACCTTGACTTATTAGAGAAAAATTTTATTTCAATCATGAACAAATATATATCTATAACCGAAGCTTCACTAAAGGCTTCTTCTGGTTTACCCTCTGTAAGATTCTCCTTCACAGTTTTCCCTTTCCAGTATCCTAGGCTTATTTGAAGATGGGAAGCAAAACTCCTTTGGCTATCTGCATCAATTCCTTGTTTTTTATTATCCTGTTGTTTGTTGCCTTTTTCCATTTACCTTCTTTGAATTTGTTCTTCTTTTAAAGAAGAATCCTTTGGCCTTCTTTACCGCTTCCTGGAAGAATCATCTATCAGTAAGACTTGGGTCCTTTCTTGGTTGGAAAGTGACTCTTTAAACAGTTTTCCAACCATGGTTTTAAGCAACTCAGGCAGGCTGACATAAATAGCTTGTTCATGTGGAAAATTCAACAAACCAATTTGTGAAACGAGTGCCGGAATTGAATTGCAAGGATCAAATCGTTGGTTGATCAACTCTCCATCATTATGAAAACCCAGTGGTTCCTAATTTGTTCAAAATAGATTGATCATTTTAGGACATATGTCTGTACTGTAGTGCCATCGGTTATTCCTAGATCGAAAGAGCTCACTCAAGATATATCTGATATCTAATAGTCCGACTTTCCTCACCCTTCAACATTCTTGGAAGGTGCAGGAGTAATAGGTAGGAGCATTCCATAGTTTCCATGCCTGACTGCTGAAGCTCGTTACTAACATGGATGCGAAGCATGATGCATTGAGCCCAACTCTGTTGCATCATCTTGCCACTTTTTAAAAGTAACAATCTCCTTCCTCAAAAGGGCATTGTCTGCAACCATTGCAGGAATAAGCAATATTAAGGATTATAAGATAAGCCTTTTCAGCCCTTGAGAACTATTCTCAAAATTCTTTAAAACCAGTCCTATATTTAATTTGGTCCAGTTAATTAGCATCTAATATGCTTCCACAGTGATAGGTAAAATTAGAACATCGTAAAAAAAATCAATAATTGTAACATCTCAGTAATATTTGGAGCATCTTATCTTGCCTTCAACACACAAGTAAATTGTGAGCAATAACTGCATATTCCTATCAATCTATTAATTAATTTATAATTGTTGGAGTGTAGTGATGTCGGCACCTTCTAGACCGTGGGGTGAATATTTAATCAATCTTCGTTCTTCATTAATCTTTTGTTGTTTTTTCTATAACTTTAAATTTAATTAATTAATACAATCATTAAGTTACCAAATTGTAGGTGTGTATTTTTTTAGATCAACAGATAAAGATAGATAAAATTAGCTAAAATCCGAGGTGGAACCTAAAAAAAAATTCCATATAACGTTAGCCCATAACTAAAATTTTAAATAGACTCCCTCAAAAAACCGGAGATATTAACCGGCTCAAAATATTACTTCCCTAAGAGGAGAAGCGTGAAAAGTATCCTCAGGTTGGTCAAGACCATGAATATTTCTTTCTTTCTTTCTTTTATTTATTTTCTTAAGAAAGGGATAATGTTCCCTCAAATATTAAAAATGGATGTTATTTTTGATCCTCGACCCAACCAGACAGTTTCTTTCACACTCACTCCTCAGACTTTCCGTTATAACTTTTGATTCCGTTTTTCCAAATTGCCCACATCATTATATCAACTTTTATTAATTGATCTTACTGATATTTTATATTTCCTATCCTTTTTTGGGTTTATTCTAATCTATCTGTTTATTTTTTTCAAAATGCTTCCTTTCCTCGTGAATTATGTTCCCGCTAATTTTTTCACTTAGGAATAGAGATTCATTCCTTGGTGGATCACCTCTAGAAGGCCAAACAACTTGGGTTGGCTAACGTTTGATCAAAGGAAGGAATCTCATCGGTGGAATTATCGAGGAGAACACGAAAGGACTAGGAGTTGAACCTTGTACCCAAAAAAGCTTTATGATCTAATGAGGTATAATTCTTATTCTCTTTCTCTTTATGTTTAATTGATAATTGATACACAAGGATAAATCATGGTGATGGGTTTGTATAAAATTTTAAAATCTGATTGTTTAAATCGCCGCTTCCGCTTTATAGGTAGATTGTAATTTGATTTGCATGCTTGCGTTAATAGACAACCCTGACAAGTGGTATCAGAGCCTAATCCTTGTGTTGGAATTATTGATTTTGATGCATTCCATCCATAATGTATGAATATGATATGCGATACGATCGGATTTTTTTGTGGCTGGAAATTTTTTTCTGATATCTACAATCGCGGCGCGCGGCCGCGCCGCTTTGCAGTTCATTCTGTGAGCGCAGGTCCGCAGCACCTAGAAACCCAGAAAACGTTTCTGGGGGTACAGCGCGGCCGCTGCCCGCTCCTAGTTCCAATTTTGGAGGCGTCGCGGACCAGCTGCCGTGTTGTTGCAGAACTTTTGAATTTTTTTTGTTTTTTCTCATTTAAGATAAATGGTGTTATTTTAATTGAATTAAAAAGTTTAAAATAAAGATGTTATATTTTATTCTAGAATAGGATTTCAGAGTTGGCCTTAAAATTAAAGGAGTTTAATTTTAGATATGGGTTTTTCGATATAAAATAAAAGAGTTTATGTTTGTTTCAAAAACTAAATATTAGCAAAACATTTTTCCCATTAATTGATATCAATGCATATATGGAATGGTTTTATTATTCATAGAAGATGAATGTTATTTATTGATACACTATAGAGATATGTAATGACAATAAATAGGGGATTGATTATGGACTAGTTGACCCAATGTATGAATTGGATTTATTTTAGTGTGAATGCTTGAAATATATGGGTTTTTTAAATAATGGGGTCTCGCGTACCTCGTCTTCCCTCATAATTTTTCTCTAATGTAAATTCTAGCTCCCTCGCTATGTACTTCCCCTGACTTGCCTGATCAAAATGTTTCTATTTATTGTAAAATAGTCTTATGTAATAGGACTTATTTAGAATTAATTTATGTGGAAGAAATTAGAGACAAAGGAGCATAGGAGGAGCACTTAGAAGACCCATTAGTATTTGGAACCGGGGTTTAAATGTAATAGGTTCTATTTAAATTTAAATTCTTACACCATAGGTTTGATCTCCTTTTTGGTTCACTTGGTGGCTCTAGTGAACCAAACTAGAATAAAAGTCCATAATCAATCTGGGTAGAATATAGTATTCTATATGTTGCATTCTTACTATATATATTATATATTTATCCAACATAGCTTCGCAATGTAAAATAATATGACGTCGTATTTTTATATATATGGTGTGCAATGCAGCGTAAACAAGATGAGAAGATATATAATAATAAAACCCCTCAAAGAAAATCATATTAAAGTCCTAAAAGCGTTTCCCAAAGATATTATGGACTCATCGAAACTGCCGCCTTCTAGCATGGTAAAGCAATAAGGAGTATTCTTAAATGTTTTAATATGAGTTTGTTTGTGTCCACCACAACAAGACACCAGTATTAAATATTTAAGATGTTGCTTTTTGTTAGGATTTGTATATGCGCGAACATGCAATCAAATTAACATAAATAAAGCGGAAGCGGCGGATAAAATCAGATCTTTAAAAATTTTATACAAATCCATCACCATGATCTTTCATTTATGCACAATTATTAATATAAACCGAAAGAGGCGATGGAGAATAAGGAAATTATAAACCCTTGTAGAATTCTAGCTTCCCCTCAGGTACATAGTTTTCACCTCCAATATCCTTCGCAGTTCTCCTTGAATTCCACCGATTAAATTCCTTCCTTTGATCAACGTTAGCCACCCAAAGTGTTTGGCCCTCTAGAGGTGATCCACCAAGGAATAATTACTTGTTCAACGAAGATGGGTGTTGGCAAAAACCCTTAGTTTTCTATCTCTATAGATAAATTGTAAAGGTATTCTCATACAATTCTTATGCAAGAGTGTGTAAACCCTAATCTATGATCACAGACTTCTCATTATTTATATAGATGTAGGGAAAACCCTTCCCTAAAACTATTATTAGGATTAGGGTTTCTATTCTAATTAGAACTGCTTTAATTAAATTTTAAACTTCCTAATACCAATTAGGAATTAATGTGAGAGTCACTTCTATTCAATTAATTCCTCAATTTCCCCTATTAGGAATTAAATAATAGTAATAGTACAAATAATAATAATAATCGAACTTCCTCTTATATAATTTTATATTTAATATTTTTCTAAAAATATTAAAATATATACAATATTAAGCTATATAATTTATTCTTATCATCCATAGGGACCTAAATTAAATACACTTAATCTTAATTATTACAATTAATGCCATTTACTTCTTAAATAAATATTTTCTTTTTGCGGTGTGACCCTTTAGGTTTCTCCAATATTAAGACCGGTTTGTGTGAATAAATAAATTAGAACAATTTTAATCTTATTTTAAATAAATAAATTAAACTATTTAAATTTCATTTAAATAAATAAATAATTAATTCTACAATAAGGGAATAATAAATAAAAAAAAAGGTAAGCCCCCCTTAGCGATCCAACGGACTTACCAGATAATAATAGATTTCATCAACATTAATCACAAAAAGGAACCTTTGAGTAAATAGTTACCGCACAAATTGAATCCTTCATACCATACAATGTCCAATTAAGTATAAGACAATTAGATTTACTTGTTCAAGTCATATTTTATTTAATTATATCTGCATTTCGAATTCCCAAATGCACAACTTTACAAATAATGCAAATTAGAAACTCCTTTCTAATTATTCATTCTGCTCCCTTGGCCAAGGATTCTCCTCTCAACTTGAAAAATTAGTCCATTTTATCGAATCACATTAGGACATTCACATCTTTTACTCAGACGTGGTAGATTCTTTGTAATGACCATTCACCTATCTCCATGTACAACATATCATTATAACCACCCAATCATACCCTGGTGATATACCCCAAAGCGGTCTTAAGGGTACATGGTTCAAAGTAATAAATTCATCATACCACAAGATACCTATTGATGATCTCAAGGTCCAAGGATCACTTGTACTCAACTATCAACTAGAGGAATTGCCTATTGACAGGAGAGTAAAACTCCATTAGGTAATTCCTTTAGCGAGTACACGTTCAGTGAACTTATTTCTCTAATAAGCACCTACATACTTGTTTTAGGTGTCTCCACACAAATGATTATGAGATCAATCATCTCTCTTCCTAAGAGCAAACACACGTGATGCTACTATTCTATCCGGATATCACTAATCCCCAATTTAGTAATCCTAACGATATAGGAACAATTTTAGTTTTGTGAGCTATCAAGACATTTAAGATCTCATTAGCCAAAAATGATCACCATCATGATTCTAAAACACGCATTGCTCAAAACTATGGGTTTATCACATTTTAATAATAACATCACTATGTAGATAAATATAAAATGCCTATTTTAAAAAACCGCAATATTAAGATTACAAAGTATCTGTACATCATATCAAATATGATTGGCCTTGTGTGCATACTACTTTCAATCTCCACCAGTGCAAACTAAAGCCAATCGCCATGGTATCTAATAAAATACCCTTCTTCTCTAAGTGACAGATCATACCTGCTGTTTTTGGATAAAGCTTCAGTAGATGGATATGATATGTATGCTAGTTACTCAGAGAGTCTACTATCTCTATAGTGGACTTTTTCCCTCTTTCCAATGATCCCACTAATCAAATGAAAGTGCCGCAACACATGTTTAGAATCCAAGATGAGACTTAGGAAACTATTCCAGATCTGTGATGAACTATTTCATTCCAAACAAATCCGACTTGTCAGCTTCACTTACAGCTATATACTTTGTACTTTGTACACTAAACCAACAACTCTTTGCTGTATTGGAACCTTTCCTGTTTGAGAACCTTTCAAATTCAACTGCACCACCATATTAGGTAACAATTTTACCCTAAAGTGGATTTGTTATCATCTTGGTCAAGTCCTTGAAAAACTTGAGTCTGTTTAGGCCTCTCTAGTTTTCATTCAGACCTACCCACGAATCATGATCACATCTTCAATAACGGAATTAAGTACTAAAGATGTTCATCACTGTCTTACCGGTCAGATCTTCTTCCATAATCTGATCTGAACAACATCAGACCTTTGTATATTCCATTGCCAATCATAGATAGTAAACCTCATGCCGAATCATCGTCTTTTTAAATGGGAGACAATTTTTAGAGATGGATACACTCCATAGCTCAATCATCATGAAGACCTCTCTTGAGTTTGCCATGCTAAACGCCTTTAGCATCAAATGAATATACGTTCTTGGGTCAAGCCGAAACCTATTCCTTTTATAATCTATCTATATAGATTTATTATATCCCCAATTGTATAGAATGCTCCTCCCAAGTTATTCGTGGAGGAATGTTTAGACAATTTTATCTTTACTGATTGTAGCATTGGTGTGTCATTCCTTATCAGTAATATATCAACATATAATACTAGGAATGTCACAGTGCTCCCACTGACCCTTTTGTACACACTAGGTTCATTCTCGTTTTTGATAAAATCAAACTCTTTTGATTGTCTCATCAAAACGAATGTTCCATCTTTGAGAAGCTTGCTTCAATCCATCAATGGATCATTGTAGCTTAAAACACGATCTGCTTCAACCTTTGAAAACAAATTCCTCTGGCTGTATCATACATACATTCTCCTCAAGTCTTTATTGAGGAATGACGTCTCCACATCCATTTTGCCAGATTTCGTAATAAGCTGCAATCACAAGCAAAATCCAAATGGACTTGAGCATTACCCGATAATAAGGTTTTATTACAGTCAACTCCTTGACTTTATATGAAACCTTTTAAACAAGTCTGGTCTTATAGGTCTCCACCTTGCCATTCCATATACACCCTTTAGGCACTATGCCTTTCGGTGGAGTAACCAGAGTTTATACTTGGTTCTCATACATGGAGTGCATTTCGGATTTCATGGCTATCTGCCATTTCTCTGAGTGTCTTCTACTCATAGCCTCATCGTATATAACGGGATCATCATCTTCTATGATGCATACCTCATCATCATCCTCTATGATGAATCTATACCTCCTAGGTATCTTCGGTACTCTTCCAGATTTACGATTCGGTTATGGTACAATAGGTCTATCTACAGGTCCCTCGATTTGATTTAAAGTGCTTTGTGGTTCTTGAACTCTTTCAAGATCTATTACCCTCCCACTAGCTCCTTCAATGATAAACATCTTTATCTAAGAAGGCAGCGTGTAGGATTTATAGTAATAATACCACTAAACTTTTCTTTAGGATATCCCACAACTCTGCACTTGTCAAATTTTGTCCCAAACTTATCTTTTGAAACCTTTTCACATAAGTTGGACAACCCCTTATCTTAACATACTTAAGACTAGGAATCCTCCCTATCCATAACTTTTATAGAGTCTTGGGGCCAAATTTTGAGGTTACCTTATTTTGTAGATATGCAGCCGTTTCTAGGGCATAACCCCAGATGGATACTAGAATGTCGGTAAAAATTATTATGGACCTTACCATGTCCAACAAGGTACAATTTCTCCTTCTAGATACACCAATCAATTATTGCGTATCAGGAGGTGTCCATTATGAGAAAATACCATTTTGAGATGATCTAGAAACTTATTGCACAAGTATTGCTTCCTCGATCTGATCATAAAATCTTAATACTTTGTCAATTTGTTTCACTTCTGAATTATTTGAACATTTCAAATGATTCAAACTTGTATTTCATCAAATACACGCATTCAACTCTTTGAATGACCATCTCCTTTTTCTTTTACTAGTTTGTTCAATTTGCAAAATTATTTTTCATGTAAGTCAAGTATACAAAGTCTATCAAGTAATCTTCCAGTTTCAAACAAAACATTATCATTATAAATAGAACAACAATTGTTCTTAAATATAATACCAAAACCTTCCTTGTCCAACAACGGAAGTAATAATATTTCTAAAGAGAACTGGAACATAATAACAACTTATTAACTTAATAGACTTTCCCGTAGACAACGCTAAACTATAAGTTCCTACGGTTAATGTAGCAACCATTGCTCCATTCTCCACACGTAAGATTACTTACTCTTTGTTTAGCTTTCTACTTCTACTTAGTCTCTACATTGGATTGCATATGTGAGAACTACAGCCGGTATCCAATACCCAAGTAGAACCTTGACTTACAGAAAGATTTATTTTAATCATGAACAAACCTATATCTGTAACCGAAGCTTCACTAAGCTTCTTTTGGTTACCCTCTGTAAGATTCTCCTTACAGTTTTCCTTTCCAGTATCCAGGCTTATTGCAGTGGAAGCAAACTCCTTTGCTATCTGCATCAGTATTGTTCTTATTATCCTTTGTTTTTGCCTTTCCATTTACCTTCTTGAATTGTTCTTCTTTTAAGAAGATCCTTTGGCCCTCTTCCGCTTCCTGGAAGAATCATCTACCGGTAAGACTTGGTCTTTCTTGGTTGGAAAGTGACTCTTTACAGTTTTTCAACATGTTTAAGCAACTCAGGCAGGCTGACATATAGCTTGTTCATGTGGAAATTCACAACAATTTGTGAGAAAGAGTCCGGAAGTGATTGCAAGATCAAATCTTGGATCAACTCTCCATCCATTAAAACCAGTTGTCCCAATTGTACAATCAGATTGATCATTTTGAGGACATTTGTCTATACTGTAGTGCCATTGGTTATTCTAGATCGAAAGAGCTCCTTAGATATCTGATATCTAATAGTCTTACTTTCCTCACCCTTCAACTACTTGAAGGTGCAGGAGTATAGTAGGAGCATCCATAGTTTCATGTTGACGCTGAAGCTCGTTACTCATGGATGCGAGCATGATGCATTGAGTCAACTGTGCATCATCTTGCCACTTTCTAAAAGTAACAATCTCTTCCTTAGAGGCATTGTCTGTAACTATTGCAGGGATAAGCGTATTAAGGACATAAGATAGCTTTTCAACCTTAAGAACTATTCTCAAATTCCTTAACTAGTCTGTGTTATTTGGTCCAGTTAATTAGCATCTAATATGCTCTGCAGTGATAGTGAATTAGACATCGTAAAATTCTGTAAATGAATTTGTAATTTAACAACATTTTAGCATACATTCATTTAATTAATTATCAAAATAAATTAGGTCTTTATTTTAAATTGGTATCTCTCACTTTTTCATCAAACTATATTACCCTCAATATATATAGTTCGGCAAATCTAATTAAAGGTTTGCTAGTGAGAATAAGGATCCCATTTCAAATGTATATAGCCTTGTGTGACACAACAAATGATATATAAATAAATAAGTAGACAACTATTGTCAATTACATCACTATATAACTCCTTATATTTTGCCTCTTAGATTATTTTGATCAAGTGTGACACATCCGAATCAAAATTATCCAAGTTAAGTCCAACCTAGCACTTCCATATATTCGAAATAAAAACACTGTCCTTGTGTGACAAAACAAAACAGCATCGTTCAGTCTATGTATAAGCATCAAATGTGATAAAGCAACATCTTAAATATTTAATACTTGACTTGTCTGACACAACAAACTCATATTAAATATTTAATACTCTATCGCTTTACCATGCTAGAAGGCGACGTTCGATATTCCAAATATCTTTGAACGCTTAAGACTTAATATAATTTCTTTGAGGGGTTTGTTATTATTAGTCTCATCTTGTTTAGCGCGCATGCACATATATATATATATATAAAATACGCGTCATATTATTTAACATGCGAAGCATGTTGGATAATATATAATATATATATAGTAAGCTTGCACATATAGAATACTATATTCTACCCGGATTGATTATAGACTTTTATTCTAGTTTGGTTCACTAGAGCCACCAAGTGAACCAAAAGGTCAAACCTAGGGTGCAAGAATAAAATTTAAATATAACTATTACATTTAAACCCGGGCTCCATTACAAACGGGTCTTCAAGCGCTCCTTGCTCCTTTGTCTCCAATTCTTCAAGTAATTCTAACTAAACCTATTACATAAACTATTTACAATAAATAGAAACCTTGATTCAACAGTCAAGGGGAAGTACATATGGAGGGAGATAGAATTTACATTAAGAAAAAATTAGAGAAGACGAGGTACGCAGACCCCATTTATAAAAACTCATATATTCAAGCATCCACTAAAATAAATCCAATCGCACATTGGTCAGTAGTCCATAATCAATCCCTATTTATTATCATACATATCTCCATATGTATCAATAGATAACATTCATCTCATGAATAATAAAACTATTCCATATATGCATTGATATCATTTAATGGGCAATTAAAAGTTTCCTAGAAATCTAATTTTGAAATAAAAATAAACTCCTTTATTTTGATCAAAATTTAAATTATAATAAACTTATTTATTTATTTATTTTATCCAATTTTGAATAAAAATAAACTCCTTTATTTTTTAATCAAATTCCAAATCAAAATAAAACACCTTTATTTTAATTAATATGGAAACCAATTTGAAGTTTAAAATAAACACCTTTATTTTTAACTTACAATTGTTGGAAAATAAAATATGTTGAATCCTATTCCTTATCAAAATAAACATCTTTATTTTTAAGGAAACATGGAATCCTATTCCATATGTGAATAAACTCCTTTATTCTAGGAAACATGGAATCATATTCCATATGTGAATAAACTCCTTTATTCTAGGAAACATGAAATCCTATTCCATGTATGAATAAACTCCTTTATTCTAGTTAATGTAGAATCCAATTCCAAGTTAAAATAAAACTATTAATTTTAATCATATTCCAATTAAAATAAACCTTTTATCTTAATTGAAAATAAATAAATTCAAAAAAAAAAATAATAATTTTACACAAACAATTATGCCTAATTAAATTGTTCTAAACACATCAATGTATATACAGAATCAAAACAATTAATAATTCGCATAAAGTTTAGCTCTGATACCACTGTTAGGTTTGTATAACGCGAACATGCAATCAAATTACATAAATAAAGCGGAAGCGCGATAAAATCAGATTTTAAAATTTTATACAAACCATCACCATGATCTTTCTTTATGCACAATTATTAATTAAACGAAAGCGATGGAGAATAAGAATTATACCCTTGTAGAATTCTAGCTTCCTCAGGTACAAGTTCACCTCCAATTCCTTCGCGTTCTCCTTGAATTCCACTGATTAAATTCCTTCCTTTGATCAACGTTAGCCACCCAAGTGTTTGGCCTCTAGAGGTGATCCACCAAGGAATAATACTTGCTCAAGAAGATGGGTGTTGGCAAAACCCTAGTTTCTATTTCTATAGAAATTGTAAGTATTCTCTACAATTCTTATGCAAGAGTGTGTAACCCTAATCTATGATAAGACTTCTCTTATTTATAGATGTAGGAAAACCCTTCCCTAAACTATTTAGGATTAGGGTTTCTATTCTAATTAACCTCCTTTAATTAAATTAAACTCCTAATCCAATTAGGAATTCATGTGAGAGTACTTCTATTAATAAAGTCCCACTCCCTATTAGGAATTAAATAATAGTAATAGTAATAATAATAATAAGACTCCTCTTATTAATTTATATTTAATATATTCTAAAATATTAAATAATAAATATTAAGCTATTTAATTTATTCTATCTCCATAGACTAAATTAAATACACTTAACTTATTATTAGAATTATGCCATTTACTTCTTAAATAAATATTTTCCTTTTGCGGTGTGACCCTTTAGGTTCTCCATATTAAACCGGTTGTGAATAAATAAATTAGAACAATTTTAATCTTATTTAAATAAATAAATTAAACTACTTAATTCATTTAAATAAATAATATTTATTCTACAATAAGGGTAAGCCCCCTTAGCGATCAACGACTTTCCAGATAATATAGATTTTAACATTAATCACAAAAGAACCTTTGAGTAAATAGTTACCGTACAATTCAATCCTTCTACCATACAATGTCCCAATTAAATATAAGACATGGATTTACTGTCAAGTCTTATTTTATTTAATTATATGCATTTCGAATCCCAAATGCACAAACTCTAAATAATGCAAATTAGAAACTCCTTTCTTATTTCATTCTGCCTTGGCCAAGGACTACTGAGTTGTCATTTATCGAATCACATAGGACATTCACATCTTTTACTAGACGTGGTAGATTCTTTGTTGACCATTCACCTATTTCCATGTATAACTTATTACACCCAATCATACCCTTTGATATACCTCAAAGGTCTTAAGGGACATGTCAAAGTATAATTCATCATACACAAGATACTATGATGATCTCAAGTCCAAGGATCACTTGTACTACTATCACTAGAGGAATTCCTATTGACAGGCGAGTAAAACTCCATTAGGTATTCCTTAGCGAGTCACGTTCAGTGAACTTATTCTCTAATAAGCACCTACATACTTGCTTTAGTGTCTCCACACAAATGATTATGAGATCAATCATCCTCTTCCTAAGAGCAAGCAACGTATGTACTAATCTATCCGGATTCACTAATCCCCAATTTAGTAATCCAACGATTAGGAACAATTTTAGTTTGTGAGCTATCTAGAATTTAGATCTCATTAGCATGATCACCATCATGATTCTAAAAGCATTGCTCAAAACTATGGGTTTATCACATTTAATATAACAGCACTATGTAGATAATATAAAATGCCTTTTAAAAACCGAATAAGATTACAAAGTATATGCTACATCATATCAAATATGATTGGCTTGTGTGCATATTACTTTCAGCTTTATCACATTTGATGCTTATAAATAGACTGAACAATGTTGTTTTGTTGTGTCACCACAAGGACAGTGTTTTTCTTTCGAATATATGGAAGTGCTAGGTTGGACTTAACTTGGATAATTTTGATTCGGATGTGTCACCATTTGATCAAAATAATCTAAGAGGCAAAATAAAAGGAGTTACATAGTGATGTAATTGACAATAGTTGTCTACCTATTTATTTATATATCGTTTGTTGTGTCACCACAAGGCTATATACATTTGAAATGAGATCCTTAGTCTCACTAACAAATCTTTAATTAGAATTGCCAAACTATATAATGAGGGTAATATAGTTTGATGAAAAAGTGAGAGATACCAATTTAAAATAAAGACCTAATTTATTTTGGTAATTAATTAAATGAATGTATGCTAAAATATTGTCTATTTCACATGCAGAATTTATAAATGTCAAACTCACTATCACTGCGTAGCATACTTGATGCTAACAAACTGACCGGACCGAATTACACGGACTGGTTAAGGAATCTGAGAATTGTTCTCACTGCTGAAAAGATTTCTTATGTCCTAAATTTGCTAATCCCTGCAAATGTCGCAGAAACAGCCTCTGAGGAAGAGATTGCTACATTCAGAAAGTGGCAAGATGATGCAATATTGGCTCAATGCATCATGCTTGTATCCATGAGTAACGAGCTTCAGCGTCAGCATGAAATGATGGATGCTCCTACTATATTGCTGCACCTCAAAGAGCTGTATAGTGAGTAAAGTAGAACTGCTAGATATCAGATATCTAAGGAGCTCTTCCAATCTCGTATGACCGAGGGCACTGCCATTGAGACTCATGTCCTTAAGATGATCAATTTGATTGAACAACTTGGATAGCTTGGGTTCGTGATGGATGGAGAGTTAAGCCAAGATTTGGTTTTACAGTCACTCTCGGACACCTCACAATTTGTTGTGAATTTTCACATGAATAAGTTGGACGTCAGCTTGCTTGAGTTACTTAACATGCTGAAAACTGCTGAAGGTCACTTCTCATCCAACAAGAACCAAGTCTTACTAGTGGATGATTCTTCCAAGAAAAGGAAGAGGCCCAAGGTATCTTCTGAAAAGAAGAAAAACAAGAAGGCTAAGGGCAAGACGAAGAGAAAGGATAAAAAGAAACCTGATCCAGATAGCAAAGGAATTTGCTACCATTGCAATAAGTCGGGACACTGGAAGAGGAACTGCAAGGAGTATCTTGCGGACCAAAAGAAGCTTGGAGAAGTTTCGACTTCCGATCTAGGTTTGTTCATCATTGAAAATAATTTTTCTGAAAGTCAAAATTCTACTTGGGTATTGGATACCGGCTGTAGTTCTCACATATGTAATAATATGCAGGGACTAAGCAGAAGTAGAAAGCTGAACAAGGATGAAGTTGTCCTACGAGTGGGAAATGGAGCAAAGGTTGTTGCATTGGCTGTAGGGACTTATTGTTTAGCACTGCCTTCGGGCAAGTTCATTAGTTTAAATAATTGTTATTATGTTCCAATACTTATAAGAAACATTATTTTAATTTTTGTATTGGATATGGATGGTTTTGATATTATAATAAAGAACAACAATTATTCTATTTATAATAAAATTGTTTTATATGGTGTTGACAATTTACTGAATGGACTTTACATACTTCAAATTGAACAAACAAAGAAAAGAAAAAGAGATGATGTTAATTATACCTTTATGTGGCACTGTAGACTTGGTCATATCAATGAAACAAGATTATCCAAGTTGCATAAAGATGAGCTTTTGGAGCTATCTGATTACGAATCATATCCAACTTGTGAATCTTGTCTTATGGGTAAAATGACTAAATCTCCTTTTACTGGAATAGGAGAAAGAGTTACAGAGTTGTTAGCGTTGGTACACACAGACGTATGTGGACCTATGACAACGAATGCACGAGGAGGGTATTCTTATTTTATTACTTTCACTGATGATCATTCTAGATTTGGATATGTGTATTTAATGAAATACAAATCTGAATCGTTTGAAAAGTTCAAAGAATTCAGAAGTGAAGTTGAGAAGTAAACTGGTAAGAGTATTAAGATTCTTCGATCGGATCGAGGAGGGGAATACTTAACCAATGAGTTTCTCAGTTGTCTAAAACAAAATGGTATAATCTCATAATGGACTCCACCAGGGACGCCATAGTTGAATGGTGTATCTAAAAGGAGAAATCGAACATTGTTGGACATGGTTCGTTCCATGATGAGTTTTATCGACCTTCCAGTATCCTTCTGGGGTTATGCCCTAGAATCGGCTGCATACCTACTTAACAAGGTGCCTACCAAATCTGTCCCAAAGACTCCATATGAGATATGGACAGGGAGGAAACCAAATCTTAAGCATGTTAAGACTTGGGGTTGTCCAGCTTATGTCAAAAGGTTTGAGCATGATAAGCTGAAGACTAAATTCGATAAATGTAGATTCGTGGGATACCCTAAAGAAACATCAGGGTATTATTTCTATCATCTTACTGATCAAAAGGTGTTTGTTGCGAAACACGCTGCCTTCATGGAAAAGGAGTTTATCCTTGAAGGGATCAGTGGGAGTAAGATAAATCTTGAAGAAGTTCAATAACCACAAAATACTACGGATGAAAGTCAGGTACCTGACCAAGTAGAAGAACCTACTTTACCACTACCTATTCGTAAATCTGGAAGAGTACCGAAGATACTTAAGAGGTATGGATTCATCATAGAAGATGATGATGAGGTACGCATCATAGATGATGATGATCCATTGACTTACGAAGAGGTTATGAGTAGTGAAGACTTAGAGAAATGGCTAGAAGCCATGAAATCCGAGATGGACTCCATGTATGAGAACCAAGTATGGATTTTGGTTTCACCACCTGAGGGCATTAAGCCTATTGGGTGTAAATGGGTCTTTAAGAGAAAGACTGGAGCGGATGGCAAGGTAAAGACCTATAAGGCCCGACTGGTTGCAAAAGGTTTCAAATAAAGACAAGGAGTTGACTCTGATGAAACCTTCTCACCAGTAGCTATGCTCAAGTCCATTCGGATTTTGCTTGCAATTGCAGCTTATTATGACTACGAGATCTGGCAAATGGAGGTGAAAACGGCCTTCCTTAATGGAGAGCTTGAGGAAAATGTATATATGATACAGCCAGAGGGTTTGTTTCAACGGTTGGAACAAACCAAGTCTGTAAGCTACAACGATCCATTTATGGGTTGAAGCAAGCTTCTCGAAGATGGAACATCCGTTATGATGAGATAATCAAAAGGTTTGATTTTATCAAAAATGAGGATGAACCTTGTGTGTACAAGAAGGTTAGTGGGAGCGTTGTATCATTCCTTGTATTATATGTTGATGATATATTACTGATAGGGAATGATGTTCCTATGCTACAGTCGATCAAAATATGGTTATCTAAACACTTCTCCATGAAGGACTTGGGTGAGGCAACCTATATTTTGGGGATAAAGATCTATAGAGATAGATCTAAAAGGATGCTGGGCTTGACCCAAGGAAAGTACATTGACTCGATGCTAAAGAAGTTTAGCATGGAAGATTCTAAGAGAGGTCTCATGCCGATGAGCCATGGAATACATCTCTCCAAGAAATAGGCTCCAAAGACACCTGAGGAGAGAGACCGTATGAGTAAGATTCCTTATATTTTCGCAATAGAATCTATCATGTACGGTATGATATGTATGTTAGGTTTGTATATAGCGCGAACATGCAATCAAATTACATAAATAGTGCGGAAGCGCGATAAAACGGATTTTAAAATTTTTCATACAAACCATCACCATGATCATCCATGTGCTCAATTATCAATTAAACGAAAGAGATAGAGATATAGAATTATACCCTTGTAGAACCATGCTTCCACAGGTACGAGTTCACCTGCAAATCCTTCGCGTTCTCCTTGAATTTCTCCAATTAAATTCCTTCCTTTGATCAACGTTAGCCACCTAAATGTTTGGCCTCTACAGGTGATCCACCAAGGAATAATAGTTGTTCAAGAAGATGGGTGTTGGCAAAAACCTAGTTTCCATCTCTATAGAAATTACAAGTACTCTCTCTCTCTAATTCTTATGGAAGAGTGTGTAACTGTCTAACTGTCTCACTGTCTAACCGTGTAACCCTAAATCATGATAAGATTACTCTTATTTATAGATATAGGGAACCCTCCTAAACTATTTAGGATTAGGGTTTTTATTTTAATTAAACTCCTTTAATTAATTGAACTCCTAATCCAATTAGGAATTCATGAGAGAGTACTTCTATTAATTAATTCACAATCCCTATTAGGAATTAAATAATAGTAATAGTAATAATAATAATAAGACTCCTCTTATTAATTTATATTTAATATTTCCAAAATATTAAATAATAAATATTAAGCTATTTAATTTATTCTATCTCCATAGATTAAATCAAATACACTTAACTTATTATTACAATTATGTCATTTACTTCTTAAATAAATATTTTCCTTTTTGCAGTGTGACCCTTTAGGTTCTCCATATTAAACCGGTTGTGAATAAATCAATTAGAACAATTCTAATCTTATTTAAATAAATAAATTAAACTATTTAATTTATTTAAATAAATAATATTTATTCTACAATAAGGGTTAGCCCCCTTAGCGATCAACGACTTTCTAGATAATATTGATTTCAACATTAATCACAAAAGAACCTTTCAGTGAATAGTTACCGTACAATTCAATACTTCTACCATACAATATCCTAATTAAATATAAGACATGGAATTACTGTCAAGTCTTATTTTATTTAATTATATGTATTTCGATTCTCAAATGCACAACAATGATTAATGCAAATTAGAAGCTCCTTTCTAATTTCATTCTGCTTTGGCCAAAGACTTCTGATTCGTCATTTATCGAATCACATAGGACATTCACTCCTTTACTAGAAGTGGCAGATTCTTTGTTGATCATTCACCTATCTCCATGTATAACTTATTACACTCAATCATACCCTTTGATATACCCTAAAGGTCTTAAGGGACATGTCAAAGTATAACTCATCATACACAAGATACTATGATGATCTCAAGTCCAAGGATCACTTGTACTACTATCACTAGAGGAATTCCTATTGACAGGCGAGTAAAACTCCAATAGGTATTCCTTAGCGAGCCACGTTCAGTTAACTTATTCTCTAATAAGCACCTACATACTTGCTTTAGTGTCTCCACAGAAATGATTATGAGATCAATCATCCTCTTCATAAGAGCAAGCAACGTATGTACTAATCTATCCGGATTCACTAATCCCCTTTTTAGTAATCCAACGATTAGGAACGATTTTAGTTTATGAGCTGTCTAGAATTTAGATCTCATTAGCATGATCACCATCATGATTCTAAAAGCATTGCTCAAAACTATGGGTTTATCACATTTAATATAACAGCACCATGTAGATAAAGTAAAATGCCTTTAACAACCGAATAAGATTACAAAGTATATGCTACATCATATCAAATATGATTGGCTTGTGTGCATACTACTTTCAATCTCACACTTGCACTAAAGCCAATCATCATGGTATCTAATACCCTTCTTCTCTAAGTGACGATCATCCTGCTGTTTGGATAAAGCTTCAGGAAATGGATATGCAATGTCGTTCTTGAGAGTCCACTATCTCTATAGTGACTTCTCCTCTTTCAATGATTCCACTAATCAAATGAAAGTGCCGCTACACATGCTTGAATCCAAGATGAGACTTAGGAACTATTGCTAGTGATGAACTTTTCATCCAAACAATCAACTTACAGCTTTATTTACAGCTATATACTTTGTCTTTGTCACTAAACCAGCAACTCTTTGTTGTTTGGAACCTTTCCAATTTACTGCACCACCATTTAGGGTAACGATTTACTTTAAAGTGGATTTGTTATCGTCTTGGTCAGTCTGAAAAACTTGAGTCTGTTCAGCCCTCTAGTTTTTATTCAAACCTACCATGAATCATGATCACATCTTTAGTACCGGTTAAGTATCTAAAGATGTTTATCACTGTCTTACAGTGATCTTCTCCTGAATATGACTGATTAACATCAGGCCTAGTATATTCATTGCATACATGATAGTAACTCATGCGATCTCTCTTTCAATTAGGGACAATTTTAGAGAGATACACTCCATGGCTCATCATCATGAGACCTCTCTTGGAGTTTGCCATGCTAAACGCCTTTAGCATCAAATGAATATACGTTCCTTGGGTCAAGCCGAACATCCTTTTAAATCTATCTATATAGATTTATATCCCCAATTTATAGGATGCTCCTCCTAAGTCATTCATGGAAGAATGTTTAGACAATTTTATCTTTACTGATTGTAGTATTGGTGTGTTATTCCTTGTCAATAGTATATCAACATATAATACCAAGAATGTCACAGCGCTCCCACTGACCCTTTTGTACACACAAGGTTCATTATCATTTTTGATAAAATCAAACTCTTTTGATTATCTCATCAAAATGAATGTTCCATCTTTGAGAAGCTTGCTTCAATCCATAAAAGGATCATTGCAGCTTATATACACGATTTGCTTCAACCTTTGAAACAAATACCTCTGGCTGTATCATACATACATTCTCCTCAAGTCTTCATTGAGGAAGGACGTCTCCACATCCATTTTGCTAGATTTCGTAATAAGCTATAATCACAAGTAAAATCCAAATGGACTTGAGCATTACCCGGTAATAAGGTTTTATCACAGTCAACTTCTTGACTTGAAAAACCTTTTAAACAGGTCTGGTCTTATAGGTCTCCACCTTGCCATTTGCCCTAGTCCTTCTCTTAAAGACCCATATTCACACTCTAGGCACTATGCCCTTTTGTGGAGTAACTAGAGTCTATACTTGGTTCTCATACATGGACTCCATTTCGCATTTCATGGCCATCTGCCATTTCTCTAAGTGTCTACTACTCATAGCCTCATCGTATATAACTGGATCACCATCCTCTATGATGCGTACCTCATCATCATCCTCTATGATGAATCCATACCTCCTAGGTATCTTCGATACTCTTCCAGATTTACGATTCGGTTGTGGTACAATAGGTCTATCTACAGGTTCCTCGGTTCGACTTAAAGTGCTTTATGGTTCTTGAACTCCTTCAAAATCTATTACCCTCCCACTAGCTCCTTCAATGATAAACACCTTTATCTAAGAAGGCAGCGTGTAGGATTATAGTAATAATACCCTAAACTTTCTTTAGGATATCCCACAAGTCTGCACTTGTCAGATTTTGTCCCAAACTTATCTTTGAAACCTTTTCACATAAGCTGGACAACCCCTTATCTTAACATACTTAAGAGTAGGAATCCTCCCTATCCATAACCTTTATGGAGTCTTAGGCTCGGATTTTTGAGGTCACCTTATTTTGTAGATATGCAGCCCTTTCTAGGGCATAACCCCAGATGGATACTAGAATGTCGGTAAAAATCATTATGGACTGCACCATGTCCAACAAGGTACAATTTCTCCTTTTAGATACACCAATCAATTATTGCGTATCAGGAGGTTTCCATTATGAGAAAATACCATTTTGAGATGATCTAGAAACTTATTGCTCAAGTATTCTTTCTTCGATCTGATCAAAGAATCTTAATACTTTGTCAATTTGTTTCACTTCTGAATTCTTTGAACCTTTCAAATGATTCAGACTTGTATTTCATCAAATACCCATATTCAACTCTTTGAATGATCATCTCCTTTTTCTTTTACTAGTTTGTTCAATTTGCAAAATTATTTTTTTTATGTAAGTCAAGTTTACAAAGTCTATCAAGTGATATTTCAGTTTCAAACAAAACATTATCATTATAAATAGAACAACAATTGTTCTTAAATATAATACCAAAACCTTCCTTGTCCAACAACGGAAGTAATAATGTTTCTAAAGAGAACTGGAACATAATAACAACTTATTAACTTAATAGACTTGCCCGTAAGCAATGCTAAACAATAAGTTCCTATAGTTAATGTAGCAACCTTTGCTCCATTCCCACACATAAGATTACTACTTTGTTTAGCTTTCTACTTCTGCTTAGTCTCTACATTGGATTGCATACGTGAGAACTACAGCCGGTATCCAATAACCAAGTAGAACCTTGACTTACAGAAAGATTTATTTTTAATCATGAACAAACTTATATCTGTAACCGAAGCTTCACTAAGCTTCTTCTAGTTAGCCTTTGTAAGATTCTCCTTACAGTTTCTTTCCAGTATCCAGGCTTATTGCAGTGGAAGCAAACTCCTTTGCTATCTGCATCAGTCTTGTTCTTAGTGTCCTTAGTTATTGCCTTTCTTTATACCTTCTCTGAATTGTTCTTCATTTAAGAAGATCCTTTGGCCCTCTTCCACTTCCTGGAAGAATCATCTACCAGTAAGACTTGGTCTTTCTTGGTTGGAAAGTGACTCTTTACAGTTTTCAACATGTTTAAGCAACTCAGGCAGGTTGACATATAGCTTGTTCATGTAGAAATTCACAACAATTTGTTAGAAAGAGTCCGGAAGTGATTGCAAGATCAAATCTTGTATCAACTCTCCATCCATTAAAACCCAGTTGTCCCAATTGTTCAATCAGATTGATCATTTTGAGGACAGTTGTCTATACTGTAATGCCATCGTTTATTCTAGATCGAAAGAGCTCCTTAGATATCTGATATCTAATAGTCTTACTTTCCTCACCCTTCAACTCCTTGAAGGTGCAGGAGTATAGTAGGAGCATCCATAGTTTCATGCTGACGCTGAAGCTCGTTACTCATGGATGCGAGCATGATGCATTAAGCCAACTGTACATCATCTTGGCACTTTCTAAAAGTAGTAATGTCTTCCTTTGTTTGCAATCATTGCAGGGATAGGCATATTAAGGATATAAGATAGCTTTTCAGCCTTGAGAACTATTCTCAAATTCTTTAACCAGTCCTTTTAATTCGGTCCGGTTAATTAGCATTTAATATGCTCCGTAGTGATAGTGAATTAGACATTGTAAAATTCTATAAATGAATTTGTAATTTAACAACATTTTAGCATATATTCATTTTAATTAATTACCAAAATAAATAAGGTCTTTATTTTAAATTGGTATCTCCCACTATTTTCATCAAACTATATTACCCTCAATATACAGTTCGGCAAATCGAATTAAAGATTTGCTAGTGAGAATAAGGATCTCATTTCAAATGTATATAACTTTGTGTGACACAACAAACGATATAAAAATAAATAGGTAGACAACTATTGTCAATTACATCACTATGTAACTCCTTTCAATTTGCCTCTTAGATTATTTTAATCAAGTGTGACACATCCGAATCAAAATTATCCAAGTTAAGTCCAACCTAGCACTTCCATATATTCGAAAGAAAAACACTGTCCTTGTGTGACACAACAAAACAACATCGTTCAGTCTATGTATAAGCATCAAATGTGATAAAACAACATCTTAAATATTTAATACTTGCCTTGTGTGACACAACAAACTCATATTAAATATTTAATACTCTATCGCTTTACCATGCTAGAAGGCGACGTTCGATATTCCAAATATCTTTGAACGCTTAGGACTTAATATAATTTCTTTGAGGGGTTTGTTATTATTAGTCTCATCTTGTTTAGAGCGCATGCACATATATATATAAAATACGCGTCATATTATTTAACATGCGAAGCATGCTGTATAATATATAATATATACATAGTAAGTATGCACATATAGAATACTATATTCTACCCAGATTGATTATGGACTTTTATTCTAGTTTGATTCACTAGAGCCACCAAGTGAACCAAAAGGTCAAACCTAGGGTGCAAGAACAAAATTTAAATATAACTATTACATTTAAACCCGGGCTCCATTACAAACGGGTCTTCAAGCGCTCCTTGCTCCTTTGTCTCCAATTCTTCAAGTAATTCTAACTAAAACTATTACATAAACTATTTACAATAAATAGAAACCTTGATCAGCAGTCAAAAGGAGGTATATAAGAGGAAGATAGAATTTATATCAAGAAAAACTAGAGAAGACGAGGTACAGACCCCATTTATAAAAACCCATTCATTCAAGCATCCACTAAAATAAATCCAATCACACATTGGTCAATAGTCCATAATCAATCCCTATTTATTATCATACATATCTCCATATGTATCAATAAATAACATTCATCTCATGAATAATAAAACCATTCCATATATGCATTGATATTAATTAATGGGCAATTAAAAGTTTACTAGAAATTCAATTTTGAAACAAAAATAAACTCCTTTAGTTGATCAAAATTTAAATCATAATAAACTTATTTATTTTATTTTATCCAATTTTGAATAAAATAAACTCTTTTATTTTTAATCAAATTCCAAATCAAAATAAATTATTTTATTTCAATTAACATGGAATCCAATTTCAAGTTCAAAATAAACTCTTTTATTTTAACTTAAAATTGTTGGAAAATAAAATATGTTGAATCTTATTCCTTATCAAAATAAACATCCTTATTTTTAAGGAAATATAGAATCTTATTCCATATGTGAATAAACTCCTTTATTTTAGGAAACATGAAATCATATTCCATATGTAAATAAACTCCTTTATTCTTAATTTATATCAATTAAATAAACTATTTATTTTAATTGAAGAATAAATTATTTTTTTTCGGATTCTGCAGTCCGGCGCAGCTGCGCCCAGAATGAATTGGGAACCATCGCAGCTGCGCTGAACCCCAGGAAACATTTTTTCTGGGTTTGGGCGCAACTGTGCTCCAAAATGAACTGGAGCCGGCGCAGTTGCGCCGTGTAACAGATTTCGAATAAAACAGGGTCTGCCCAAAAATTTCGATCCAATCGCATATCATACACACATGGAATAATCATAATCGATAATTAGCACAAGGTTAGGCTCTGATACCACTGTTAGGTTTGTATATAGCGCGAACATGCAATCAAATTACATAAATAGTGCGAAAGCTTGATAAAACAGATTTTAAAATTTTTCATACACACCATCACCATGATCATCCATGTGCTCAATTATCAATTAAACGAAAGAGATAGAGATATAGAATTATACCCTTGTAGAACCATGCTTCCACAGGTACGAGTTCACCTCCAAATCCTTCGCGTTCTCCTTGAATTTCACCGATTAAATTTCTTCCTTTGATCAACGTTAGCCACCCAGATGTTTGGCCTCTAGAGGTGATCCACCAAGGAATAATAGTTGTTCAATAAGATGGGTGTTGGCAAAACCCTAGTTTCTATCTCTATAGAAATTGCAAGTACTCTCTCTCTCCAATTCTTATGGAAGAGTGTGTAATTGTCTAACAGTATGACTGTCTAACCGTGTAACCCTAAATCATGATAAGACTCCTCTTATTTATAGATATAGGGAACCCTCCTAAACTATTTAGGATTAGGGTTTTTATTTTAATTAAACTCCTTTAATTAATTGAACTCCTAATCTAATTAGAAATTCATGAGAGAGTACTTCTATTAATTAATTCACAATCCCTATTAGGAATTAAATAATAGTAATAGTAATAATAATAATAAGACTACTCTTATTAATTTATATTTAATATTTCTAAAATATTAAATCATAAATATTAAGCTATTTAATTTATTCTATCTCCATAGATTAAATCAAATACACTTAACTTATTATTACAATTATGTCATTTACTTATTAAATAAATATTTTCCTTTTGCAGTGTGACCCTTTAGGTTCTCCATATTAAACCGGTTGTGAATAAATCAAGTAGAACAATTCTAATCTTATTTAAATAAATAAATTAAACTATTTAATTCATTTAAATAAATAATATTTATTCTACAATAAGGGTAAGCCCCCTTAGCGATCAACGACTTTCCAGATAATATAGATTTCAACATTAATCACAAAAGAACCTTTCAGTGAATAGTTACCGTACAATTCAATCCTTCTACCATACAATGTCCCAATTAAATATAAGACATGGAATTACTGTCAAGTCTTATTTTATTTAATTATATGTATTTCGATTCTCAAATGCACAACTCTAATTAATGCAAATTAGAAACTCCTTTCTAATTTCATTATGCTTTGGCCAAAGACTTCTGAGTCGTCATTTATCGAATCACATAGGACATTCACTCCTTTTACTAGAAGTGGTCGATTCTTTGTTGATCATTCACCTATCTCCATGTATAACTTATTATACCCAATCATACCCTTTGATATACCCTAAAGGTCTTAAGGGACATGTCAAAGTATAACTCATCATACACAAGATACTATGATGATCTCAAGTCCAAGGATCACTTGTACTACTATCACTAGAGGAATTCCTATTGACAGGCGAGTAAAACTCCAATAGGTATTCCTTAGCGAGCCACGTTCAGTGAACTTATTCTCTAATAAGCACCTACATACTTGTTTTAGTGTCTCCACACAAATGATTATGAGATCAATCATCTTCTTCATAAGAGCAAGCAACGTATGTACTAATCTATCCGGATTCACTAATCTCCTTTTTAGTAATCCAACGATTAGGAACGATTTTAGTTTATGAGCTATCTAGAATTTAGATCTCATTAGCATGATCACCATCATGATTCTAAAAGCATTGCTCAAAACTATGGGTCTATCACATTTAATATAACAGTACCATGTAGATAAAGTAAAATGTCTTTAACAACCGAATAAGATTACAAAGTATATGCTACATCATATCAAATATGATTGATTTGTGTGCATACTACTTTCAATGTACTAGACCAGATGTCGCTCATGCACTTAGTGTAACAAGCAGATATCAGTCGAATCCAGGAGAAGAGCACTGAAAGGTAGTGAAAAACATCCTAAAGTACTTGAGAAGAACTAAGGATGTATTTCTTGTCTACGGTGTGTCTGAATTGAAACTAAAGGGCTATACAGACTCAAGTTTTCAAACGGACCAAGATGACAGTAAATCCGTTTCAGGGTACGTGTTTACCTTAAACGGTGGCGCAGTGAGTTGGAAAAGTTCCAAGCAGCAAAAAGTTGTTGATTCAGTGACAGAGGCAGAGTACATAGCTGCAACTGAAGCTGCAAAGGAAGCTGTTTGGATGAAGAAGTTCATAACTGAACTTGGAGTGGTTCCTAGCATTAGAGGTGTCGTACCTTTATTCTGTGACAACAACGGAGTTGTTGCGCAGGCTAAGGAACCTAAGTCACATCAGAAATCCAAACACGTGTTGCGACGGTTTCATTTGATTAGAGAGATCATTGAAAGAGGAGATGTCACCCTGGAGCATGTGGACTCTCAAGACAACATTTTAGATCCATTTACTAAAGCTTTAACACAACAGTAGTTTGATCGTCACTTAGAGATGATGGGTATTAGATACCATGGCGATTGGCTTTAGTGCAAGTGGGAGATTGAAAGTAGTATGCACACAAGCCAATCATATTTGATATGATGTAGCATATACTTTGTAATCGTATTCATTTATTAATAAAAGAATTGATTTTCTTAAAAGGCATTTTACATTATCTACATAGTGCTGTTATATTAAATGTGATAAACCCATAGTTTTGAACAATGCTTTTAGAATCATGATGGTGATCATGCTAATGAGATCTAAATTCTAGATAGCTCACAAACTAAAATTGTTCCTAATCGTTGGATTACTAAAAAGGGGATTAGTGAATCCGGATAGATTAGTACATACGTTGCTTGCTCTTAAGAAGAGGATAATTGATCTCATAATCATTTGTGTGGAGACACTAAAGCAAATATGTAGGTGCTTATTGAAGAATAAGTTCACTAAACGTGGCTCGCTAAGGAATACCTAATGGAGTTTTACTTGCCTGTCAATAGAAATTCCTCTAGTGATAGTAGTACAAGTGATCATTGGACTTGAGATCATCATAGTATCTTGTGTATGATGAGTTATACTTTAACATGTCCCTTAAGACCTTTAGGGTATATCAAAGGGTATGATTGGGTATAATAAGTTGTGCATGGAGATAGGTGAATGATCAACAAAGAATCTACCACGTCTAGTAAAAGATGTGAATGTCCTATGTGATTCGATAAATGACAACTCAGTAGTCCTTGGCCAAGGCGGAATGAAATTAGAAAGGAGTTTCTAATTTGCATTATTTAGAGTTTTGCATTTGGGAATCGAAATACATATAATTAAATAAAATAAGACTTGACAGTAAATCCATGTCTTATATTTAGTTGGGACATTGTATGGTAGAAGGATTGAATTATACAGTAACTATTCACTGAAAGGTTCTTTTGTGATTAATGTTGAAATCTATATTATTTGGAAAGTCGTTGATCGCTAAGGGGGCTTACCCTTATTGTAGAATAAATATTATTTATTTAAATGAATAAAATAGTTTAATTTATTTATTTAAATAAGATTAGAATTGTTCTAACTAATTTATTCACAACTGGTTTAATATGGAAAACCTAAAGGGTCACACCGCAAAAAGAAAAATATTTATTTAAGAAGTAAATGACATAATTGTAATAATAAGTTAAGTGTATTTAATTTAATCTATGGAGATAGAATAAATTAAATAGCTTAATATTTATTATTTAATATTTTGTAAATATTAAATATAAATTAATAAGAGGAGTCTTATTATTATTATTATTATTATTATTATTATTATTATTACTATTACTATTATTAAATTCCTAATATGGATTGAGAATTAATTAATAGAAGTACTCTCTCATGAATTCCTAATTGGATTAGGAGCATACTTAATTAAAGGAGTTTAATTATAATAGAAACCATAATCCTAAATTGTTTTGGGAAGGGTTATTCGTACATCTATAAATAAGAGGAGTCTTATCATAGATTAGGGTTACACACTTTTGCATTAGATTGTGGAGAGTACTTACAATTACTATAGAGATAAAAACTAGGGTTTTGCCAACACCCATCTTCTTGAATAGACATTCTTCCTTGGTGGATCACCTCTAGAGGCCAAACACTTGGGTGGCTAACGTTGATCAAAGGAAGGAATCTCATCGATGGAATTCGAGGAGAACACGAAGGACTAGGAGTTGAACTTGTACCCGAGGAAGCTTTGATCTACGAGGGTATAATTCTTATTCTCTTTCTCTTTCGTTTAATAGATAATTGAACACAAGGATAGATCATGGTGATGGTTTGTATAAAATTTTAAAATATGATTTTATCGCGCTTCCGCTTTATTTATGTAATTTGATTGCATGCTTGCGTTATATACAAACCTGACAGAGAGTTGATCCAAGATTTGATCTTGCAATCACTTAAGAGAAAGACTGAAGCAGATGGCAATGTGGAGACCTTTAAGACCAGACCTATTTAAAAGGTTTCAAATAAAGTCAAGGACTTGACTGTGATAAAACCTTATTACCGGTAGCAATGCTCAAGTCCATTCGGATTTTGCTTGTGATTGAAGTTTATTATTACGAAATCTGGCAAATGGATGTGGAGACATCTTTCCTCAATAAAGACTTGAGAAAAATGTATGTATGATACAGCCAGATGGATTTATTTCAATGGTTGAAGCAAATCATGTATATAAGCTACAACAATCCATTTATGGATTGAAGCAAGCTTCTCAAAGATGGAACATTCGTTTTGATGAGACAAACAAAATAGTTTGATTTTATCAAAAATGAGAATGAATCTAGTGTGTACAAAAGGGTCAGTGAGGGCACTGTGACATTCTTAGTATTATATATTGATATATACTACTGATAAGGAATATCATAGCAGTGCTACAATTAGTAAAGATAAAATTGTCTAAACATTCCTCTATGAATAACTTGGGAGGAACATCCTATAAATTGGGAATATAAATCTATATAGATAGATTTAAAAGGATGCTCGGCTTGACCCAAGGAACGTATATTCATTCGATGCTAAAGGTGTTTAGTATGGCAAACTCCAAGAGGGTCTCATGATGATGAGCTATGGAGTGTATCTCTCTAAAATTGTCCCCAATTGAAAGAGAGATCGCATGAGTTACTATCATGTATGTAATGAATATATAACGCCGGATGTTGATCAGTCATATTTAGGAGAAGATCGCTATAAGATAGTGAAAAACATCTTTAAATACTTAATAGGTATTGAGGATGTGATCATGATTAATGGTGGGTCTGAATTAAAACTAGAGGGTTAAACAGACTCAAGTTTTTCAGACTGACCAAGACGATAACAAATTCACTTTAAGGTAAATCGTTACCTTGAATGGTGGTGCAGTGAATTGGAAAAGTTCTAAACAGTAAAGTGTTGCTGGTTTAGTGACAAAGACAAAGGATATAGCTGTAAATGAAGATGCAAGTTGATTGTTTGGATGAAAAGTTAATTACAGAACTAGGAATAGTTCTTAAGTCTCATCTTGGATTCAAACATGTGTTGTGGCACTTTCATTTGATTAGAGAAATCATTGAAAGAGGAGATGTCACTATAGAGATAGTGGACTCTCAAGAACAACATTGCATATCCATTTACTAAAGCTTTATCCAACAACATGATGATCGTCACTTAGAGAAAAAGGGTATTAGATACCATGTCGATTGGCTTTAGTGCAAGTGGGAAATTGAAAGTAGTATGCACACAAGCCAATCATATTTGATATGATGTAGTATATACTTTGTAATCTTATTTGGTTATTAATAAAAGAATTAATTTATTAAAGGCATTTTCATTGGCTACGTGATACTGTTGTATTAAGTATGATAAGCCCATAGTTTTGAGCAATGCTTTTAGAATCATGATGATGATCATGCTAATGAGATCTAAATTCTAGATAGTTCACAAACTAAAATCGTTCCTAATCGTTGGATTACTAAAATGGGATTAGCGAATCCGGATAGATTAGTACATACTTTGTTTGCTCTTAGGAAGAGGATGATTGATCTCGTAATCATTTGTGTGGAGACACTAAAGTAAGTATGTAGGTGCTTATTAGATAATAAAATCACTGAATGTGGCTCGCTAAAGGAATACCTAATGGAGTTTTACTTGTCTGTCAATAGGAATTCCTTAAGTGATAGTAGTACAAGTGATCCTTAGACTTGAGATCATCATATTATTTTGTGTATGATGAGTTATACTTTGACATGTCCCTTAAGACCTTTAGGGTATATCAAAGGGTATTGTTAGGAATCACATGGCTAAATTTAATGTTGTGATATTAATGTATATGTGTTAGTAGTTGAATTGTAAAGTCCTTAAATGTTTTGATGTACAAGGACTTAGATAGAAAAGATCAAACTTGTTAGGTTGATCTAATGAATTAAAATAATAAGACTAGACTGATTGTTGAGTACTGCACAAGTCATCATAAAGCATCCAGTGAAGGATCATAGAGCAGTCTGCTAACTTGATGTTCAGTCAGCTAAAACATCGCAGAGTTCACTAGGAAAACGTAGAGTGAGGCACGGTCAGTCGCAGAGCTCTCTCTCAGCATTGTTGAGTTTGCCAGGTAGACGTAGAGTAAAGCTTGGACAGTCGCATCATAGAGTTGGGCCAGGCAGATGTAGAGTAAAGCTCGACCAGTCGCATCATAGAGTTGGGCCAGGTAAACGCACAGTGGCTCGGCAGATCGTAGAGTTAATTCTATCAACAGTCAAACATGATCGTAAAGTCACATCTGCATGAGCAAGTCGGCAGTTCTCCAGAAGCTAAAGGAGCAAAACATTGATATTGTCTCTAAGTGATCAGAACGTAACATGAAAGATCTCAGTGAACTTCTGCAAGAATCAAGTCTCACTAAAGGATCGTATAGTCAGCCAAACACTCTACGATCCTCATCAGACGAAGCAACCAAAAACTAAATTGAATATTCTATGTTGCCCATAATGGATTGCTAACGTCCATATCAGTAGAGTGACCTGCCCAAGACAGTTGCTGAATACTTAATTGATCTGAACGAAGAATTAAAGTCAGTGGGGAACAAACAGCTACAGTTGCAAACATTCTGAGCACTGTTCCTACCACTATCTGGGGACAAGCTAATGGATGTTGACTCACCCCACTACTGCGCGCAACAAGGAATAAACTATTCCTAAGTTCAGCAACAAATCTCAACGAGAATATTAGATGCAACGATCTCATTTCAACAAAAGAATTCAAAGGCATCTATTTAAGGCAAACAGGTTGGAGAATAAAATAAGCAAGTATAAACAAAGAAACCAAATCTATTAAAGTCTCACTCTACGATCAAGGAGAAACATCTTGTTTTGCTACTAAGTTCATCAGACCATATGCTTCAAGCAACTTAGTAGTAACAAAACCAAATACTTTCAATCAAGTGAAAGAGTCAACAGGTGACCAACGGGTTCCAAGTCTACTTGACTTGAAGAGTACTTAGTGTACTAGGTGATTCTAAGGCTTCGGGTCTTGGTCTACAATATTCCAAGTCTGTTGGACTTGACGAAGTTTAACACTGAACTAGAGTTCCAAGGCTGCTGGCTTTGAAGAGTACTTAGTGTACTGGAGTTTCGAGGCTACTGGCCTTGAAAGAATCTTAGTGTTTCAAGTTGTAAAGATATCCTTAGTGGATTTGCTACTCATGGAGTAGAACAATGGAGTAAGAGTCTTATGTGCTCTGAGTCACTTAAAGTCTTGTGTTTCTCTCTCTGCACTTTATAACTGCCATAACTGCTATAACTGTTATATCACTACAATATCATATCTGTTATAGCTGTTGTATCTTTAAGGGGGATTAAAATCAATCATATATTCCGTTGTGCTTAATTAACTTGTTTATTTACTAATCCTATAAGTCATTCTTTTGAAAACGGCTTAAAAAGTTTTTAAGAATCTATTCAACCTCCCCTTCTAGATATCTTTTATGCCTCTGGAAACTAACAATTGGTATTAGGGCAGGTTCTCACTATTAAAGCTTAACTCGCTTGAGTAGATCAATGGGACAAACCAGAAATGGCTCTGAGCTAGGTGGAGGAAACAAACCACTTCTTTGCAATAAAAAAAAATTGCCAACTGGAAAGTTCGCATACAGGCGTATATGGACGCCATAGATGAGGATCTATTTGATGTTGTTATTAGTGGGCCCTACGTACCAACAAAGTTAACGCCAACTACTGATGACCCAAACAAAGTCTCAATTAAATTAAGAAAAGATTGGACACATGCAGAGAAGAAAGCAGTTCAGCTGGATAAGAGAACCAAAAACATTTTATTCATGGCTCTAGAAGATGAGCTGTTTGAAAACATTGTCAACTGCAAAACAGCAAAGGAAGTTTGGGATGCATTGTTAATCATGAATGAAGGGACTGAAGAGGTTAGAGAAAATAAACAGTCATTGCTCACGCAACAGTATGAAATGTTTAACCACATATCTAGGGAAAACATTACTTCCACATACAGAAATATCTATCCAAATAAAGATCTCATCATCAAATTCATGAGAGCTTTGCCAAGCAAGTGGGATGCCAAAACCACTGCCATTAGAGAATCAAAGAATCTCCATGAAATGATTGTGCAGATGTTATATGGCAACCTTCTCACCTATAAATTAGAGCTAACTCAGAGAGCTGAAACATTGCCAGAAGGAAAGAAGAAGGAAAAAGATATTGCTCTTAAGGCCTCTACATCAAATAAAGCTGACAAAAATGACTCAGATAATGACTCAGATGATGATGAAGAAATCAATGATGAAGGAGGTGCCATGCTAGTCAGACACTTCAAGAGATCCATTAGCAGAAACAACATATCAAGAAAATTCAGCAGCAGCAATAAAGAACAAGTAAGTGATTTGTGCTACAACTGTAAACAACTAGGTTACTTCATTGAAAACTGCGATAAACCTGTAAGAGAAGAATTGAGAAAGAATAAAAAGAATCCACATTCAAAGAAAAACCCCAAAGGCCATCATAAGTTCAAGAAAAAGGATAAAATATTTGTATCTGAGAGTTCATGGAGTGACTCAGACAGTGACTCAAGTTATGAGTCAAACGAAGATGAAGAACCACATAAAGCCAATCTATGCTTAATGGCCAAAGAAGGAAAACTCAAAGAATTCAACGTTGATGAGGTATTTGATTTTTACTCTCCTGATTTAAATATTGATGATCTTAGAGAAGGAATGTGTGACTCCATGACAGAACTGCATAAATATATGAAAATGTTCAGGGTTCTACCAAGGGACCATTCTCTCCTTCAAGAGGAAAAAGAGAAAGCAATCGTAGAGTTAGAAATTGATCTACGAACTGCTAACTTGAAACAGAAAAATGAGTTTAGCTCTCAAAAAGAGTTAATTCTAGTTTCTAAAATTCAGGAACTAGAAAAGACAATTTCAATATTGCACAAGTCTTCTCTGTCTATGGAGTCTCTGATCTCTAGCCAAAGATCAGTTACAAGTAGGTCAGGTCTGGAGTTCTATAAATCCTCTTCAGAACTCATTGTGTACAAAGATATGGAAACAAATGATAGCAGTTCCTCTAAGTTCAATAAGGGAGTTTTATTTGTTAAATCCTCACAAGCAGTTGGTCCAAGCTTTTCGAACTCTGCCAAAAAGGTTGCTAGATCTCGCACAAGTCTAGGATTCAAGAGATCAAAAAGCAGGCCAACTTCTACATTTAAGCCTCGAAGGATTGTAGAGGTTGGCAGAACTCACTCTACGAACCAACCTGGAAAGAATCGTACAGTTGACTTCCACTCTATGAAACATGTGAATCATAGAATTGTGTGGAAGCAAAAAGAATATAGGCTAAAAGGAAAAGCTGCGAGCCACTACTTTCCACATATGTCCAAGACTAAAAGGAGTCCATACTCACACACAAATGCAAATTATATTTAATGTTATACATGCTATAAATATGGTCATAAAGCTGCAGAATATTATTTCAATAATCTCTATCCTGTGCTGCACAGACCTAAAATCAAGCAGATTTGGGTCCCCAAGGCTACTAACAAATCTGGACCCAAGCAAGTTTGGGTACCAAAATGAAAGTTAATCCTTTCTGCAGGTACCGAGCTCCACTCATTCAACATGGTACCTTGATAGTGGATGCTCAAGACACATGACAGGCAACAAAGCCCTCATGTCAAACTTTGTGGAAAAAGATGGTCCTGCAGTCATCTTTGGAGATAATAACTCTGGAAAAACAAAAGGATATGGTTCAGTTAGAAATTGTGCTGTGTCTTTCAGCAAAGTGGCATATGTTGAAGGTCTAAAGCACAATCTTCTTAGTATCAGCCAACTATGTGAACAAAGGTCATCAAGTCACCTTCCTCAATAATCAATGTCAAGTTACAGATCTGAAGACCAACTCACTAAAGCTAATAGGATCAAGAGAAGAAAATGTCTACATTGTCAACCTTGCTGAGCTAAGTCATGATGAGACTATATGCTTCCTTGCCAAAGCTTCTGAAGATCTTTGTTGGCTATGGCATAGAAGACTATCCCATTTAAATTTCAAGAGTATGTCAAAACTAGCCTCCAAAGACCTTGTAGCAGGATTGCCAAAGTTCAACTTCATCAAAGAGAAATCCTACAAAGCATGTCAGTTTGGAAAGCAAACAAAAAGCTCATTCAAAGGTAAAGCAGATAACTCAAATGATAAGCCCCTGCAATTACTCCATATGGATCTATTTAGGCCTATTCCAACTGCAAGCCTTGGAGGAAAGAGATATTCATTGGTGGTAGTGGATGACTACACCAGGTTCACATGGATATTCTTTCTAAACTCTAAAGATGAAACCAGTTCTCAACTAATCAAACTGTTCAAACTGATTATGAATGAGAAAGAGGATAAGATCAAAGCTATCAAAAGTGATCATGAAAGAGAGTTTGATTTCTCTGAAGTAGAGCAGTACTGTGAAGAGAATGGCATCAATCACAACTTCTCAGCTCCAAGAAGTCCTCAACAAAATGGAGTAGCTGAAAGGAAGAATAGGACTCTGATTGAAGTAAGAAGAACTCTACTTGCAGCTGCCCATCTGTTAGGTTTGTATATAACACAAGCATGCAATTAAATTACATAAATAGAGCGGAAGCGTGATAAAATGGATTTTAAATTTTTTCATACAAACCATCACCATGATCTTTCCTTGTGTTCAATTATCAATTAACGAAAAAAATAGAGATAGAGAATTATACCCTCGTGAATCAAAACTTTCTCAGGTACAAGTTCACCTCTAATTCCTTCGCGTTCTCCTCGAATTCCACCGATGAGATTTCTTCCTTTGATCAACGTTAGCCACCCAAGTGTTTGGCCTATAGAGGTGATCCACCAAGTAAGAATAGATATTCAAGAATTTGGGTGTTGTCAAAATCCTAGTTTTTATCTCTATAAAAATTGCAAGTACTCTCCACAATCTAATGCAAGAGTGTGTAACCCTAATCTATGATAAGACTTCTCTTATTTATAGATGTAGGAAAACCCTTCCTTAAAATATTTAGGATTAGGGTTTCTATTTTAATTAAACTCCTTTAATTAAATCAATCGCCTAATCTAATTAGGAATCCATGAGAGAGTACTTCTATTAATTAATTCCCAATCCCTATTAGGAATTAAATAATAGTAATAGTAATAATAATAATAATAAGACTCCTCTTATTAATTTATATTTAATATTTCCAAAATATTAAATAATAAATATTAAGCTATTTAATTTATTCTATCTCCATAGATTAAATTAAATACACTTAACTTATTATTACAATTATGCCATTTATTTCTTAAACAAATATTTTTCTTTTGCGGTGTGACCCTTATTAAACCGGCTGTGAATAAATCAATTAGAACAATTCTAATCTTATTTAAATAAATAAATTAAACTATTTAATTTATTTAAATAAATAATATTTATTCTACAATAAGGGTAAGCCCCCTTAACGATCAACGACTTTTTAGATAACATAGATTTCAACATTAATCACAAAAGAAACTTTCAGTGCATAGTTACCGTACAATTCAATCTTTCTACCATACAATGTCCCAATTAAATATAATGCATGGATTTACTGTCAACTCTTATTTTATTTAATTATATGTATGTCGATTCTCAAATGCACAACTCTAAATAATGCAAATTAGAAACTCCTTTCTAATTTTATTCTGCCTTGGCCAAGGACTATTGGGTTGTCATTTATCGAATCACATAGGACATTCACATCTTTTACTAGACATGGTAGATTCTTTGTTGATCATTCACCTATCTACATGTACAACTTATTATACCCAATCATATCCTTTGATATACCCTAAAGGTCTTAAGGGACATGTCAAAGTATAACTCATCATACACAAGATACTATGATGATCTCAAGTCCAAGGATCACTTGTACTACTATCACTAGAGGAATTCCTATTGACAAGAGAGTAAAACTCCATTAGGTATTCCTTAGCGAGCCACGTTCAGTGAACTTATTCTCCAATAAGCACCTACATACTTGCTTTAGTGTCTCCACACAAATGATTATGAGATCAATTATCCTCTTCCGAAGAGCGAGCAATGTATGTACTAATTTATTCGGATTCTCTAATCCCTTATTTAGTAATCCAATGATTAGGAACGATTTTAGTTCGTGAGCTATCTAGAATTTAGATCTCATTAGCATGATCACCATCATGATTCTAAAAGCATTGCTCAAAACTATGAGTTTATCACATTTAATATAACAACACCATGTAGATAATATAAAATGTCTTTGATACTTTTATTAATAACCGAATAAGATTACAAAGTATATGCCACATCATATCAAATATGATTGGCTTTTGTGCATACTACTTTCAATCTTCTACTTGCACTAAAGCCAATCGTCATGGTATCTAATACCCATCTTCTCTAAGTGACGATCAAACTGTTGTTGTGTTAAAGCTTTAGTAAATGGATATGCAATGTTCTCTTGAGAGTCCACACACTCCAGGGTGACATCTCCTCTTTCAATGATCTCTTTAATCAAATGAAACCGCCGCAACACATGTTTGGATTTTTTATGAGACCTAGGTTCCTTAGCCTGTGCAACAACTTCGGTATTGTCACAAAATAAAGGTACGGTTCCTCAAATGCTAGGAACCACTCCAAGTTCAGTTATGAACTCCTTCATCCAAACAGTTTCCTTTGCAACTTCACTTGCAGCTATGTACATTGCCTCTATCACTGAATCAACAACTGTTTGCTGCTTGGAACTTTTCCAACTCACTGCGCTACCGTTTAAGGTAAACACATACCCTGAAACAGATTTACTGTCATCTTGATCCGTTTAAAAACTTGAGTCTGTATAGCCCTCTAGTTTCAATTCAGACCCACCATAGACAAGAAATACATCCTTAGTTCTTCTTAAGTACTTTAGGATGTTTTTCACTGCCTTCCAGTGCTCTTCTCCTGGATTCTATCTGCTTGTTACACTAAGTGCATGAGCGACATCTAGTCTAGTACATATCATACCGTACATGATAGATCTTATTGCTGAAGCATAAGGAATTTTACTCATACAGTCTCTCTTCTCAGGTGTTTTTGGGTCCTGTTTCTTGGAGAGATGTATTCCATGGCTCATCGGCATGAGACCTCTCTTGGAATCTTCCATGCTAAACTTATTTAGCATCAAGTCAATGTACTTTCCTTGGGTCAAGACCAACATCCTTTTAGATCTATCTCTATACATTTTTATCCCCAAAATATAGGATGTCTCACCGAAGTCCTTCATGGGGAAGTGTTTAGATAACCAAATTTTGATCGACTGTAGCATAGGAACATCATTCCCTATCATAATATATCATCAACATATAATACAAGGAATGAAACAACGCTCCCACTAACCTTCTTATACACACAAGGTTTATCTTTTGATTATCTCATCAAAACGGATATTCCATCTTCGAGAAGCTTGCTTCAATCCATAAATGGATCGTTGTAGCCTACAGACTTGATTTGTTCCAACCGTTGAAATAAAACCTTCTGGCTGTATCATATATACATTCTCCTCAAGCTCTCCATTGACGAAGGCCGTTTTCATGTCCATTTTCCAAATTTCGTAGTCATAATAAGCTGCAATTGCAAGTAAAATCCAAATGGACTTGAGCATAGCTACTGGTGAGAAGGTTTCATCATAGTTAACTCCTTGTCTTTGTTTGAAACCTTTTGCAACCAGTCGGGCCTTATAGGTCTCTACCTTGCCGTCCGCTCCAGTCTTTCTCTTAAAGACCCATTTACACCCAATAGGCTTAATGCCCTCAGGTGAAACCAAAGTCCATACTTGGTTTTCATACATGGAGTCCATCTCGGATTTTATGGCTTTTAGCCATTTCTCTGAGTCTTTACTACTTATAACCTCTTCGTAAGTCAATGGATCATCATCTCCTATGATGCATACCTCGTCATTATCCTCTATGATGAATCCATACCTATCAGGTATCTTCGGTACTCTTCCAGATTTACGAATAGGTTGTGGTACAATAGGTTCTTCCACTTGGTCAGGTACCTGACTTTAATCCGTAGTATTTTATGATTTTTGAACTTCTTCAACATATATCTTACCCCCACTTACCCCTTCAAGGATAAACTCCTTTTCCAAAAGGCAGCGTGTTTCGCAACAAACACCTTTTGATCAGTAGGATGATATAAATAATATCCTAAAGTTTCTTTAGGATATCTCACAAATCTACACTTGTCGGATCTAGTCTTCAGCTTATCATGCTTAAACCTTTTGATATTAGCTGGACAACCCCAAGTCTTAACATGCTTAAGACTAGGTTTCCTCCATGTCCATAATTCATATGGAGTCTTTGGGACGGATTTGGTAGGTACCTTGTTAAGTAGATATGCAGTCGTTTCTATGGCATAACCCCAGAAGGATATTAGAAGGTCGGTAAAACTCATCATGGAACGAACCATGTCCAACAATGTTCTATTTCTCCTTTCAGATACACCATTCAATTATGGCATCCTTGGTGGAGTCCATTGTGAGATTATACCATTTTCTTTAAGACAATTGAGAAACTCATTGGTTAAGTATTCTCCTCCTCGGTCTGATTGAAGAATTTTAATGCTTTTACCAATTTGCTTCTCTACTTCACTTCTGAATTCTTTGAACTTTTCAAACGATTCAGATTTGTATTTCATTATATACACATATCCAAATTTAGAATGATCATTAGTGAAAGTAATAAAATAAGAATACCCTCCTCGTGCATTCGTTGTCATAGGTCCACATACGTCTGTATGTACCAATGCTAACAACTCTATAACTCTTTCTCCTTTTCCACTAAAAGGAGATTTAGTCATTTTACCCATGAGACAAGATTCACAAGTTGAATATAATTCGAAATTAGATAGCTTTAAAAGCCCATCATTATGCAACTTAGTTAATCTTATTTCATTGATATGACCAAGTCTATAGTGCCACATAACGGTATAATTAACATCATCTCTTTTTCTTTTCTTAGTTTGTTCAATTTGAAGTATATTTTTATGCAAATCAAGTATGTAAAGTCCATTCAGTAAATTGTCAACACCATATAAAATATTTTTATTATAAATAGAACAACTGTTGTTCTTTATTATAATATTAAAATCATCCATATCCAATACAGAAACTGAAATAATGTTTCTAATGAGTGTTGGAACATAATAACAATTATTTAAACTAATTGACTTGCCCGTAGGTAGTGCTAAACAATAAGTTCTTACAGCTAATGCAGCAACCTTTGCTCTATTTTCCACTCGTAGGACGACTTCATCCTTGTTTAGCTTTCTACTTCTGCTTAGTCCCTGCATATTATTACATATGTGAGAACTACAACCGGTATCCAATACCCAAGTAGAATTTTAACTTTCAGAAAAATTAATTTCAATCATGAACAAACCTAGATCGGAAGTCGAAGCTTCTCCAAGCTTCTTTTGTTCCGCAAGATATTCCTTGCAATTCCTCTTCCAATGTCCCGGCTTGTTGCAATGATAGCAAATTCCTTTGCTATCAGGATCATGTTTCTTTTTATCCTTTCTCTTCACCTTGCCCTTAGCCTTCTTGTTTTTCTTCTTTTCAGAAGATACCTTGGGCCTCTTCCTTTTCATGGAAGAATCATCCACTAATAAGACTTGGTTCTTGTTGGATGAGAAGTGACCTTCAACAATTTTCAACATGTTAAGTAACTCAGGTAAGCTGACATCCAACTTATTCATGTGAAAATTCACAACAAATTGTAAGAAGGTGTCCGGGAGTGACTGCAAGATCAAATCTTGACTTAACTCCCCATCCATCACGAACCCAAGTTGTCCAAGTTGTTCAATCAGATTGATCATCTTGAGGATATGAGTCTCAACAGTAGTGCCCTCGGTCATACGAGATCGGAAGAGCTCCTTAAATATCTGATATCTAGCAGTCCTACTTTGCTCACCATACAACTCTTTGAGGTGCAACAATATAGTAGGAGCATCCATAGTTTTATGCTGACGCTGAAACTCGTTACTCATGGATGCGGGCATGATGCATTGAGCCAAGATTGCATCATCTTGCCACTTTCTGAAAGTAACAATCTCTTCCTCAGAGGCTGTTTCTGTAACACTTGCAGGGACTGACGAATTTAGGACATAAGAAAATTTTTCAACAGTGAGAACAATTCTCAGATTCCCTAACTAATCCGTGTAATTCGGTCTGGTCAGTTTGTTAGCATCAAGTATGCTACGTAGTGATAGTGAGTTTGACATTTTTAAATTCTGCATATGAAATAGACAACATTTTAGCATACATTTGAAAGTAGTATGCACACAAGCCAATCATATTTGATATGATGTAGCATATACTTTGTAATCTTATTCATTTATTAATAAAAGAATTGATTTTCTTAAAAGGCATTTTACATTATCTACATAGTGCTGTTATATTAAATGTGATAAACCCATAGTTTTGAGCAATGCTTTTAGAATCATGATGGTGATCATGCTAATGAGATCTAAATTCTAGATAGCTCATAAACTAAAATTGTTCCTAATCATTGGATTACCAAAAAGGGGATTAGTGAATCCAGATAAATTAGTATTAGGAAGAAGATAATTGATCTCATAATCATTTGTGTGGAGACACTAAAGCAAGTATGTAGGTGCTTATTGGAGAATAAGTTCACTGTACGTGGCTCGCTAAGGAATACCTAATGGAGTTTTACTCGCCTGTCAATAGAAATTCCTCTAGTGATAAATAGTACAAGCGATCCTTGGAGTTGAGATCATCATAGTATCTTGTGTATGATGAGTTATACTTTGACATGTCCCTTAAGACCTTTAGGGTATATCAAAGGGTATGATTGGGTATAATAAGTTGTACATAGAGATAGGTGAATGATCAACAAAGAATCTACCACGTCTAGTAAAAGATGTGAATGTCCTATGTGATTCGATAAATGACAACCCAATAGTCCTTGGCCAAGGCATAATAAAATTAGAAAAGAGTTTCTAATTTGCATTATTTAGAGTTGTGCATTTGGGAATCAAAATACATATAATTAACTAAAATAAGACTTGACAAAATTCCATGTCTTATATTTAATTGGGACATTGTATGGTAGAAGGATTGAATTGTACGGTAACTATGCACTGAAAGGTTCTTTTGTGATTAATGTTGAAATCTATATTATCTGGAAAGTCGTTGATCGCTAAGGGGGCTTACCCTTATTGTAGAATAAATATTATTTATTTAAACGAATTAAATAGTTTAATTTATTTATTTAAATATAATTAGAATTGTTCTAATTGATTTATTCACAACCGGTTTAATATGGAGAACCTAAAGGGTCACACCGCAAAAGGAAAAATATTTATTTAAGAAGTAAATGGCATAATTGTAATAATAAGTTAAGTATATTAAATTTAGTTTATGGAGATAGAATAAATTAAATGGCTTAATATTTATTATTTAATATTTTGGAAATATTAAATATAAATTAATAAGAGGAGTCTTATTATTATTATTACTATTATTTAATTCTTAATAGGGATTGAGAATTAATTAATGGAAGTACTCTCTCATGGATTCCTAATTAGATTAGTAGGTTGATTTAATTAAAGGAGTTTAATTAAAATAGAACCCCTAATTCTAAATATTTTAGGGAAGGGTTTTCCTACATCTATAAATAAGAGAAATCTTATCATAGATTAGGGTTACACACTCTTGCGTTAGATTGTGGAGAGTATTTGTAATTTCTATAGAGATAGAAACTAGGGTTTTGCCAACACCCAACTTCTTGAATACCTATTCTTCCTTGGTGGATCACCTCTAGAGGCCAAACTGGTTTGGCCTAACCAGCGGCGCTGCGGCGCCAGCCCGCACCGTTCCTTCCCGGGTTGACCCGGCGCTGCGACGGCAAGCTTAGTATTAGAAGCGGCGCTGCAGCTCCAGTCCTATTCAATTTCCCTGAAAGGCCCGTTGCTGCGACACGAGTTGTTGTACTTATGAATGGCGCGACAACGCCATTCATCTAGTGACCGGATTCTGGGCTTTTGCCCAGTTCGCGACCTCGACCTTCTTCGACTCCAACCTTGATAACTCCTTCTATACACATGAAAATTGGTCCATTTTGGACTTTATGGCATCCTAAGACGTAGGGCTACAACATATCAAAAACCTAGATCTACCCATAAAAATTAACACGGCCAATTTTTGAGCCAAAGCACAAAGTTAAAACTCTGTTTTTCTGTTCTTGGTGTTCTTCACCAAAATCAATGCCAAATCTTTGTTTTAACTCCTTTTAACTCCATTCCAATTGGGTTATAAAGATAACCCATGGAACTACAATATTATAACAACAATTAAACCAAACAATTACTCAATCAAGGCTTTACAATCCTCTAAATCGTTCAAAAGTTATTTTGTCCAAAACGTCCAAAGTTTCACCCTTTATGCTAAGGCTCAGATCATTCATCGATTTTGTTCCACTTTGAGGTTATTAATAGCTTAGAAGATGTCTTGGTAACAATAAAAATCGACCACAACCAACAATTACAACAATAATTGTAAAAAATGCTCAAACCCAACGATTTGAGCTCAAGAACACTAAGAACTCGAAAATTCTATCAAAAATCAAATGGAATGGATTTTTGGTCGACTGTTTGCCTTGTAAATCCCTTTTAGGTGCTAAGAAAATTTGCTAGGGCTTGGCTTGTGTCTCCTTCTTTCTTCTTGGTTCACCGTGCTCCTTCTTCTTCCGTGAACTTCTTCTTCTTCTTTTCTTGTTCTTCTACTTTTTCTTCAATATTCTCTCTTTCTCTTTATCTGTACTAGCAGCAACAAGGAAGAGGAAATGGAATGGTTGAACAAGGAATGGGAGAGTAATTGAAAATGGCTTTGGAAGTTGGAGGCTTCGGGAGGATGAAGGGAGTAACCCAAAAATGTTCAGCATTTTGGAAAATTAAGGCATTGAGCCTACCAAAGAGTAGCATGCTGCCGACCATGCTCTCCTCTCCCTCCTCTGATTGGTCCAAGGGTTTAGGTTAGTTCCCACTTAGAGTAACAAGCAAAAATAAATACTCAAATACACATAAATATACCCGAACACTCCCACTTTTATACCCAATTTGCTAAATAACTCTACCCAAAATTAAAATGGGTACTCCCATAAAATATTGGGATGCATAAAAATAATTATTATGGGATTTGTCCAAATATTCGGAACACTCATATAATACATTTCGGATACCGAATAAAACACGATGGGCTAAAAATGAAAATCCGACACTTGAAAAAATTATTTCTTCGCACATGTGTATTACTGAAATTTATTAAGGTCGAAAAAAATCCAAAAATATTATGGCGTGAATAGTGCATTGGTAAACGTGCCCTATGAATAGTGATTTTGCGATTTTTCGCGAAGTCAATATATTCAGCCCAACGACACAACAACACACAAAATTCAACACACATATTCTAGGTTATAACACAACCTTTAAACACATAACACATAATAATATAAATAAAAATAAAAATTCATTTTATTCACACTTAAGCTCGGGTTGCAAGGAAATTCAAAATTTTTGATCGTTACATTCTCCCCTCCTTATAAGGATTCTGTCCCCATAATCATAATACAAGGTTAAACAAAACGTTAAGGGTAATTCTCCTTCATCTTATCTTCTAATTCCCACGTAGCCTCCTCGGCATTGTGGTTTCGCCAAACTACTTTTACAGAAGGTATAACCTTATGTCTTAATACTTGTTCTTTCCTATCCATTATCTGAATAGGAATTTCCTTATATGTTAGATCTTCTTCTATTTGGACGGGCTCATAGGATATCACGTGCTTGTAGTCGGGTTTATATGGTCGTAACACCGAGACGTGGAACACATTGTGGATATGCTCTAGTTCAGGAGGCAAGGCTACCTCGTACGCCACTTCACCCACTCTTCTGAATACTTCGAACGGTCCTACGAACCTCGAGCTTAACTTTTCCCTCTTTGCAAAACGTATCTTCCCCTTCCAGGGAGATACCTTCAGAAATACGTAGCTATCAACATCGAAGTCTCTTGCCTGGCGATGTTGATCTGCATACTTTTTATGTCAGTCTTGGGCTGCAACTAACCTTGCCCTGATCACTGTGACCACTTCTACTATCTGCTACACCAATTCTGGTCCCAACAGTGGCCGCTCGCTGACCTCATCCCAACTTAGCGGTGTTCTGCACTTCTTCCCGTAGAGGGCTTCATATGGCGGCATACCGATACTTGCATGATAGATATTGTTATAAGAAAATTCCACGAGTGGTAAGTGGTCATCCCAATTCCCTTTGAAATCCATCACACAAGCTCTAAGCTTGTCTTCCAGCGTTTGTATTATTCGTTCACTCTGTCCGTCAGTTTGAGGATGGTAAGAAGTACTTAGTCGCAACTGTGTTCCCATTTTCTCTTGCAAGCTTTTCCAAAAATTTGATGTGAAGCACGAATCTCGATCTGAGACAATTGACACCGGCACTCCATGTCGTGAAATAATTTCCTTTATATACAACTTGGCTAATTGGTTTAAATTAAATCGGATCTTTATCGGAAGAAAGTGTGCTGATTTCGTCAATCGATCTACGATAACCTAAATGGCATCGCAACACTTTTGTGTAACTGGAAGTCCTACCACGAAGTCCATAGTGATGTGCTCCCATTTCCATTCCGGTATATTCAGTGGTTGAAGTAACCCACTCAGTCTCTGATGTTCTGCTTTGACTTGTTGACAGGTGAGATACTTGCTGACGTACTCTGCTACGTCTCGCTTCATGTTGGGCCACCAAAAATATTGACGAAGATCCCAGTACATTTTTGTGCTTATTGGGTGAATAGAATATGCTAAATTATGTGTTTCATGTAAGATCTCATGTCTTAATTCAGTCACGACTGGTACCCACACTCGCTCCTCGTATCTCAAGATACCATCCTTATCCATTCGGAATTTCTCTTCCTCATTTTCTGCGATCCTTTTTTGTATCCTTTCACATTCTTTATCCTTTTCCTGTGCTTCTTTCACCTTGTCGAGTTACGTCGGACGAGCTTCAATTACGAATAACTTCTTCACTGCCTCTGCCGGACTTTTCACTTAAATTTCTAGTCTCGCCATTTCCCATATCAACTCTTCGTGGGTTGACAACATAAATAATTTCTCGTTCCCCTTTCTACTCAATGCATCTGCTACTATGTTTGCTTTTTTCGGGTGATAAAGAATTTCGCAGTCGTAATCTTTGATTAATTCCAACCACCTCCTCTGTCGCATGTTCAACTCCTTCTGTGTGAAGATATATTTTAGACTCTTATGGTCCATGTATATCTCACATTTCTCCCGATAAAGGTAATGTCTCCAAATCTTCAACGCAAAAATGACAACCGCTAATTCCAAATCATGGTTAGGGTATCACTTCTCGTAATCCTTCAACTTCCGTGACGCATACGTAATGACCTTATCGTGTTACATTAACACACAACCAAGACCCTTATGTGATGCATCACTATACACTACAAAACCTCCCGTATCATCTGGCAAGGACAATACAGGCGCCTCACTTAACCTCTTCTTCAACTGCTGAAAACTGTCTTCGCACTTTTCAAACCACACGAACTTCACTGTCTTTCTCGTCAGATTGGTCAACGGGGTTGCTATCTTCAAAAAATCCTGGATAAATCTTTGATAGTACCCGGTTAACCCTAAGAAACTTCGTACTTCTGTCGATGTCTTTGGTTGCTCCTAGTTACTAACTGCCTCTACCTTCGCAGGGTCCACTGAGATACCGTCTTTGTCGATCATATGCCCTAAAAATTTCACCTTTTCCATCTAGAATTCACACTTGGATAATTTCGCGTATAACTTTTCCCTTCTCAGTGTCTCCAGTACTTTGTTCAGATGGTCGACGTGCTCTCCTTCGGTCCTTGAATAAATCAAGATGTCATCTATGAAAACTACCACGAACTTATCTAAAATGGCTTCAGAATTCGGTTCATCAAGTCCATGAATGTTGTCGGCGCATTAGTCAAACCAAAAGACATTACCAAAAACTCGTAGTGACCATATCTCGTTCGAAACGTAGTCTTGGGTACATCTTCCTTCCTTACTTTTAGCTGGTGATATTCGGTCCTCAAATCTATCTTTGAGAAGTGTCTTGCTCCTTTTAGTTGATCGAACAAGTTGTCGATCCTTGACAATGGATTCTTATTCTTGATCGTTGATTTGTTCAACTCCCGGTAGTCGATGCAAAGCCTCATCGATTCGTCCTTCTTCTTAACAAACAAAACTGGTGCTCCCCATGGGGACACACTTGGCTGAATATAGCCATTGTCCAGTAATTCTTGAAGTTGTATCAACAATTCCTTCATTTCCACTGGCGCCATACAATACGGAGCCTTCAAAATTGGTGCAGTCCCTGACACTAAGTCTATTGCAAATTCAATTTCTCTGTCTGGCGGAAGACCAGGTAATTCACTTGGAAACACATCTGGAAATTCTCTCACTATCGGTATATTCTTAATTTCTACACCTTCTTTCCTAGTATCTATAATATAGGCTAAATAGCCTACACATCTTTTCTTTATCAACTTTCGGGCTTACATCATCGTAAGACAACACGAACGTCTCAGCGATGTGCTACCATAAAACACTACCCTCGACCGGTTCGGAGTCCGAAGGTTCACACTTTTCTTCTGACAATCGATCACTGTCGCATGGTCACACAACCAATCCATTCCCAAGGTTACATCGAACTCTCCCAACCTTATTGGGATCAAATCCACGCGAAAATTATATCCCCTAATCTCGGTACAACAATTAAGAAGGATAAACTCTACTGAAATTACCTCATTATTCACAATTTATATACTCAAAGGACTTTCTAACCGTTCTTGGGGTAAATTTAATCGTTTAGCAAAATCTTCAGACACAAAAGAACGGGTAGCACCTGAATCAAATAATACGCAGACATTTATATTATTGATTGGGATAATACCTGACACCACGTCCTTAGTAATCATTATATCCTGGACGGTCAAGTTGAATGTTCGGGCAAGGGTTTGGTTCGGCGGAGTCGGTTCTCCAACCATCAATTTGCTGACTCCTCCTCGGTTACCGCTACCACCGCTGCTTCCTTTCTTCGGGCGGTCTCTGAACTGATACTCCATTGATCCACAAGAATAACATCCACGGTTCTTCCTTGGGTTTGGGCAATGCAGTGCTATATGCCCTTCCTGGTTGCAGTTGTAGCAGACATTACGTCCCTTCCAGCACTCTCCTTGGTGATTTTTTCCACATTTAGAATATGCCTCAATTTTCTTCTTAAATCCTCCCCGATTATTCCCCGTCTGATCAATGCTGGTGTTATTACTGTTGCCACCGTTCCATTTTCTGTTTCCCGAATTGCTTCCACCACTACTGCCACCTCCACGGTAGTCTCCTCAACTCTTCCTATTCTTCATATGTTGATCCAGGGCCTCAATCACTCCTTCAGCGATGATGGCCTTTTCCAGCAGCGCACTAAAAGTTTCAATCTGAAGAATGACTACCTTGTTATACAACCACGATTTCAGCCCTTGTTCGAACCTTTGCGTCTTCAGCTCTTCAGTACTTACTTGAAGCGGTGCAAAACGTGCGAGTTCATTAAATTTGGTGGCGTATTGAGCCACCGTTATGTCTCCCTGCTTCAGCTCTAAGAATTTCAGTACCATTTGTCTTTCCATGCTCTTTGGGAAATAATTCTCGAAAAATAATTCCTTGAACTTGTCTCACGGTATTATTCCTTCGCTTGCTCACAGTTGGTTAGCCTCCCACCAATAATTTGCTTCTCCCTTCATCATATAGGTGGCGAATACCATTTTCTGGTCATCCCCCACGCGTGCGATAATGAAAGCCTTCTCCATTTCCTTCACCCAAGACCGGGCTTCGACCGGATCAGTTGTTCCCCTGAACTCTAGGGGTCCTACGCTCTTAAAGTCTTTGAAACTTATTATGGGAGCTGCCGGTGGGTTGGGATTCACGGGTCACATTTCTCCTTTCCATTCTCTCCAGTATATCTTCCAACAGCTGTATGGGATCCGTTGGACCTCCTTCATTGTTAACCTATCCCTCAGGTGTTGTTGGGGGTGGTATGTTGCGTTTGGGAGGCATTCTCTGCTAAACGTAAGAAAGCTTAATGTCATCATCTCATTATACTACGAGAATATCTATCATGAGTACTACAAGCAGACCACAAAGCAACACACTCTATTAGCAACTCGTAATGAAATATAGCTTCATTGTAAGGAATGTAAATACCTTTCACAACTCTCTAGGACGTGTCTATCTAAGATCGCCCCAAAACTCTACATGAGTTTTGTAACGAATGCGATTTTTGTGAATGAATAAAAATATTTATTGTGTTATATAAATATTTTTGTTAATTTATTTATTGAGTAAAATAAATAATTTATAAAGTTATTGTGGAATAGTTCATGTTAAGTGTAAATGTTATTTCAATGTGATTTGATGTAATTATTCTAATTTAATAATTAAATTAGATGATTACTGATTTATTTGAATAAAATGATTTATTGAATTATTTGGATTAATTTATAGATGGCCAAATAGAAGTTATAATTAAATTTATATTGTTGCAATTTAGTTGATTAAAGTGTGACAATTGAAGCATGTCATATAATAAGTATTAAAATAATTAAAAGAAGATTAATTTATTTTTACCAAACAAAGCCTTGTGGCTTTTGAATTCCTATTTTTTTTTAATTTAGTGTTTGCCAAACAAGCCTTAGTGGCTTTTAAATTATGTAACTGATGGATTAAATAATAGAATATGTTATTAGTACTTTTAAAAGCTATCAGTTTTATTTTGTTAAAAGCTTTGTCAGTTGTTTTAAAAAAAACAGTCTGAGTATTGAGAGTGCACAGAAGAGAATTGTGGAGAGAGTTGAGAACTCTGTGAATTTAAAAGAGTGAAAAACTGAGAATCAAGAGGACTATTGTCCTTGCTTAGCTTGATCAAGAATTAAGAGGTATAATTCATTCAAACTTCTGTAAATTGTATTCTTTGATTTCTCCACTGGAAACTAATTTTTAGTTCTCTGTAAATAAATTTTTATGACCAATGCATGTGGTAATTGTTTATATGTGTGGATAGATATGAATAATTATTGTATGATGTTTATTAACATGTCTTAGTCCAGATTAATCCATGAAAGTATGCTTTAGAATATAGTTTTTGGTTTTACAGAGTTTTATTTTCATGTATGGCATATATGTATGAAAATTGATGTTTAATTTAGTTATTAACCGGTAAATTGACATTTGATTATGATTATATAATGAAAAACGAAAAGAATGCAAGTAGAATGGATTAAAATGGTTGAAAGATGAATTCACAGTGTTTGATTTCATTAAAATGGCCAAAATATGAATATTTTGTATAAACAGAGAATTTTGGGATTTTAATTGGTTGATTATGTCTAGTATAATGGCTAGAATGTTTAGAAACATGTTGGGTAATTGTTTTCTAGCATGTTGGATGTCTGGGTGTGTTTAATTATGTGTTGGATGGTAGAATTCAAGAAAATTTGGCCTAGGATTTCACTGGTTCACGAACTGTGGAAGGAGACAGTCGAGTCTACCGCCCCGGCGGTAGAAATGAATTGAAAATCTCGCCCCGGCGGCATTATTGCACTAGATTCCTCGCCCCGGCGGCAGCCTCGCCCTGGCGACGGTTTTGTATAGAAATCCACCGCCCCGGCGGTGGAACAGTAACTGAAATTTTTTTTATTTGTTTTGTGATATTCCTATGTTGCTATGTGCATGTTTAAAACTTATATTAAGGTATTAATTGATTAATGAGATACCACGATGGTTGTTAGAAAATAATTAATGAATATCAAATGACACTTGATATGTTAAATGAAATAGGATAAGAACAAATCCTAAAATGCATATAACCCTGTAACTAATTGTTGTTACCGTTTTATAATTAAAATGTATAAGTTGATTAAGGAACGTGAATTTAAATCTGTAATCTACGTGCGAGGCAAGTTTTTCCTCCCTTAAACTTGTTATTTCATTTAAAGCAAGTTTACTTTCATTGAGCAAGTTTATTAACCTTAGCTTATTGGTATTCAAGCAAGGTTGTTACCATATTAAGTGCTTAAGTTTTATTCCAGTTATTCATTAATCGATCATTGATTGTTATTCAAATTTCGAATATAAACTTTATTGTACGACTTTATTGATGAATCAAATGCTTTAGTGACTAGCAAACCCTTATTGATTCAGCTAGTCCTTAGTTGATGAGCGTTCTAAAGACTTAGAATATTTTAGAATTGTTCCAAACCAAGTTCCTTTTGGTACGGATTTTGAGCTAAACTTAGATGAACAACCCTAATATAGGGGATTAATTACGCAACAGCATTAAAATGTTTGTGCACAATACATTATACAAATGGCTGATCCCCCTGAGTACGAGATGGATGGTCCATAGTCTATAAGACTGTTAAAGGTTACGGTAGAAAATACTTGTTAACCTAGGACATAGTTCGAGGTCTTATGACCCTTAGATACAATTCTAAAGCTTGAATTCTATATTCAATTCTTGAGCCAAACATTCTATTAAGCTTTTATATCTCAATTAGTTATTGATTGAATTCAAAGAAAACCACAATTCCTCAGTTGAAGTCTATTTCATTGATTATTAAATTGTTATTATACTTATGGGCAATTGTTTGCTCACTCTTACATTGAACATTGAAGCTAAGACAGAAAAGTCAGACGAGCCGTCCACGAGCAATGGAAAGGGCAAGATGCAGAAATAGTTAAAGACTCGATATCTATTTGATGTTTTTTTATAATAAGACTTATTTAAATTTTATGTTTAAATTCCGCGTTGATGTAATAAAGGTAGATGACCTGGGATTTGTTTACTTAAGAGTTTTAAGTTGTAACCTTTGTTATGGGGAGATGTTTTAATCAGTTTAATTATATTATCTCTTATCATGGGTAGTTAGACATGAATGTATGAAATAGTGAACACTAAATCTGTGAGAATGAAGTATCCGGATTTGGGCGTGTCACAGGTTGGTATCAAAGCTGTAGGTTATGAACCTTTAGGTGGGGAAAACCTTAGGGTAGTAGCCTTTTAGAAGATAGAGAATATAGTGGTGATAAACTGTTGTCGAGTTCTAAGGAATGGATTACGGAAATTCATAAAAGACAATAAAATGATTACGTGTTATGTGCTTACTTGATAACAAACTTATGTGCTCGCGAGTAATATCGAGTAGTAATTAAAACTTAAAATTTTGATGGCAGGATGACTGATATAGGAGGATCCAGCCAGGCTAGGGAGGAGGAGTCCCGAGATATTCATGTAGTTCGGGAGCAGCTAGTGCAGAGGGAGCCATCCCCATTGATCACAGTTGTAGGTCCCAAGTACGAGCCTGAGACTGATCCTGAGGAGGATCCGGAGGAGATTGAGGAGGAGGAAGAAGACCCTGAGGAGATACCACTATATTCTTTAGGTGTTCAGATGTATGAGCAGGTGTATGACCGCAACATAGAGTTGCAGGATAGAGTGGAGGAGTTGGAGGAGCAGGTGGCAGATCGTCAGACTACCATAGAGCAGAAGAATAGTGAGATTGAGGAGCTTGATATACGTCTTGGGGAGGTGGAATGCAAGTTGGTTCAGGAAGAGAGCCAAAAGAAGGAGTTAGAAGATCAAGTTGTGGAATGTCAAGCCACTCTAGAGCAGAAGGATGTCGAGATCTAAGACCTTTCATCACGTCTTGCAGAGGTCGAGTAGAGACTAGCTCAGTCTGAGTACCGACGAGGTCGGTTATTGGCTAGAAATGAAATTGTACAAGATGAATTGAAAGAGGAGACAACTAAGAGAGCTAGAGCTGAAGACGCTTGGTTGAGGAAGGCTAATCGTGCAGATCGTGTTGAATGTGAGGTGCGGTCAAAGAAGGCCAAGATTGATGAGATGGAGTATATTTTTCACACCACCATTGATAGAGCTCAGGATCGAGTTCATCGTCATCCAGTGCAGTTCGATGATCAACCCCGGTATATGATGGATCGAAGGATGGTGACTCGTATTATGGAGCAAGGACGCGAGGAAGCTGTGTGCCATGGAATGTCATCGTAGATTATGTTTAGATGTGCTAGTATGAAAATCTATGAAGTTAATAAGTTGTAAATCCCAGTTTTGTATAACGGTATAGAATAATGATGTAATCCTGTAATCTTATGATTTCAGGATAGATGATATAAGCAACTATGATGCTATCTATGCTATGTTTTAAAGCAATAAATGAATAAAATACGAAAGTTTATTAGATGTGCTGTGTGTTAAGTGTTGTTTATAAATGCTTAAGTTAAGACTTAAATGTTTAAATGATTGAGTAATAATCTAATAACGCGACTTCTTAATAGTAAGATGCCGCCAAGAAGAAGACAAACCCGTCAACAGACCCCTGAGGGATCCACCAATAACAACGAAGAAGCCAACGCTAACCCAATGTAGCAGTTGGTAAACTTGCTAATAAGAGCATTTGCGAATCAACCCCAAGCTCAGGCCACGAATTTTAAAGACTTCAAGGCTGTTGGACCCCCAAAATTTCAAGGGTCTATGAATCCGATCCAAGCACAAACTTGGGTCATGGAGATAGAGAAAGTATTTGATGTTGCTAGGGTCAACGAGGACCAAAAGACTACATTTGCAACATTTATGCTCAAATCAGAAGCAAGCTACTAGTGGCAGACTAATAAAACCCGAGGTGGGCAAGGGATAATACCGTGGGAGCGATTTAAGGAAATATTTTTCGAGACCTATTTTTCGGCAAGCGCGCAGAATCAAATGGAGGTGCAGTTTCTAGAGTTGAAGCAAGGTACCATGACGGAATCTGAGTATGCTGCAAAATTCAATGAGTTGGCAAGGTTTGCGCCATATCAGGTCAACACGGATGAGCGAAAGGCTAGAAGGTTTGAGCAGGGACTGAAGCCCTGGCTGTATAGCCGAGTTTCAATGTTTCAACTGAATTCATTTGCGGCAGTATTAGAGAAGGTAATTATCGCTGAAGGAGGAAGCGATGCTCTGTCTAAATACAATCAAGAGCAGAAGAAAAAGAAGAGTGAGAATGATAATAAAGTAAGTGCTAGCCATGATGGCAGTAATCAAAAGAGAAAGTGGAGTGATAGTAACTCTGGTGCCAGTCAGCAAGGAAGTCAGAAAAAGAAGGTGGAGGCATGCAGTATCTGCGGGAAGAGCCATTGGGGTGTTTGCTTGAAGGGTAAGAGAGTATGATTTAACTGCGGTCAAGAGGGTCATATCGCACCGAATTGCCCTAGTCCGAAAAGGGCGCATGTTTTATTTGTGGGTCGAAGGATCGCTTTGCTCGGGATTGCCCTAAGAAAACTACAGGTGGCAATCTGACTATCACAGGACCGACGCAGCCCAATCGACCTACCGCTCGAACATTCAACATGACGGTGCAGGATGCTGTGCAGTCAAAGGATGTAGTCTCAGGTATCATTCCGATCAATAGTGTAAATGCTTACGTATTATTTGATTCGGGTGCTACTTGTTCATTTATATCCGATGATTTTGCTAGGAAATTAGAGTTACCTCAGGAAGAATTAGATTACCCTATGAATATAGAAATTGCGAATAGGGAAGTGATTCCTGTTAAGTTTATCCACAAGAACTGTCAGATAGATATTAAGGGTCACGTGATGACGGTAAACTTAATCCCAATTCGTCTTGGGGAGTTTGATGTTATTCTAGGTATGGATTAGTTGTTCGATCATGGGGCAATTATTGATTGCCAAAAGAAGTGTGTGAACCTTATGACTCCGTCAAAGGTAGTGTTTTATGGCAGCAAGTCGCCTAGACAAGCGAGTTGTCTGACGATGATGCAGGCCAGGAAGATGTTGAGGTAGGGTTGTGTAGGATATCTAGCCTACATAGTTGATACACGAAAGGTGGGTGCAAAGCTAGAAGAGATACCGGTAGTTAGGGATTTTGCAGATGTATTCCCTGATGATTTGCCAGGACTACCGCCAGATAGGGAAGTTGAATTTGTAATTGATTTAGCACCGGGAACAACCCCTATATCAAAAGCCCCGTATCGAATGGCTCCAGTAGAGTTGAAGGAGTTGATGGTGCAACTGCAAGAGCTGCTCGACAAGAAGTATATTCAACCGAGCGTTTCACCGTGGGGAGCGCCAGTGTTATTTGTTAAGAAGAAAGATGGATCAATGCGTCTTTGCATTGATTATAGGGAGTTGAACAAGGTCACGATTAAAAATAAGTATTCGTTGCCAAGGATCGATTACCTGTTCGATCAACTGAAGGGATCTAGATATTTTTCAAAGATAGATCTGCGAAGTGGGTACCATCAATTAAAGGTGAGGAAGGAAGACATACCAAAGACGGCGTTTCGAACGAGATATGGTCACTATGAGTTTTTGGTTATGTCATTTGGTTTAACGAATGCGCCTGCAGCATTCATGGACTTAATGAATAGAGTATTCAAACTATTTCTGGATAAGTTTGTAGTGGTATTCATAAACGACATTCTGGTCTACTCCAAAACTCAGGAAGAACACGTGGAGCACTTGAGGGTGACACTAGAGGCGTTAAGGAAAGAGAGATTGTATGCAAAATTTTCAAAATGCGAATTTTGGTTGGAGCTTGTCCAATTCCTTGGGCATGTTATTGATAGAGACGGGATTTCGGTAGATCCAGCGACAGTGGAAGCTGTAATGAACTGGGAGCAGCCGAAAACACCGTCAGAAGTAAGGATTTTCTTGGGATTGGCGGGTTGTTATAGGCGTTTTATTCAAGATTTCTCCAAGATTGCCACTCCATTGACGAATTTGACAAGAAAATCAGTGAAGTTCGTTTGGACCGAGAAATGCGAAGAAAGTTTTCAGGAGTTGAAGAGATGTTTGATTTCGGCACCTGTGTTGTCTTTGCCAAATGACACTGGAAATTTTGTGGTGTATAGTGACGCATCGCATAAAGGACTTGGTTGTGTGCTTATGCAAAATGGTAAGGTTATTGCATATGCATCGCGCCAATTAAAAGACTATGAAAAAGGGTATCCGACCCATGATTTGGAGTTAGCAGCCGTGGTGTTTGCTTTGAAAATCTGGAGGCACTATCTCTATGGGGAGAAATGTAAAATATATACGGACCATAAAAGTCTCAAGTATATTCTCACACGGAAGGATTTAAATATGCGTCAAAGACGATGGATAGAATTGATCAAAGATTACGATTGTGAAATTCTATACCATCCGGGAAAAGCTAATGTGGTTGCCGACGCTTTGAGCAGGAAGGGTAGGGAGAAGTTATCTTTGTTAACTGCTCAGGAGAAGCTCATAGCAGAAATGGCTAAGTTGGAGTTGGAGGTGAAAATTCCGGTAGAGTCGAATGAAAAATTATTCTAGATGGAAACCCAACCAACTTCGGTGTATAAAGTGAAGGAAGCGCAACTCCAAGATGAGGAGTGTATTAGTATACGGAAAAGGGTGCTTGGCAGTGAGGAGCTTAAATTCAAAATTGATACTGAAGGGTTGCTTAGATTTGAGGGAAGAATCTGGGTTCCGTCAGCGCTAGAGATCAGAGAAGAGATTTTGAACGAAGCTCATAGTTCAAGATTTTCAGTTCACCCGGGAAGTACAAAAATGTATCAGGATCTTCGACAACATTTCTGGTGGCCAAATATGAAAAGAGAAGTTGCTGAGTGTGTTGCGAAGTGCTTAACTTGCCATAAAGTCAAAGCAGAACATCAGAGACCAAGTGGTTTGCTACAACCCTTGGAGATACCAGAATGGAAGTGGGAGCATATCACAATGGACTTCGTGGTAGGGCTTCCAACTACTCAGAAGGGTTATGACGCAATATGGGTTATAGTGGACCGACTAACGAAATCAGCGCATTTCTTGCCAATCAAAATCAGATTCACTTTGGATCAGCTGGCGAAGTTATACGTCAAGGAGATTATCTCAAGGCACGGTGTCCCAGTATCAATTGTGCCGGACAGAGATCCACGTTTCACATCAAAATTTTGGAGGAGTCTGCAAGCTTGTTTGGGGACACAATTGAGAATGAGTACAGCCTACCATCCTCAAACCGATGGCCAAAGTGAGAGAACAATTCAAACATTGGAGGATATGCTGAGAGCGTGCGTTATGGATTTTAAGGGCAACTGAGATTATCATTTACCTCTGGTCGAGTTTTCTTATAACAATAGTCATCACGCAAGTATCGACATACCGCCCTACGAAGCATTGTACGGAAGGAAGTGCAGAACTCCGTTATGTTGGGATGAGGTTGGAGAACGTCGACTGTAACGAATACAAATTTTTGTGAATAAATCAAAATATTTATTGAGTTATATAAATATTTTTATTAATTTATTGATTTAAATAAATAATTTATTAAATGTTGAGTTAATTGTGTTAAATGTTATTTGATGTGTTTAATTTAATAATTAAATTAGATGATAAAATGATTCATGTGAATAAATATTTTATTTGAATAAATGATTTATTTGAATAAGATAATTTATTTGGTGCTATTGTTTGGATAAGTAAAACTATTATTTAAGTTAGTAAGGTTTAATTGAATTTATTTAATAATAAGTTCAATTAAATTAAAAGTGTGACAATTAAAACTATATAGTAAAATGGACTATTAAAATAAATGGAGAAAGGATTAATTTTAGTATAACCAAATAGGGCCTTATGACCCTTGGTTGGAAAAAAAAATGGATTATTTTCTTTGGTTCAACCAAACAAGGCTTAGCCTTTGAAATTCCATTAATCTTACTTGGTTTGCCAAACAATGCCTAACCTTTTATTTTCTTAACTGACTAAATTTATAGTACGTTAAGTTCATCAGTTAAAAAAAAGAAAGAAAGAATAAGAACAGAGTTTGGGAGTTCAGAGAAAAGAGAGAGTGAGAATAGAGAGAAAATGGAGAATTGAAAGGTTTGTGAATTGAGAAAGAGAAGGAAGGGAAGTGCTAAGCTAAGGAATTATATATATATCTTGAAGGTATAATCTCTTTTAAGTTTTATTTATAGTTTTGTTTCACTGTATATGGTTTTTAGTTTCATGTAAGTGAATTGTTTGCTAAAAGCATGAATTAGTTGATGCAATTGTTAGTAATCATGAATTAGATGATTATATGATGATTATAAGTTAATTTTAAGGTTTTAATCCATGAAAACATGCTTTGGAGTAGAGTTTGTAATTTTTACAGAGTTTATTTCATGTATGGTATATATGTATGAAATTGGTTGTTAATTGGTAAAATTGATTTTTAATTATGATTATATAGTGAAAAACGAAAAGAATGCAATTAGAATGGGTTAGAATGGTTCCACAGTAGTTGATTTTATTAAAATGGTTAAAACATGAATATCTTGTTTTAACAGAGAATTTTTTATTCAAGTTGGTTGATTATGTGTAATATGATGTTGAGAATGTTTAGAAACATGTTGGGAAATAGTTTTGTGTTATATTTGATGTCTGGGTATGTTTAAATTATGTGTTGGATGGTAGAATTCAAAAAATTTGGCCAAATTTGGCCTAAATTTTCACTGGTTCGTGATTGTAGGAGACGACTGTCGAGTATCTCGCCCCGGCGAGAGAAATGAACTGGAAATCCTCCCCCCGGCGAGAAAATTATAAAGGAAATCTTCGCCCCGGCGCAGGCTTGCCCTGGCGAGATTTTTGTTAAGAAAATTCTCGCCCCGGCGAGGGAATAGTAACCAAAATTTTAAATTTTTATTTTCTTTGTGATTCTGCTATGATGCTATAAACAAGTTTAAAACTTATATAATGGTATAAAATGACTAATAAGATACCAAGATGGTTGTTAAACAAGTACTTGATGATTATCGATTGTCAATCGAGATGTTATAATAAAATAGGATAAGAACGAGACTTAAAATATATATGTTCTGTAACTGATTATTATTTTATAATCGAAATGTATAGGTCGAATAAGGAACGTGAATTATTTAAATTTGTAATCTACGCACGAGGCAAGTTCCTTATCTCAATTTATTACTTTTACGTTGAGCAAGTTTTTCACCCTTAATCTTATTATTTCGTTTAAAGCAAGATTAATTTCATTGAGCCAACTTATTAACCTTAGTTTATTGTTATTCAAGCAATGTTGTTATCATGTCAAGTATCTATGTATTATTCAAGTCATTTGTTATACGAGCATTGATCATTATTCAGATTTTGATTATAAATTCTATTGTACAACTTTATTGATGAATCAAATGTTTTAGTGACTAGCAAACCCTTATTGATTCAGCTAGTCCTTAGTTGATGAGCGTTCTAAAGACTTAGAATATTTCAATAATTGTTTCGAACCGAGTTCCGTTTGGTTCGAAATCTGATGCTAAACTGAGATGAACAACCCTAATATAGGGGATTAATTACGCGACAACGTTAAAATGTTTGTGCACAATAGATTGTACAAAGGGTTGATCCCCCTGAGTACGAGATGGATGGTCCATAGTCTATAAGACTGTTAAAGATTACGGTAGAAATACTTGTTAACCTAGGACATAGTTCGAGGTCTTGTGACCCTCAGATACACTTTTATCATTGAATCTATATTCAGTTCTTGAGCTAAGCATTCTATTGAGCTTTCAGATATTTGATTTGTCATTGATTGACTTCAGAAAAACTATTACTCCTCAGTAAAAATTTATTTCAATAATCATATAAATGTTATTGTTTTCGTACTTGTGGGCAATTGTTTGCTCACTCTTGCACTAAAACATTGCAACTAAGGCTGAGAAGTTAGACGAGCCGTCCACGAGCAAAGGCAAGGGCAAGATGCCGAAGTAGCGAAAGATTTGTTATTATTTTGATGCTTTCTTATAGCAAGACTTATTTAATGTTATGTTTTATTCCGCGTTGATGTAATAGAGGTTAGATAACCTGGGATTTGTTTGATTAAGAGATTGGAGATGTAACCCCTTTTGTGGGAAGATGTTTTATTCAGTTTATTTATATTATCTTAATCATGGGTAGTTAGTAATGAATGTATGCTATAATTAGTAATGAATGTATGCTATAGTGAACACCAAATCTGTGGAGTTGAAGTACCCGGATTTGGGGGTGTCATAGTTGGTATCAGAGCTGATAGGTTATGAACCTTTAGGTGGGGAAAACCTTAGGGTAGTAGCATTTTAGAAGATAGAGAATATAGTGGTGATAAACTTTTATCGAGTTCTAAGGAATGGATTATGGAAATCCATAAAAGATAATAAAATGATTATGTGTTATGTGCTTATTTGATAACAAACTTATGTGCTCGCGAGTATTATCGATTAGTAATTAAAACTTAAAATTTTGTTGTCAGGATGACTGATAAAGGAGAGCCCAGCCAGGCTAGGGAGGAGGAGCCCCGAGATATTCACGTAGTTCATGAGCAGTTAGTGCAGAGGGAGCCATCCCCATTGGTCACAGTTACAGGTCCCAAGAACGAGCCTGAGACTGATCCTGAGGAGGATCCGGAGGAGGTCGAGGAGGAGGAGGAGGAGGACCCTGAGGAGATATCACTAACCTCCTTAGGTGTTCAGATGTATGAGCAGGTGTATGATCGCAACATTGAGTTGCAAGATAGAGTGGAGGAGTTAGAGAGGCAGCTGGCCGAGCGATATACTGTCTTGGAGTAGAAGATCAGTGAGATAGAGGAGCTCGATATACATCTTGGGGACGTAGAGTGGAAGTTGGTTCATGTGGAGGACCAAAAGAAGGAGTTGGAAGATCTAGTTGTGGAGCGTCAAGCCACTCTAGAGCAGAAGGATGCTGAAATTCAAGACCTTTCATCACGTCTTGCAGAGGTTGAGCAGAGGCTAGCACAGTCTGAGTATCGACGAGGACAGTTGATAGCCAGGAATGAAATTGCATGAGATGAGTTGAAAGAGGAGTCAGCTAAGCGGGCGAGAGCTGAAATTGCTTGGTTGAGGGAGGCTAACTGCGCAGATCGTGTTGAATGTGAGGTGCGGTCAAAAAAAGGCCAAGATTGATGAGATGGAGTATATTTTTCATACCACGGTAGATAGAGCTCAGGATCGAGTTCATCGTCATTCAGATATAATGGGTCGAAGGATGGTGACTCGTATTATGGAGCAGGAACGCCAGGAAGCTGTGCATCATGGGTTATCATCGTAGATTATGATTAGATATGTTATTATGAAATCTATGAAGATTAATAAGTTGTTAATCCCAGTTTTATATAATGGGATAGAATAATGATGTAATCTTGGAACTTTGTGCTTTCAGGATAGATGATGTAAATAACTACAATGCTATCTCTACTATGTTTTGAAGCAGTAAATGAATAAAATGCGAAAATTTAACAGATGTGCTATGTGTTAAGTGTTTTTTATAAATGTTTAAGTTAAGACTTAAATGTTTAAGTAATTAAGTAATAATCTAATAGCGCGAATTCTTGACAGTAAGATGCCGCCAAGAAGATAAACCCGTCAACAAACTCCTGAGGGATCCACCAATAATAACGAAGAAGCCAACGCTAATCCAATGCAGCAGCTGGTAAATTTGTTAATGGGAGCCTTCGCGAATCAACCCCAAGCTCAGGCTACGACTTTTAAAGACTTCAAGGCTGTCGGACCTCCGGAATATCACGGCTCTATGAATCCAATTGAAGCCCAAACTTGGGTCATGGAAATGGAGAAGGTGTTTAATGTCGCTAGGGTCAATGAGGACCAATAGACGGCATTTGCAACATTTATGCTGAAATCAGAAGCTAGCTACTGGTGGCAAGCAAATAAGACTCGAGGTGGTCAAGGGATAATACCGTGGGAACGATTTAAGGAGATGTTGTTCGAGACTTATTTTCCGGCAAGCGCACAGAATCAGATGTAGGTGCAGTTTTTAGAGCTGAAGCAAGGTACCATGACGGTACCTGAGTATGCTGCAAAATTCAATGAGCTGGCGAGGTTTGCGCCATATCAAGTCAACACAGATGAGCGAAAGGCCAGAAGGTTTGAGCAGGGATTGAAGCCCTGGTTGTATAGTCGGGTTTTGATGTTCCAATTAAACTCATTTGCGGCAGTTTTGGAAAAGGCAATTATCGCTGAAGGGGCAGTGATGCTCTGTCCAAGTATAATCAAGAGCAGAGGAAAAAGAAGAATGAAAGTGAAAACAAGGCAAGTGGTAGCCATGGGCGCAGCGATCAGAAGAGGAAGTGGAGTGATGATAACTCTGCAGGAAGTCAGCAGGGAAGTCAGAAAAAGAAGGTGGAGGTATGCAGTAACTGCGGAAAGAGTCATGTGGGTGTTTGCTTGAAGGGTAAAAGAGTATGATTTAACTGCGAACAGGAGGGTCATATCGCACCGAATTGCCCTAGTCCGAAGAAGGGCGCATGTTTTATTTGCGGGTCGAAGGATCACTTTGCTCGGGATTACCCTAAGAAAGCTACAGGTGGAGCTAGTGCAGGAAAGGGGAATAACAGTGGAGGCAGTCTGACTATCGCAGGACCGACACAGCCTAATCGACTTACCGCTCGAACATTTAACATGACGGTGCAGGATGCTGTGCAGTCAAAGGATGTAGTGTCATGTATCATTCCAGTCAATAATGTTAATGCTTATGTATTGTTTGACTCGGGTGCTACTTGCTCATTTATATCCGATGATTTTGCTAAGAAATTAGGGTTACCTCAGGAAGAATTAGATTACCCCATGAATATAGAAATTGCGAATAGGGAAATGATTCATGTTAAGTTTGTCCACAAGAATTGTCAGATAGATATCAAGAGTCATGTGATGACGGTCAACTTAATCCCAATTCGTCTTGGGGAGTTTGACGTTATTTTGGGTATGGATTGGTTGTTCAACCATGGGGCAGTTATTGACTGTCAAAAGAAGTGTGTAAATTTTAAGACTCCGTCGAAAGGAGTATTTTATGGCAGCAAGTCGCCTAGACAAATGAGTTGTCTGACGATGATGCAGGCCAGAAACATGTTGAGACAAGGATGTGTAGGATATCTAGCCTATATAGTCAATACCCGAAAGGTGAGTGTAAAATTGGAGGAGATACCGGTTGTTAGGGATTTTGCGGACGTGTTTCCTGATGATTTGCCAGGACTACCGCCATATAGGGAAATTGTGTTTGTAATTGATCTAGCACCGGGTACAACCTCCCTTCAGCAAATGCAACGAACAGATGCAACCTTGGCTATGGTACATCACCAAAGAATACAGACTGAAGAAATGGTCCAAGAAAACAGAAATGACATTCTTCAGTCTCGTTTGCAAATGCAAAAACTGGTGCAAGGTATGCAGCAACTGTCTCAACATGTTCGAACCCTGGATGCTAACCTAAAGGGGGAGACTATTCATAAGGGAAATATGGGAGAGTCAAACAAAAGTGGGGAGGAACAGCGAAAGAAGTAATCCAGTCCTAATGATGAGCCCATCAATGCTATTGCAATAAGGAGTGAAGTCCCTAAAAGACAACCTGATGTAAGCACCACTAGAGTACGCATACCATCAGGTGACCCTGCTCTCTTAAATCGACATTTGCATGGGACTCTCCACTATGGTGAAGAAAGAAGTCATATGCCATCTTTCAGACTTCGTCAAGGGCAGATTGAAGAATTCCAGCGCATGACTGAAGAACAAAGAGAAAGGCACAGACAAAGAGTGGCTTATGAATGAGCTAATCCCCCAAGAACCTAAAGAGGAGCAAGAGGAAGAGGTAGGAACTAAGGTTTGAAAGTATCTTGGAATTCTTATTTCTCCTTATTGATGTAACTGTCATTTATTGTAATATTCACATGTTCAACAATAAAATTCATAATTTTATCTAGAAAGATAGTTGCTCACTGTACTATAAGACATGTTTACTTTTATAAGCAATTGCATTAGAAATGATGATATGATTCAAAACTACTAGTTTATGTTAACATCAAATAGGGGGAGATTGTTAGGAATCACATGGCTAAATTTGATGTTGTGATATTAATGTATATGTGTTAGTAGTTGAATTGTAAAGTCCTTAAATGATTTGATGTACAAGGACTTAGATAGAAAAGATCAAACTTGTTAGGTTGATCTAATGAATTAAAATAATAGGACTAGACTGATCGTTGAGTACTGCACAAGTCATCATAAAGCATCCAGTGAAGGATCGTAGAGCAGTCAGCCAACTTGAATTTCAGTCAGCTAAAGCATCGTAGAGTTCGCCAGGCAAACGTAGAGTGAGGCACGGTCAGTCGCAGAGCTCTCTCTTGGCATTGTTGAGTTTGCCAGGTAGACGTAGAGTAAAGCTCGGACAGTCGCATCATAGAGTTGGGTCAGGCAGATGTAGAGTAAAGCTCGGCCAGTCCCATCATAGAGTTAGGCCAGGCAAACATAGAGTGGCTCGGCAGATCGTAGAGTTAATTCTATCAATAGTAAAGCATGATCGTAGAGTCACATCTGCATGAGCAAGTCGTCAGTTCTTAAGAAACTAAACAAGCAAAACATTGATACCGTCTCTAAGTGATCAAAATGTAACATGAAAGATCTCAGTGAATGTCTGCAAGAATCAAGTCTCACTAAAGGATTGTAGAGTTAGCCAAACACTCTACGATCCTCATTAAAAGAAGAAACCAAAAACTAAATTGAATATTCTATGTTGCCCATAATGGATTGCTAACATCCATATAAGTAGAGTGACCTGCCCAAGACAATTGCTGAATACTTAATTAATCTGAACGAAGAATCAAAGTCAGTAAGGAACAAATAGCTACAGTTGTAGACATTCTGAGCACTGTTACTACCACTATCTGGGGACAAGCTAATGGATGCTGACTCACCCCACTACTGCGAGCAACAAGGAAGAAACTATTTCTAAGTTTAGTAATAAATCTCAACGGGAATATTAGATGTAACGATCTCATTTTGACAGAAGAATTCAGTGGAATCTATTTAAGGCAAACAGATTGGAGAATCAAATAAGCAAGTACAAACAAAGAAACCAAATCTGTCAAAGTCTCACTCTACGATCAAGGAGAAACATCTTGCTTTGCTACTAAGTTCATCAGACCATATGCTTCAAGAAACTTATTAGCAAGAAAACGTAGAGTCATCCCACCCTACGATCGATTCTTCGAACGTAGAGTGCAATGACCCTACGACCATCAATCAACAAGTCTCCATTCCCACACAATAAATCATTGCCCCAATCACTCAGTATGATATCCCATCCTCCTCGCACAATGAATTCTATAACATTATCACTGCCCTATCTTATCTTAAAAGAAGCAATTAGGAAGAACCTTCAACTGAGGTAAAACAGATCCTTGATCGAGTCAACCTACTTCCCACTAAGGATCAGATGGTCGACCTCACAGCTCATATGGCAACAGATATGGAGGAGAATCTTGAAGCCAATTCTTTAGCCCTCTATCAAAAACTTGACAACGTCATTAACGCTACAAATAATCACTCTAACAGTTTGGGTACTATACTGACCAAACGGCTAAGGGAGATACTCAAAGAATTGATGGCAGGCATCGATCAAAGGGATAAACTATATCATGCTGAAATTGCCAAACATAAAGCCACAGTTATATCCCACCAGCAAGTTGTTGAACAAACCAACAAGGCCACTAATGAACAAATCCTTGAGCTTCGAGACTCCATTCATAATTTCAAAGAAGCCTCCCTTCAGCAAAAGCAACGAACAGATGTAACCTTGGCTATGGTACATCACCAAATAATATAGACTGAAGAAATGGTCCAAGAAAATAGAAATGACATTCTTCAGTCTCGTTTGCAAATGCAAGAACTAGTGCAAGGTATGCAGCAACTATCTCAAGATGTTCGAACCCTGGATGCTGACATAAAGGGGGAGAATATTCACAAGGGAAATAGGGGAGAGTCAAACAGAAGTGGGGAAGAACAGTGAAAGAAGTCATCCACTCCTAATGATGAGCCGATCAATGCTATTCCAATAAGGAGTGAAGTCCTTAGAAGACAACCTGATGTAAGCACCACTGGAGTACGCATACCATCAAGTGACCCTGCTCTCTTAAATCGCCATTTGCATGGGACTCACCACTATGGTGAAGAAGGAAGTCATATGCCGTCTTTCGGACTTCGTCAAGAGCAGATTGAAGAATTTCAGCGCTTGACTGAAGAACAAAGAGAAAGGCGCAGACAAAGAGTGGGCTATGAATGAGCTAATCCCCCAAGAACCAAAAGAGGAGCAAGAGGAAGAGGTAGGAACTAAGGTTTGAAAGCATCTTGGAATTCTTATTTCTCCTTATTGATGTAACTGTCATTTATTGTAACATTCACATGTTCATCAATAAAATTCCTAATTTTATCTAGAAATACAGTTGCTCACTGTACTATAATACATGTTTACTTTTATAAGCAATTGCATAAGAAATGATGATATGATTCAAAACTACTGGTTTATGTCAACATCGAATATGGGGAGATTGTTAGGAATCACATGGCTAAATTTGATGTTGTGATATTAATGTATATGTGTTAGTAGTTGAATTGTAAAGTCCTTAAATGATTTGATGTACAAGGACTTAGATAGAAAAGATCAAACTTGTTAGGTTAATCTAATGAATTAAAATAATAAGACTATACTGATCATTGAGTATTGCACAAGTCATCATAAAGCATCCAGTGAAGGATCGTAGAGCAGTCAGCCAACTTGAAGTTCAGTTAGCTAAAGCATCGCAGAGTTCGCCAGGCAAACATAGAGTGAGTGAGTCTTATTATTATTATTACTATTATTATTATTTAGTTCCTAAAAGGGTTTGAGAATTAATTAATAAAAGTACTCTCATAAATTCCTAATTGGATTAGGAGTTTAATTAATTAAAGGAGTTTAATTAAAATAAAATCCCTAATCCTAAATAGTTTAGGAGGGTTCCCTATATCTATAAATAAGAGGAGTCTTATCATGATTTAGGGTTAGACAGTTACACACTCTTCCGTAAGAATTGGAGAGAGAGAGTACTTGTAATTTCTATAGAGATAGAAACTAGGGTTTTGCCAACACCCATCTTCTTGAACAACTATTATTCCTTAGTGGATCACCTCTAGAGGCCAAACACTTGGGTGGCTAACGTTGATCAAATGAAGGAATTTAATCGGTGGAATTCAAGGAGAACGCGAAGGAATTTCAGGTGAACTTGTACCTGAGGAAGCTTTGATTCATGAGGGTATAATTCTATATCTCTATCTCTTTTGTTTAATTGATAATTGATTACAAGGATAATCATGGTGATGGTTTGTATGAAAAATTTTAAAATCCGTTTTATTGCGCTTCCGCACTATTTATGTAATTTGACTGCATGTTCGCGCTATATACAAACCTAATAGTGGCATCAGAGCCTAACCTTGTGCTAATTATCGATTCTTATGATTCCATATATGTATGGGTATGTGATTGGATCAATTTTCTGGGCAACGAAAAAAAATTCGAAGTCTGCTACGCGGCGCGGCCGCGCCGCTTCCAGTGCATTCTTGAGCGTGGCCGCACCAGAACTCAGAAATCGTTTCTAGGGGTGCAGCGCGGCCGCGTCGCTCCTAGTTCATTTTGGAGCGTGGCCGCACTGGTCTGCAGATTTTGAAAAATTTTTATTTTGATTTTATTTATTTTTAATTAAGATAAAATGTTTATTTTGAATTGGAATATAATTAAAATTAAAAGTTTTATTTGAACTTGGAATAGGATTCCATGTTTCCTAGAATAAAGGAGTTTATTCACATATGGAATAGGATTCCATGTTTACTTAAAAATAAAGATGTTTATTTTGATAAGGAATAGGATTTAACATATTTTATTTTTTCAAGCAATTTTAAGTTAAAATAAAGGAGTTTATTTTGAACTTGAAATTGGTTTCCATGTTAATTAAAATAAAGGAGTTTATTTTGATTTGAAATTTGATTAAAAATAAAGGAGTTTATTTTTATTCAAAATTGGATAAAATAAAATAAATAAGTTTATTATGATTTAAATTTTGATTAAAATAAAGGAGTTTATTTTGTTTCAAAATTGGATTTCTAATAAACTTTTAATTGCCCATTAAATGATATCAATACATATATGGAATGGTTTTATTATTCATGAGATAAATATTATTTATTGATGTAACGAATGCAATTTTTGTGATTAAATAAAAATATTTATTGAGTTATATAAATATTTTTATTAATTTGTTTATTGAGTAAAATAAATAATTTATAAAGTTATGGTGAAAGAATTTATGTTAAATGTTATTCAATTGTGATTTGATGCGATTATTCTAATTTAATTTAATAATTAAATTAGATAATTAAATGATTTATTTGAATAAATGATTTATTTGAATAAGATAATTTATTTGGTGTTATTGTTATTGGTTAAATAGAATTATTAATTAATTAGTAAGGTTTAATTGAATTTATTTAATAATAAGTTTAATTAAATTAAAAGTGTGACGATTAAAACTATATAATATAATGATTTATTAAAATAAATGGAAAGGGTTTTGTTTTTGTTTTAACAAACAAGACCTTGTGACCCTTGATTAGAAAAAAAGGGTTATTTTGTTCTTATTCAGCCAAACGAAGCCTTATGCCTTTTAGGATTCCATTTTTTTTATTTTTGAGTTGGCCAAACATGGCCTAACTCTTGATTTCCTTAACTGATCAATTGAAGTCTGAGTACGTCAAAATAAGGTTCATCAGTCAAAAAAAAGAAGAAAGAGCTGAGCTTGAGAGTTCAGAGAAAAAGAGAGAGTAAGAATAGAGAGAAATTGGGAGAAGAGGTTGGAGATTGGAGAGAAGAATCAAAAGAGAAGTCACCAAGTTCTCTAGGCAATAGAAGGTATAATCTCTTTTAAATTTTATTAATAGTTTTGTTTCACTGTATATGGTTTTTAGTTTCATGTAGGTGAATTATTTGCTAAAAGCATGAATTAGTTGATGTGATTGATAGTAAACAAGTATTAGATGATTTCATGTTGATTATAAACCAATTTAAATGAATTAATCCATGAAAGCATGTTTTAAAATTGAGTTTTTGGTTTACAGAGTTCTATTTTCATGTATGGCATATATGTATGAAAATTGATGTTCAATTTGGTTATTAACCGGTAAATTTACATTTGATTATGATTATATAATAAAAACGAAAAGAATGCAAGTGGAATGGATTAAAATGGTTGAAAGATGAGTTTATAGTGGTTAATTTTATTAAAATAGCTAAAACATGAATATTTGGTTTAAACAGAGAATTTTTTGTTCAATTTGGTTGGTTATGTGTATTATAATGGTTAGAATGTTTAGAAACATGTTGGCTAATTGTTTTATATTGTATTTGATATCTGGGTATGTTTAAACTATATGTTGGATGGTAGAATTCGAGAAATTTGGCCAAATTTAGCCTAAGTTTTCACTGGTTCGTGAACTGTAGAAGGTGACAGTCGAGTTTACCGCCCCGGCGGTAGAAATGAACTGGAAGTCTCGCCCTGGCGGTCTTGTCGCCCCGACGGCATATTTGAACTATGTTCCTCGCCCCGGCGACGGTTTTGTATAGAAATCCACCTCCCCGGCGGTGGAACAGTAACTGAAAAAAAAATATTAAAATTTATTTATTTGTTTTGTGATATTGCTATGTTGTTATATGTATGTTTAAAACCTATATTGAGGTATTAAATGACCAATGAGATACCACGAGGGTTGTTAGCAAATATTTGTGGAATATCGAATGTCACTCGAGATGGTACAATAAAATAGGGTAAGAACGAGACTTAAAATGTATATGAATCTGTAACTAATTATCGTTATCGTTTTGTAATCAAAATGTATAGGGTGATTAAGGGACGTGCATTATTTAAATCTGTAATCTACGCTCGAGGTAAGTTTTTCACCCTTAATCTTATTATTTCGTTTAAAGCAAGTTTAATTTCATTGAGCCAACTTATTAACCTTAGCTTATTGTTATTCAAGCAAGGTTGTTATCATGTCAAGTACCTATGTATTATTCAAGTCATTTGTTATACGATCATTAATCATTATTCAGACTTTGATTATAAATTCCATTGTACAACTTCATTGATGAATCAAATGCTTTAGTGACTAGCAAACCCTTATTGATTCAGCTAGTCCTTAGTTGATGAGCGTTCTAAAGACTTAGAATATTTCAATAATTGTTCCGAACCAAGTTCTTTTTAGTACGGATTCTAATACTAGACTGAGATGAACAACCCTAATATAGGGGATTAATTACGCGACAGCGTTAAAATGTTTGTGCACAATACATTGTACAAAGGGCTGATCCCCCTGAGTACGAGATGGATGGTCCATAGTCTATAAGACTGCTAAAGGTTACGGTAGAAATACTTGATAACTTAGGACAAAGTTCGAGGTCTTGTGACCCTCAGATACACTTTTAATCCTGAATCTATATTCAGTTCTTGAGCTAAGCTTTCTATTGAGCTTTTAGATCTTGACTAGTTATTGATTGAATTCAGAAAAACCATTATACCTTGGTTGGAATCTATTTCATTGATTACTCAATTATAAATATTATCATACTTGTGGGCAATTGTTTGCTCACTCTTGCGTTAAACATTACAGCTAAGACAGAGAAGTCGGACGAACCGTCCACGAGTAAAGGCAAGGGCAAGATGCCAAAGTAGCAAGGGATTTACTATCCACTTGATGTTTATTTGTAACAAAACTTATTTACATTTTATGTTTTTATTCTGCATTAATGTAATAGAGGTTAGATAACCTGGGATTTATTTATTTAAGAGATTGGAGATGTAACCCCTTTTGTGGGAAGATGTTTTCTTCAGTTTAATTATATTATCTTAATCATGGGTAGTTAGTAATAGATGCATGCTATAGTACCCGGATTTGGGGGTGTCACAGGTTGGTATCAGAGCCAATAGGTTATGAACCGTTAGGTGGGGAAAACCTTAGGGTAGTAGCCTTTTAGAAGATAGAGAATTTAGTGGTGATAAACTCTTATCGAGTTCTAAGGAATGGATTACGGAAATTCATAAAAGATAATAAAATGATTATGTGCTATGTGCTTATTTGATAACAAACTTATCTGCTCGCGAGTATTATCGAGTAGTAATTAAAGCTTAAAATTTTGTTGTCAGGATGACTGATCGAGGAGAACCCAGTCAGGTTAGGGAGGAGGAGCCCCGAGATATTCATACGGTCTGGGAGCAGCTAGTTCCGAGAGAACCAACCCCACTGACCACTGTTGTAGAACCGGAGTTTGAGCCTGAGTCAGATCTTGAGGAGGATCCTGAAGAGGTTGAGGAGGAGGAGGAGGAGGAAGACCCTGAGGAGATACCATTACCTTCCTTAGGTGTTCAGATGTACGAGCAGGTGTATGATCGCAACATAGAGTTGCAAGATAGAGTGGAGGAGTTAGAGAGGCAGCTGGCTGATCGATAGACTGTCTTGGAGCAGAAGAACAGTGAGATTGAGGAGCTAGATATACGTCTTGGGGACGTGGAGTGGAAGCTGGTTCATGTTGAGAGCGAAAAGGAGGAGTTAGGAGAACAAGTTATGGAACGTCAAGCCACTCTAGAGCAGAAGGATGTCGAGATCCAGGACTTATCATCACGTCTTGCAGAGGTCGAGCAGAGACTAGCTCAGTCTGAGTATAAACGAGGACAGTTATTGGCTAGAAATGAAATTGTACGAGAAGAATTGAAAGAGGAGTCAGCTAAGCGGGTTAGAGCTGAAAATGCTTGGCTGAGGGAGGCTAATCGCGCAGATCATGTTGAATGTGAGGTGCGGTCAAAGAAGGCCAAGATTGATGAGATAGAGTATATTTTTCACACCACAGTTGATAGAGCTCTGGATCGAGTTCATCGTCATCCAGATATGGTGAATCGAAGGATGGTGACTCGTATTATGGAACAGGAACGCAAGGAAGCTGTGCGTCGTGGAATGTCATCGTAGATAATTATTAGATATGCTAGTATGAAAATTTATGAAGTTAATAAGTTGTAAATCCCAGTTTTATATAATGGGATAGAATAATGATGTAATCCTGGAACTTTATGATGTCGGGATAGATGATTTGATGTAAATAACTATGACGTTATTTTTATTATGTTTTAAAGAAGTAAATGAATAAAATGCGAAAGTTTATCAGATGTGTTATGTGTTAAGTGTTGTTTATAAATGTTTAAATTGAGACTTAAATGTTTAAGTAATTGAGTAATAATCTAATAGCGCGAATTCTTGACAGTAAGATGCCGCCAAGAAGACAAACCCGTCAACAAACCCTTGAGGGATCCACCAATAATAATGAAGACGTCAATGCTAATCCAATGCAGCAACTGGTAAATCTGCTAACGGGAGCATTTGCGAATCAACCCCAAGCTCAGGCCACGACTTTTAAAGATTTCAAAGCTGTTGGACCCTCAAAATTTCAAGGGTCTATGAATCTGATCGAGGCATAAACCTAGGAGATGGAGATGGAGAAAGTGTTTGATGTCGCTAGGGTCAACGAGGACCAGAAGACTGCATTTGCAACATTTATGCTCAAATCAGAAGCAAGTTACTGGTGGCAAGCTAATAAAACCATAGGCGGGCAAGGGATAATACCGTGGGAGCGATTTAAGGAGATGTTTTTTGAGACCTACTTTCCGGCAAGCGCGCAAAATCAAATGGAGGTGCAATTTCTGGAATTGAAGCAAGGTGCCATGACGGTGCCTGAGTATGCTGTAAAATTCAATGAGTTGGCGAGGTTTGCGCCATATCAAGTCAACACGGATGAGCGAAAGGCGAGTTTCAATGTTCCAACTGAATTCATTTGCGGCAGTGTTAGAAAAGGCAATAATCGCTTAAGGAGGGAGTGATGCTCTATCTAAATACAATCAAGAGCAGAAGAAAAAGAAAAGTGAAAATGATAATAAAGCAAGTGCTAGCCATGGTGGCAGCAATCAAAATAGAAAGTGGAGTGATAGTAACTCTGGTGGCAGTCAGCAGGGAAGTCAGAAAAGGAAGGTGGAGGTATGCAGTAACTGCGGAAAGAGCCATGTGGGTGTTTGTTTGAAGGGTAAGAGAGTGTGCTTTAACTGCAGTCAGGAGGGTCATATCGCACCGAATTGCCCTAGTCCGAAGAAGGGCGCATGTTTTATTTGCGGGTCGAAGGATCACTTTGCTCGGGATTGCCCTAAGAAAGCTACAGGTGGAGCTAGTGCAGGAAAGGGGAACAGTAGTGGTGGCAATCTGACTATCACAGGACCGACGCAGCCCAATCGACCTACCGCTCGAACATTCAACATGACGGTGCAGGATGTTGTGCAGTCAAAGGATGTAGTGTCAGATATCATTCCGGTCAATAGTGTAAATGCTTACGTGTTATTTGATTCGGGTGCTACTTGTTCATTTATATCCGATGATTTTGCTAGGAAATTAGAATTACCTCACGAAGAATTAGATTACCCCATGAATATAGAAAATACGAATAGGGAAGTGATTCATGTTAGGTTTGTCCACAAAAACTATCAGGTAGATATTAAGGGTCATGTGATGACAGTAAACTTGATCCCAATTCGTCTTGGGGAGTTTGATGTCATTCTAGGAATGGATTGGTTATTCAATCATGGGGCAGTTATTGATTGTCAAAAGAAGTGTGTAAACCTTATGACTCCATCAAAGGTAGTGTTTTATGGTAGCAAGTCGCCTAGACAAACGAGTTGTCTGACGATGATGCAGGCCAGAAAGATGTTGAGACAAGGATGTGTAGGATATCTAGCCTACATAGTCGATACCCGAAAGGTGGGCGTAAAGCTGGAGGAGATACCGCTAGTTAGGGATTTTACGGACGTGTTTCCTAATATTTGTCGGGATTACCGCCAGATAGGGAAATTGAGTTTGTAATTGATGTAGCACCGGGTACAACCCCTATATCAAAAGCCCCGTACCGAATGGCTCTGGTAGAAATGAAGGAGTTGATGGTGCAATTGCAAGAGTTGCTGGATAAAAAGTATATCCAACCCAGCGTTTCGCCGTGGGGAGCGCCGGTGTTATCTGTCAAGAAGAAGGACGGATCAATGCGTCTTTGCATTGATTATAGAGAGTTGAACAAGGTCACGATTAAAAACAAGTATCCGTTGCCAAGGATCGATGACCTGTTTGATTAACTGAAGGGAGCAAGATATTTTTCAAAGATAGATCTGCGAAGTGGGTACCATCAGTTGAAGGTGAGAAAGGAAGACATACCAAAGACGACATTTCGAACTAGATATGGTCACTATGAGTTTTTGGTTATGTCATTTGGTTTAACAAACGCACCTGCATCGTTTATGGATCTAATGAATAGAGTATTCAAACCATTTCTGGATAAATTTGTAGTGGTATTCATAGACGACATTTTGGTTTACTCCAAAACTCAGGAAGAACATGTGGAGCATTTAAGGGTGACATTGGAGGCGTTAAGGAAAGAGAAATTGTATGCAAAATTTTCAAAGTGCAAATTTTGGATGGAGCGTGTTCAATTCCTTGGGCATGTTATTGATAAAGACAGGATTTCGGTGGATCCAGCTAAAGTGGAAGCTGTGATGAACTGGGATCAGCTGAAAACACCGTCAGAAGTGAGGAGTTTCCTAGGTTTGGCAGGTTATTACAGGCGTTTTATTCAAGATTTCTCCAAGATCGCCACTCCGTTGACAAATTTAACAAGAAAGTCAGTGAAGTTCGTTTGGACGGAGAAGTGCGAAGAGAGTTTCCAAGAACTAAAGAAGAGACTAAGTTCGGCGCCTGTGTTGTCTTTGCCAGATGATACAGGAAATTTTGTGGTGTATAGTGACGCATCACATAAAGGACTTGGTTGTGTGCTTATGCAGAATGGTAAGGTTATTGCATATGCATCGCGCCAACTAAAAGACTGTGAAAAAGGGTATCCGACCCATGATTTGGAGTTGGCAGACGTGGTGTTTGCTTTGAAAATCTGGAGGCACTATCTCTATGGGGAGAAGTGTGAAATATATACAGACCATAAAAGTCTGAAGTATATTTTCACACAGAAGGATTTGAATATGCGGTAGAGGAAATGGATAGAATTGATCAAAGACTATGATTGTGAAATTCAATACCATCCAAGGAAGGCTAATGTGGTTGCCGACGCTTTGAGTAGAAAAGGCCGGGAGAAATTATTTTTGTTAACTGCTCAGGAGAAGCTTGTAGCAGAAATGGCTAAATTAGAGTTAGAGGTGAAGGGTCTGGCAGAGCCTAATGAAAAATTGTTCCATCTGGAAACCCAACCAACTTTGGTGAAAAAAGTAAAGGAAGCGCAACTTCATGATGAGGAATGTGTTAAGATACGGAAAAGAGTGCTTGAGGGAGAGGAGCTTAAATACAAAATCGACACCGAAAGGTTGCTGAGATTGGAAGGCAGAATCTAGGTTCCGTCCGTGTTGGAGATCAGAGAAGATATTTTGAACGAAGCTCATAGCTCAAGATTTTCGATATACCCAGGAAGTACAAAGATGTATCAGGATCTTCGACAACATTTTTGGTGGCCAAACATGAAAAGAGAGGTTGTTGAGTGTGTTGCGAAGTGTCTCACCTGTCAGAGGGTCAAAGCAGAGCATCAACGACCAAGTGGTTTGTTACAGCCCTTGGAGATACCAGAATGGAAGTGGGAGCATATCACGATGGACTTCATAGTAGGGCTTCCAACTACTCAGAAGGGTTATGACGCAATATGGGTCATAGTGGACAGACTGACGAAATCAGCACATTTCTTGCCTATCAAAATCAGATTCACTCTGGATCAACTGGCCAAATTATACGTCAAGGAAATTATTTCGAGGCACAGAGTTCCAGTATCAATTGTGTCAGACAGAGATCCACGTTTCACATCAAAATTTTGGAGGAGTCTGCATGCTTGTTTGGGGATGCAGTTGAGAATGAGTACAGCTTACCATCCTCAAATCGATGGCCAGAGCGAAAGAACAATTCAAACGTTGGAGGATATGCTTCGGGTGTGCGTCATCGATTTTAAAGGTAACTGGGACGATCATTTACCTCTGGTCGAGTTTGCCTATAACAATAGTTATCACGCGAGTATTGGAATGCCGCCATATGAAGCTTTGTAGGGAAGAAAGTGCAGAACTCCGTTATGTTGGGACGAGGTTGGTGAACGTCGCCTATTGGGACCTGAGCTGGTACAGCAAACTGCTGAAATTATCAAGGTGATAAGAGCCAGATTGTTAGCTGCTCAAGACAGGCAGGAGAAATATGCGGATCAGCATCGTCAAAATCGCGAATTTGAAGTCGGGAGTTTTGTGTTCCTCAAAGTATCTCCCTAGAAAGAAAAAATCAGACTTGGTCAAAAGGGTAAACTCAGTCCGCGATTTATTAGACCCTTCGAGGTGCTGAAACGAGTAGGCGAGGTGGCTTATGAGGTAGCTTTACCTCCCGAGTTAGGCCACATTCATAATGTTTTTGACATATCGGTGCTACGACCGTATAAGCCTAATTATAAACATGTAATAGAATATGAACCAATACAGTTTGAGAAAGATTTATCCTATGAAGAGATACATGTACATATAGTAGACAGGAAAGAGCAGGTTCTCAGAAATAAAGTGATACCTTCTGTTAAGGTAATCTGGAGGAACCACAATGCTGAATAAGCTACCTGGGAACTCGAAGATAAAATGATGCAGAATTATCCTCAATTGTTTGTTTAATCTTCGTGTCGCGATTCTGGGGACAGAATCTTTGTAAGGAGGGGAGAATGTAGCGGACGAATTTATCGAGTTGTGATTCTGGGGACAGAATCCTTTTAAGGAGGGACAGATGTAACGAATGCAATTTTTTAAATAAAAATATTTATTGAGTTATATAAATATTTTTATTAATTTGTTTATTGAGTAAAATAAATAATTTATAAAGTTATGGTGAAAGAATTTATGTGAAATGTTATTCAATTGTGATTTGATGCGATTATTCTAATTTAATTTAATAATTAAATTAGATGATTAAATGATTTATTTGAATAAATGATTTATTTGAATAAGATAATTTATTTGGTGTTATTGTTATTGGTTAAATAGAATTATTAATTAATTAGTAAGGTTTAATTGAATTTATTTAATAATAAGTTTAATTAAATTAAAAGTGTGACGATTAAAACTATATAATATAATGATTTATTAAAATAAATGGAAAGGGTTTTGTTTTTGTTTTAACAAACAAGACCTTATGACCCTTGATTAGGAAAAAGGGTTATTTTGTTCTTATTCAGCCAAACGAAGCCTTATGCCTTTTAGGATTCCATTTTTTTTATTTTTGAGTTGGCCAAACATGGCCTAACTCTTGATTTCCTCAACTGATCAATTGAAGTTTGAGTACGTTAAAATAAGGTTCATCAGTTAAAAAAAAAGAAAGAGCAGAGCTTGAGAGTTCAGAGAAAAAGAGAGAGTAAGAATAGAGATAAATTGAGAGAAGAGGTTGGAGATTGGAGAGAAGAATCAAAAGAGAAGTCACCAAGTTCTCTAGGCAATAGAAGGTATAATCTCTTTTAAATTTTATTAATAGTTTTGTTTCACTGTATATGGTTTTTAGTTTCATATGGAGATATGTATGATAATAAATAGGGATTGATTATGGACTACTGACTAATGTGTGATTGAATTTATTTTAGTGGATGTTTGAATAAATGGGTTTTTATAAATGGGGTCTGCGTACCTCGTCTTCTCTAGTTTTTCTGGATGTAAATTCTATCTTCCTCCTATGTACCTCCCCTTGACTGCTGATCAAGGTTTCCATTTATTGTAAATAGTTTATGTAATAGGTTTAGTTAGAATTACTTGAAGAATTGGAGACAAAGGAGCAAGGAGCGCTTGAAGACCCGTTTGTAATAGAGCCCGGGTTTAAATATAATAGTTATATTTAAATTTTGTTCTTCCACCCTAGGTTTGACCTTTTTGGTTCACTTGGTGGCTCTAGTGAACCAAACTAGAATAAAAGTTCATAATCAATCCAGGTAGAATATAATATTCTATATGTACATGCTTACTATCTATATATTATATATTATACAACATGCTTTGCATGCTAAATAATATGACGCGTATTATATATATATATATATATATATGCGCATGCACGCTAAACAAGATGAGACAAATAATAACAAACCCCTCAAAGAAATCATATTAAGTCCTAAGCGTTCAAAGATATTCGGAATATCAAACGTCGCCTTCTAGCATGGTAAAGCAATAGAGTATTAAATATTTAATATGAGTTTGTTGTGCACACACAAGGGTAGTCTTTTTCTCTTCACATATATGGAAGTGCTAGGTTGGACTTAACTTAGATTATTTTAGTTCGGATGTGCATACACTTAACCATTATAATCTAAGAGGCAAAATACAAGGAGTTACATAGTGATGTAATTGACAATAGTTGTAGATAGCAAATGAGTTTGCTTCCACTGCAATAAGCCTGGATACTAGAAAGGAAACTGTAAGGAGAATCTTACAGAGGCTAACCAGAAGAAGCCTAGTGAAGCTTCTGTTACAAATACAGGTTTGTTCATGATTAAAAATAAATCTTTCTGCAAGTCAAGGTTCTACCTGGGTATTGGATACCGGTTGTAGTTCTCACGTATGTAATCCAATGCAGAGACTAAGCATAAGTAGAAAGCTAAACAAAGAGTAAGTAATCTTATGTGTGGGAATGGAGCAAATGTTGCTGCATTAACCATAGGAACTTATAGTTTAGCATTGCCTACGGGCAAGTCTATTAAGTTAATGAGTTGTTGTTATGTTCCAGTTCTCATTAAAAACGTTAGTTCTTTCCATTATTGGACAAGGAAAGTTCTGGTATTATATTTAAGAACAATTGTTGTTCTATTTATAATGAAAATATTTTGTTTGAAACTGGAAGATTATTTGATAGACATTGTATACTTGACTTACATGAAAAATATTTTGCAAATTGAATAAACTAATAAAAGAAAAGGAGATGGTCATTCAAAGAGTTGAATGTGTGTATTTGATAAAATACAAGTCTGAATCATTTGAAATGTTCAAAGAATTCAGAAGTGAAACATATTGACAAAGTATTAAGTTTCTTTGATCAGATCGAGGAAGGAATACTTGTGCAATGAGTTTCTAGATCATCTCAAAATGGTATTTTCTCATAATGGATACCTCTTGATACGCAATAATTGATTGGTGTATCTAAAAGGAGAAATTGTACCATGTTGGACATGGTGCAGTCCATGATGATTTTTACCGACATTCTAGTATCCATCTAAGGTTATGCCCTAGAAACAGCTGCATATCTACAAAATAAGGTAACCTCAAAAATTCGAGCCCAAGTCTCCATAAAGGTTATGGATAGGAAGGATTCCTACTCTTAAGTATGTTAAGATAAAGGGTTGTCCAACTTATGTGAAATGGTTTCAAAGATAAGTTTGGGATAAAATCTGACAAGTGCAGACTTGTGGGATATCCTAAAGAAAGTTTAGGGTATTATTACTTTAATCTTACACGCTGCCTTCTTAGATAAAGGTGTTTATCATTGAAGGAGCTAGTGGGAGGGTAATAGATCTTGAAGGAGTTCAAGAACCACAAAGCACTTTAAGTCGAACCGAGGAACCTGTAGATAGACCTATTGTACCATAACCGAATCATAAATCTGGAAGAGTACCGAAGATACCTGAGAGGTATGGATTCATCATTGAGGATGATGATGAGGTACGCATCATAGAGGATGATGATCCAGTTATATACGATGAGGCTATGAGTAGAAGACACTCAGAGAAATGGCAGATGACCATGAAATTCGAAATGGACTCCATGTATGAGAACCAAGTATAGACTCTGGTTACTCCACAAAAAGGGCATAGTGCCTAGAGGGTGAATATTGGTCTTTAAGAGAAAGACTGGGGCAAATGGCAAGGTGGAGACCTATAAGACCAGACCTGTTTAAAAGGTTTTTCAAGTCAAGGAGTTGACTGTGATAAAACCTTATTACCGGTAATGCTCAAGTCCATTTGGATTTTACTTGCGATTACAATTTATTACGAAATCTGGCAAATAGATGTGGAGACGTCCTTCCACCATGAAGACTTGAGGAGAATGTATGTATGATACAACCAGAGGAATTTATTTCAAAGGTTGAAGAAAATCATGTAAATAAGCTACAACGATTCATTTATGGATTGAAGCAAGCTTCTCAAAAATGGAAATTCATTTTGATGAGACAATCAAAAGAGTTTGATTTTATCAAAAATGAGAACGAACCTTGTGTGTACAAAAGGGTCAGTGAGAGCGATGTGACATTCTTGGTATTATATATTGATATACTACTGATAAGGAATAACACACCAATGCTACAATCAGTAAAGATAAAATTGTCTAAACATTCCTCCATGAATGACTTGGGAGGAGCATCCTATAAATTGGGGATATAAATCTATATAGATAGATTTAAAAGGATGTTCGGCTTGACCCAAGGAACGTATATTCATTTGATGCTAAAGGCATTTAGCATGGCAAACTCCAAGAGAGGTCTCATGATGATGAGACATGGAGTGTATCTCTCTAAAATTATCCCCAATTGAAAGAGAGATCGCATGAGTTACTATTATGTATACAGTGAATATACAAGGCCTGATGTTGATCAGTCATATTCTGGAGAAGATCACTGTAAGACAGTGAAAAATATCTTTAAGTACCTAACCGGTATTGAGAATGTGATCATGATACATGGCGGGTCTGAATTAAAACTAGAGGGCTAAACAGACTCAAGTTTTTCAGACTGACCAAGACGATAACAAATCCACTTTAGGGTAAAAAGTTAACTTGAAAGGTGGTGTAGTGAATTGGAAAAGTTCCAAACAGCAAAGAGTTATTGGTTTAGTGACAAAGACAAAGTATATAGCTGTAAATGAAACTGCAAGTTGATTGTTTGGATAAAAAGTTCATTACAGAACTAGGAATGAGGCACGGTCAGTCGCAGAGCAGTCAGCCAACTTGAAGTTCAGTCAGCTAAAGCATCGCAGAGTTCGACAGGCAAACATAGAATGAGGCACGGTCAGTCGCAGAGCTCTCTCTAGGCATTGTTGAGTTTTCTAGGCAAACGTAGAGTAAAGCTCAGACAGTCGCATCATACAGTTGGGCCAGGCAGACGTAGAGTAAAGCTCGGCCAGTCGTGTCATAGAGTTAGGCCAGGCAAACACAGAGTGGCTCGGCAGATCGTAGAGTTAATTCTATCAATAGTTAAACATGATCGTAGAGTCACATCTTCATGAGCAAGTCTTCAGTTCTTAAGAAGCTAAAGGAGCAAAACATTGATACTGTCTCTAAGTGATCAAAACGCAACATAAAAGATCTCAGTGAACGTCTGCAAGAATCAAGTCTCCCTAAAGGATCGTAGAGTCAGCCAAACACTCTACGATCCTCACTTGACGAAGAAACCAAAAAATAAATTGAATATTCTATGTTGCCCATAATGGATTGCTAACATCCATATAAGTAGAGTGACCTGCCCAAGACAGTTGCTGAATACTTAATTAATCTGAATGAAGAATTAAAGTCAATGGGGAACAAACAGCTATAGTTACAGACATTCTGAGCACTGTTCCTACCATTATCTAGGTACAAGCTAATGGATGCTGACTCACCCCACTACTGCGCACAACAAGGAATAAACTATTCCTAAGTTTAGTAACAAATCGCAATGGGAATATTAGATGCAACGATCTCATTTTAACAGAAGAATTCAGAGGCATCTATTTAAGGCAAACAGATGGGAGAATCAAATAAGCAAGTACAAACAAAGAAACCAAATCTATCAAAGTATCACTCTACGATCAAGGAGAAACATCTTGCTTTACTACTAAGTTCTGAAAGTAGTATGCACACAAGCCAATCATATTTGATATGATGTAGCATATACTTTGTAATCTTATTCGTTTGTTAAAGGCATTTTACTTTGTCTACATCGTGCTATTATATTAAATGTGATAAACCCACAGTTTTGAGCAATGCTTTTAGAATCATGATGGTGATCATGCTAATGAGATCTAACTTCTAGATAGCTCACAAACTAAAATCGTTCCTAATCGTTGGATTACTAAAAAGGGGGATTAGTGAATCCGGATAGATTAGTACATACGTTGCTTGCTCTTATGAATAGGATGATTGATCTCATAATCAATTTTGTGGAGACACTAAAGCAAGTATGTAGGTGCTTATTAGAGAATAAGTTCACTGAACGTGGCTCGTTAAGGAATACCTAATCGAATTTTATACGCCTGTCAATAGGAATTCCTCTAGTGATAGTAGTACAAGTGATCCTTGGACTTGAGATCATCATAGTATCTTCTGTGTGATGAGTTATACTTTGACATATCCCTTAACACTCTTAGGGTATATCAAAGGGTATGATTGGGTATAATAAGTTATACATGGAGATAGGTGAATGATCAACAAAGAATCTACCACGTCTAGTAAAAGATGTGAATATCCTATGTGATTCGATAAATGACGACTCAGAAGTCTTTGTCCAAAGCAGAATGAAATTAGAAAGGAGTTTCTAATTTGCATTACCAGAGTTATTCATTTGAGAATCGAAATGCATATAATTAAATAAAATAAGACTTGACAGTAATTCCATGTCTTATATTTAATTGGGACATTGTATGGTAGAAGGATTGAATTGTACGGTAACTATGCACTGAAAGGTTCTTTTGTGATTAATGTTGAAATCTATATTATCTGAAAAGTCGTTGATCGCTAAGGGAGCTTACCCTTATTGTAGAATAAATATTATTTATTTAAATTAATTAAATAGTTTAATTTATTTATTTAAATATAATTAGAATTGTTCTAATTGATTTATTCACAACCGGTTTAATATGGAGAACCTAAATGGTCACACCGCAAAAGGAAAAAAAATTATTTAAGAAGTAAATAGCATAATTGTAATAATAAGTTAAGTTAATTTAATTTAATCTATGGAGATAGAATAAATTAAATAGCTTAATATTTAATATTTAATATTTTGAAAATATTAAATATATATTAATAAGAGGAGTCTTATTATTATTATTATTATTACTATTACTATTATTTAATTCCTAATATGGATTGAGATTAATTAATAAAAGTACCCTCTCATGAATTTTTAATTGGATTAGAAGCATAATTAATTAAAGGAGTTTAATTATAATAGAAACCCTAGTCCTAAATAGTTTTGGGAAGGGTTATTCCTACATCTATAAATAAGAGGAGTCTTATCATAGATTAGGGTTACACACTCTTACATTAGATTGTGGAGAGTATTTATAATTTCTGTAGAGATAGAAACTAGTGTTTTGTCAATACCCAACTTCTTGAATACTTATTTTTCCTTGGTGGATCACCTCTAGAGGCCAAACACTTGGGTGGCTAACGTTGATCAAAGGAAAGAGTCTCATCGGTGGAATTCGAGGAGAACACGAAGGACTAGGAGTTGAACTTGTACCCGAGGAAGCTTTGATCTACGATGGTATAACTCATATTCTCTTTTTTTTCGTTTAATTGATAATTGAACATAAGGATAGATTATGGTGATGGTTTGTATTAAAAATTTAAAATCCGTTTTATCACGCTTCTACCCTATTTATCTAATTTGATTGAATGCTTGCGTTACATACAAACCTAACAGTGGTATCAGAGCCTAATCCTTGTCTTAATTATTGATTACGATGATTCCATGTATGAATTGATATGCGATACGATCGGATTTTTGGGCTGAAATTTTTTTTTTGATTCTGCGTCGCGGCACGGCCGCGCCGCTTCTAGTTCATTCTGGAGCGCGACCGCGCCGGTCTGCAGGTCTTGAAAAATTATTTTTTCCTTCAATTAAAATAAATGGTTTATTTAATTGATGAAAGTTTAAAATAAAGATGTTTATTTTATCTGGAATAGGATTTCAGATTGCTAAAGTTAAAGGAGTTTAATTTGAATTTAGTTTTTGATTAAAATAAAAGAGTTTATTTTGTTTCAAAACTAAATATTAGCAAAACTTTTCCCATTAATTGATATCAATGCATATATATAATGGTTTTATTATTCATGAGATGAATGTTATTTATTGATACATATAGAGATATTTATAATAATAAATAGGGATTGATTATGGACTATTGACCAATGTGTGATTAGAATTATTTTAGAGGATGCTTGAATGTATGAGATTTTTTATAAATGGGGTCTGCATACCTCGTTTTCTCTAATTTTTCTTAATGTAAATTCTATCTCCCTCCTATGTACTTCCTCTTGACTGCTGATCAAGGTTCCTATTATAATAAATAGTTCTTGTAATATAATAAGTTAGAATTATTTTGAAGAATTGGAGACAAAGGAGCAAGGAGCGCTTGAAGGCCCGTTTGTATTGGAGCCCGGGTTTAAATTTAATAGTTATATTTAAATTTAATTCTTGCACCCTAGGTTTGACCTTTTGGTTCACTTGGTGGTTCTAGTGAACCAAACTAGAATAAAAGTCCATAATCAATCCGAGTAGAATATAGTATTCTATATGTGCATGCTTACTATATATATATTATATATTATTCAACATGCTTTGCATGTAAAATAATATGACGCATATTTTATATATATATGTGCATGCGCGCTAAACAAGATGAGACTAATAATAATAAACCCCTCAAAGAAATCATATTAAGTCCTAAGTATTCAAAGATATTCGGAATATCGCACGTCGCCTTCTAGAATGGTAAAGTAATAGAGTATTAAATGTTTAATATGAGTTTGTTGTGTCACCACAAGGCAAGTATTAAATATTTAAGATGTTGCTTTATCACATTTGATGCTTATTAAGGAATTGAACATTACTGTTTTGGTGTGTCACCACAAGGACGGTATTTTTCTCTTCACATATATGGAAGTGCTAGGACGGACTTAACTTGGATAATTTTGATTCGGATGTGTCACCACTTGATCAAAATAATCTAAGAGGCAAAATACAAGGAGTTATATAGTGATGTAATTGACAATCGTTGTCTACCTATTTATTTATATATCGTTTATTGTGTCACCACAAGGCTATATACATTTGAAATAAGATCCTTAATCTCACTAGCAAATCTTTAATTAGAATTGTCGAACTATATAATGAGGGTAATATAGTTTGATGAAAAAGTGAGAGATACCAATTTAAATAAAGACCTAATTTATTTTGATGATTAATAAAATGAATGTATGCTAAAATGTTGTCTATTTCACATGCAGAATTAAAAAATGTCAAACTCACTATCACTGCGTAGCATACTTGATGCTAACAAACTGACCGGAGCGAATTACACGGACTGGTTAAGGAATCTGAGAATTGTTCTCACTGCTGAAAAAATTTCTTATGTCCTAAATTCGCCAGTCCCTACAAATGTTGTAGAAACAACCTTTGAGAAAGAGATTGCTACTTTTAGAAAGAGGCAAGATGATGCAATCTTGGCTCAATGCATCATGCTCGCACCCATGAGTAACGAGCTTCAGCGTCATCATGAAACTATGGATGCTCTTACTATATTGATGCACCTCAAAGAGTTGTATGGTGAGCAAAGTAGGACTGCAAGATATCAGATATCTAAGGAGTTCTTCCGATCTCGTATGACCGAGGGCACTGCCATTGAGACTTATGTCCTTAAGATGATCAATCTGATTGAACAACTTGGACAGCTTGGGCTCATGATGGATGGGGAGTTAAGTCAAGATTTGATCTTGCAGTCACTCTCGGATACCTTCTCACAATTTGTTGTGAATTTTCATATGAATAAGTTGGACGTCAACTTGCCTGAGTTACTTAACATGCTGAAAACTGCTGAAAGTCACTTCTCATCCAACAAGAACCAAGTCTTACTAGTGGATGATTCTTGCAAGTGGGAGATTGAAAGTAGTATGCACACAAGCCAATCATATTTGATATGATGTAGCATATACTTTGTAATCTTATTCATTTATTAATAAAAGAATTGATGAGTTATACTTTGATATGTCCCTTAAGACCTTTAGGGTATATCAAAGGGTATGATTGGGTATAATAAGTTGTACATAGAGATAGGTGAATGATCAACAAAGAATCTACCACGTCTAGTAAAATATGTGAATGTCCTATGTGATTCGATAAATGACAACTCAGTAGTCCTTGGCTAAGGCAGAATGAAATTAGAAAGGAGTTTCTAATTTGCATTATTTAGAGTTGTGAATTTGGGAATCGAAATACATATAATTAAATAAAGTAAGATTTGACAGTAATTCCATGTCTTATATTTAATTGGGACATTGTATGGTAGAAGGATTGAATTTTACGGTAACTATGCACTGAAAGGTTCTTTTGTAATTAATGTTGAAATCTATATTATCTGAAAAGTCGTTGATCGCTAAGGGGGCTTACCCTTATTGTAGAATAAATATTATTTATTTAAATGAGTTAAATAGTTTAATTTATTTATTTAAATATAATTAGAAATGTTGTAATTGATTTATTCACAACCGGTTTAATATGGAGAACCTAAAGGGTCACACCGCAAAAAGAAAAATATTTATTTAAGAAGTAAATGACATAATTGTAATAATAAGTTAAGTGTATTTAATTTAATCTATGGAGATAGAATAAATTAAATAACTTAATATTTATTGTTTAATATTTTGTAAATAGTAAATATAAATTAATAAGAGTAGTCTTATTATTATTATTATTATTATTATTATTATTATTATTATTATTATTATTATTATTATTTAATTCCAAATAGGGATTGAGAATTAATTAATAGAAGTACTCTCTCATGAATTCCTAATTGGATTAGTAGTATAATTAATTAAAGGAGTTTAATTATAATAGAAACCCTAATCCTAAATAGTTTAGGGAAGGGTTATTTCTACATCTATAAATAAGAGGAGTCTTATCATAGATTAGGGTTGCACACTCTTACATTAGATTGTGGAGAGTACTTAGAATTTCTATAGAGATAAAAACTAGGATTTTGCCAATACCCAACTTCTTGAATACCCACTACTACAAAACAGTAAATAGATAACACTAAAACCACAACGTTTTTATAAAAAAACGTTATGGTATATTTTTACACAACGTTTTTTTAACAAAACGTTGTAGATGTATATGAGAAAACGTTATGTATTTGAAAGGGCATTTTTTTGGGTTTAAGTAGATAACGTTTTTTTTAAAAAATGTTATCTATATAAAAAACACGGAGCTCAATTGAAACTTAAAATTAAAAGACATATCGTCTTTCCTTCAGTTTTGTTCTTTCCCTCTCTCTGCCGTCGTGAGTTAAGGTTCTTTTTCCCTCATTGCTTGTCACTTTCGTTCCCTCTCGTCAGTTTCCTCTCTCTTTGGGTTTTTCTCTTCATTTTTCCTTCTCTCTCCAGTTTTCCTTCTCTCTATCTGCTCTTTGGTTGTGTTCGATTGGGTGTACGTTCGATCTGAGGCTGAAATCCAAAGATTTAATTGGGTGTTTGACGATAAGCTGCGTTGGGGCTAGGTTTTCATCGTAAGTTCTTCATCTCTTTGGATTTGTTCTTTCATGTGTTTATTTTCAACTCATTTACAGTCTTTGTGTATATAAACGTGTTTGAGGTGCTCAATTTGTTTTGTTATAATGGTTTTTCTGCTTTCATAGTGGTAGCATAGTAGTGGCTGCGGTGGCAGCAGTGGTGGTTTCTGTGTCTCTAGCCTCCACTAAAAATTAGGTTTTACTTTCTCCCTTGTTAATTTTCCCTAAAATTTAGGTTTTAATTAGAAATTTAACGATATTTGGAGCTAATTTGGGTTATAATATGAATGAGACCCATTTGTTCAATTTTAGATATCTGTGAGACCCATTTTGGGTTAATTTAGGTGCCTTTCTGCTTGTGTTTTTATTTTCTAGTTTGTGTGGTTTGACGTCTGCTATTCAAGTATGTGCTACTGGTCAAGAACTTGTTGTGTGTCTTCTTCTCTAGTTTTCATGTGGTATTATTGAACTGGTTGTGTCCTTGTTACTGTGAGGAATAAAGCCTGTTGGTACAGGGCAGGTGTATTTTGAATGGTTTTATTAATATGTTAGTTGAAAAAGTGGCTCGCCTTTCTTTCAGTTTGAGGTAGCTAATTAAATTGAATGGGCAGTGGGAGGTGAGTTTAGAATTTGATTTTCAATTTGCAAATATTAACAATGAACATTACAATGTTGAAAGTTCCCTGCAATGCTGCCAATGCAGGTAAGCATCTACAGACTACAGTATTCAATTTTTTTTTAGAAAACAAAAAAAACTAGTCCTTCAATTAAGCGCTAAGCAACTACATTACTTAAAATACTTAAAACTGATTGTAAAAGAAAAGTTTGGATAGAGTTACAATTAAGTGTTGGCTAAGTATTCATCTTTAAATCTGTATTATTACATAAATATAAAAGTTTGGTTGAGCTAAGCTTCTAAGTGTTATTGAAGACTAATTAAATCTGTATTATTACATAAAGCATAATGATAATCTTCATTTTCATTTGAAAATCCTTTGTTTTTCCTTCTTGGGTCCGTTCTAATGTTTATTTCACAAAGAGTGAGTTAAGGGGTTTCTTATTCATGATTATTGAGTCTAGCAAATTGATAGGGGACATTGTGCTTATTTAGTGTTGGACTCTAGATGACATGTTTTATTTTTTTTAAGATGGATAAGTCATGGATGTGTGCTGATAGAAGGTCACGAGAGTATGAACTAGGCGTTGATGAATTCTTGAGGTTTGCGGTAGACAACGCGAGAAATGTAAATCTTATCCATTGCCCTTGTGTAAAATGTGGAAACATTTTAAAATTTGGTGCCAAAATTATACGGGATCACTTGTATTTTAATGGTGTTGATACTAGTTATCAAACTTGGATATGGCATGGAGAACCTAGTATGTCAGATGCAGATGAACCTTTTGTAGGCACTACTAAACAAGGTTATGTCTCTAAAACAGTAGATATGGAAGATAATGGTTTTGGGAATTTCTCAAATGATCCGTGTGAGTTTCTTAATGTGATTGGGGATGGAGATGAACCCTTGTATCCTGGTTGTAAATTTAGTAAGTTAGGTGCACTTGTTAGACTCTACAATTTAAAAGCAAAGCATGGGTTAAGTGATGTTGGTTTCACAGAGCACTTGATTTTTCTGACTGAAGTTCTTCCAGAAGGTAACCAATTACCTTGCTCCCTGTACGAGGCAAAGAAGACTTTACATGCCTTAGGAATAGATTATGAGAAAAATACATGCTTGCCTTAATCACTGCATCTTGTATAGAAAGGAATTTGACCGGGTAACTAATTGCCCAAAATGTTCTCTCTCAAGGTGGAAGATGGATAAGAATGAGGATGTAAGAGAAGGGGTGCATGCGAAGGTGTTGTGGTACTTTCCTCCTATCCCGAGGTTTAAACGTATGTTTAAGTCTAGCAGGACAGCTGAGAGTTTGACTTGGCATGCTAATAATAAAATGAGTGACGGTTATATGCGTCATCCATCAGATTCACCATCTTGGAAGCTAGTGGATGATAAGTGGCCGGAGTTTGGTAAAGACCCTAGAAGCCTTAGACTTGCTCTTTCAGCTGATGGGATCAATCCTCATGCTTCTCTTAGTAGTAGATGCAGTTGTTGGCCTGTTATAATGATTATTTATAATCTTCCGCCGTAGTTATGTATGAAAAGAAAGTTCATGATGTTGACTTTGTTGATCTCGGGTCCTAAACAAGCCGGTAATGATATAGATGTCTACTTGGAACCATTGATTGATGATTTGAAGTGTTTGTGGAAGGGCATTCCAGGGGTGTATGATGCATTTAGAGGAGAATACTTCATGCTCAAAGCCCAATTAATGTGGAATATTAATGACTTTCCTGCCTATGGGAACTTATCTGGATGTGTTGTAAAAGGTTATAAAGCATGTCCTATATGTGGTGAGGATACACCTAGCCATAGGTTGACACATGGTAACAAAGTTTTTACATTGGCCACCGAAGATTCTTGCCTCAAGATCATTCATTTCGGAAGCAGCGAGTAACATTTAATGGAGAACAAGAATTTAGACCACCTCCTGTGTCACTAACGGGGGAGGAAGTATTTAGAAAGGTTGATGGTTTGACTCATGCTGTTGATGACAAGGATAACAGGCCTTGCTAGAAGAAGAAGTCAATCTTCTTTGAACTAGAGTATTGGAAGTTTCTTCATATTAGACATTCTCTTGATGTTATGCATATTGAGAAAAATGTATGTGAAAGCATTATTGGTACATTATTGGAGATTCCGGGGAAAAACAAAGATGGGGTTGCAGCTCGGTTAGACCTCTTAGAAATGGGGGTTAAGACTTATTTGCGGCCAGATTTTGGGGGGAAAAGGACACGTTTGCCTCCAAGTACTTGGAATCTATCGAGGGCAGAGAAAAGAGTTGTATGTAATTCTTTGTATGGCATGAAAGTCCCAGAAGGTTACGCTTCTAATGTCAAAAGTCTTGTATCATTGCAAGACCTAAAACTCTATGGGCTTAAGTCTCATGACTGTCATACCTTAATGCAACAATTGCTCCCTGTTGCCTTACGTTCGGTGATGGAAAGACCTGTGAGGTATGCAATTATCAGATTGTGTTTTTTCTTTAATGAGATATGCGACAAAGTCATCGACATTTCAAAACTAGATAAAATGCAAGCTGATGTAGTGGTAACCTTGTGTTTGCTTGAGAAGTATTTTCCACCTTCATTCTTTGATATCATGATTCATGTCATGGTGCATCTTGTTAGAGAAGTTCGATTATGTGGTCCAGTTTACTTTAGATGGATGTATCCATTTGAAAGATTCATGAAAGTATTAAAAGGGTATGTACGTAATCGTACTCGGCCTGAAGGTTGCATGGCTGAATGTTATATTGGTGAAGAAGCTTCAGAGTTTTGCGAGGAATATTTATCTGATGTTAGTACTATTGGGATCCCATCGAGGCGAAATATGGGTCGTACACAACCCTTATCTAGTGCTACCGTAGAATCTACGGAGCGTGACATGTTAGACCAAGCACATCGTTGTGTGTTAGACAACACGGATGAAGTTGAACCATATATCAGGTAATTTAAACGTTTTTCTACATAAGATAGAAGAATTTTGTATTATAATTCAACGACTAAAATTTGATTGTCTTCTATTTCATGTAGTGAACATATGATACATCTGAAAGAAACTTATCCGAGATTCAAAAAAAGAACAAAGTGGCTACAAGATAAGCACAATCGCACATTCATTGATTGGTTTCGCAAAAGGGTAAAATTGTGTTTATCTTTGTAAATGTTTGTTGGTTGCTCTTGTTTGTTTCTTGATTTATATTATTTTGGATTCAGGTTGCACATGAACTTACCCAAGCATCCAATGACATAACGGAGACTTTGCGGTGGCTTTCGGATGGCCCGTGTATGGAAGTACTCAAGTATAAAAGTTACATTGTCAATGGGCTGCACTTTAACACCAAGTCACGTGATGATGTGCAAGCTGTTCAAAATAGTGGAGTGCACCTAGTGGCAAAGACAATGCAGCTTTCTAGTGCAAAGGATAAAAATCCTGTTGTGGGAGACATGAGTTTCTATGGGGTCATTCAGGAAAATGGGAGCTAGATTATCATAAGTTTAGAGTACCTATTTTTAAGTGCGATTGGGTTGAGAACAATAATGGCATTAAAGTAGATGAACTTGGATTTACGTTGGCCAATCTTGGTAGGATAGGTTTTAGAAATGATCAATTTGTTATGGCTAACTTAGTCAAACAAGTCTTTTATGTTGAAGATCCTTTAGATTCTATGTGGTCAGTTGTATTATCAACCCCAAATAGGGATTATAATGATTGTGCCAGTGATGATGAGCTAGGGGACGTTGTAATTGACCACGAACTCTTTACAAGGGGTATGCTTGCAGTTGAGACATTTGATGATGTTTTTCACGAGGACAACTCACAATACATGAGAGCTGACTGTGAGGATATTTGGATTGATAAGGAATAGGAACTCTTGTGGCAATTAATAGAAATCAATGAACTGAATGTTTAACTTCCAGCAGTTGTATTTATGAACTAAATTATTTTCGAACAGTTGTATTTATAACTCAATGTTTATTTGCCTTTAAATGTTACGTTTCACATGTATTTATATTTTCCAGCAGTTTAAATTTCCATTTTAGCAGTTTAAAATGTTACTTTTCCAGCAGTTACGATGTGTTTATTTTCCAACAGTTGTATTTATCACTCAATGTTTATTTGCCAGCAAAATGTTACTTTTCACATTTATTTTTTTTAGCAGTTTAAGGTGTTACATTTCAGAATATTATTCTAACTTAATGTTTATTTTTTATGCAGAAAAAAATAGAAAGCTATGACATCCCCTCAAAAGAAGAAAGCTATTTCATCCCCTTCAAAGAAGAAAGCTATTCAAAAGAAGAAAGCTAGATCATCCCCTTCAACCAAGAAAGCTATTTCCTCCCCTCAAAAGAAGAAAGCTAGTTCATCCCCTTCAACCAAGAAAGCTATTTCCTCCCCTCAAAAGAAGAAAGCTAGTTCATCCCCTTCAACTAAGAAAGTTATTTCCTCCCCTCAAAAGAAGAAAGCTAGTTCATCCCCTTCAACCAAGAACCAACTTGCCAAGGCTAGTCAGTCGCAGCAAGCTGCTTTAGAGACTCAAGACAGTCTGAAATATGAAGTTGAGACAATCTCCAGTACCGCAAAAAGAAAACGAGGCATTAACACAATGCAGCGAATAGTGAGGCGAAAAGTACAAGGCGTGAGAAAGGTTGTGGAGTATAATAAAAACGGGCAACCTCGTGGGAAGACATCAAAGGAAATGCAGTCTTACATTGGGGTATTAGCACGCACGAAGGTCCGAATTGACATTAAAAAATGGAAAGCTGTGGAGTTAGATACAAAAAGAAGATTTTGGAAGCTGTAGAGGTATGTGAAGTAGATTAAATTCCATATGTAGTTTTATTTTTCTTGTGTTTGTAACATGTATTGATATTTGTGATCTGCTTGTGCATAGATGGCGTTTGTGATAGCTCCTCAAAGCCGGAACATGGTTTTAAGATTAGCAGCATGTAAATAGCGAGAGTTCAAGTCTAGACTGACCAATACCTATGTTTATCCTTTCGAAAATGAATCAGAAGTCTTATGTGACCCCCCTGAAGAGTATCCTTTCATTGAACCTGATGCTTGGAGAGCCTTTGTATCCCATAGGTTTACTGAAGAGTTTAGGGTACATTTTCCTCCATTTAATTGCAAATAAATCATTGCTTCTCAAATTACATAACCACTTTTCCCTTCATATTTTGCAGGCATTACATAAGAAACAACAATCAATACGTGCACAATATAAGTATAATCATCGCTTGTCACGCAAAGGATATGCTGGATTGGAGGATGAATTGGTTAGTAAAAATTTTGTAAGATAATTATTTGTCCATGCATGTTAAATTTTGTAAGATAATTTTGTAAGATAATTATTTGTCCATGCATGTTTATATGAAACAGCTGGAAAAAATAGCGGAAGGTGACATAGATCGAGCAACATTGTGGAGGAAAGGCCGTGAAGATAAGCATGGGAATATTCCAGATGAGAAGACAGCTGAGAAAGCAAAGGAAATAGTAAGAAACTCAATTGATGTTCTGAATTCTTTCTCTGTGGCAGTGATTTTTTTTATTGTTAATGTTAATTATTTGTTAATGCATTAGGATGAATTAAAGAAAAAGGTTGATGAAGGTTCGTTGACCGAAATCGGCAGCCATGATATTCTAACAATGGCATTGGGGACTTCAGAGCGTGCTGGACGAGTTAGAGGTGTGGGAGGTTATGTGACTCTAAGTTCCTACTTTCACCGACCAAGACGCCAAACCGAGTATATGAGCCATAGTATTAAACAAACTGTCCAAACACTTCTTGAAGAAGAGTGAGCTAAGGGGCAAGCTGTGGCAGCAAAACTTGTAGCGGACGAGCAAGATTTTTGGGTGCATAAGATTATACAAATAGAGGCAAAACTGGATGGAAAGTGTACGGCCCCTGGTGAAAAAACTATTCCCCCAGGTCACTACTTGACTCCCCCTACCCTTAATGGTGGACCTTTTTCAGACAAAGCTAGTTGTTCCACTGTGGGTAAAATGGATATTTTGATTGATGAGAAGGAGGATGTTGACAATGGTGAGAACAAAGACAATGCTAACAAAAAGATGCCACCATTAAAGGTACATGTCATTGATTTTATTAATGATTTCATTAAGATAACAATCAGAAACATGTAAAATATTCTTGATTTCATTAATATATATTCTTGTGTTTGTATCTAGAAACATGGAAAATGCTTAGAGTTCGGTAAGACAAGTTCTGAATCGAATAACCTGCGCCCCATGCCAAGATCATTAAAGGTGTTGTGTGGTTATGCCAAAAATACGCTCCAGTTGAAGGGAAACACCATAAAAATTGTGATCGAGGAGGAAGTTTTTGGGTTTGCTCGTCCTACCCATATTTTTTATGAATACATTCTACAATTTGGTGCCATGTCAGAAATATCAGGCACTTGCATAGTGATGTACATGAGGTATAATTAACTAAATCTTATTTGGTACTGTGAAAGAAAACTGATTTAACGGTTCTCAATTATTAGGTACTTGTATGATGTGTTTGTCGACGCCGGGAGGAATCGCTTATGTGGCGATTGTTACCCTTTCTAATTTTAGCCTTCTCATTAAATGATTTTTTTGGAAAAGGTCGGCATTAATGTCGACGGGGTTTTGAAAGATCGTTTTTTATGATGAGCCAATTGATCAGAGTCGCCAGTTGGTATATTTGAAATGGATGTACCAACTCATCCGAGTTTCGTTCTTTCGTAAATTGCTGGCTCATATGTGACTCCGAATTAGTTGGTCTGCAAACCGAGATTCATAGAGTTTGGAGGCTTGCTTAAGCGAGGGGAAGGTGTTAGGCACCCCCCGACTTCCGTGAAACACGGTTACCGCAATCTTGATGCTTTTCCTGTCCTTTAATTAATAAAATGTGTGTGTGTGTGTGTGTGCGCGTGTGTGTGTCTATGTGAATATTGTGGTGAGTTTGTATGAAAGAATCATTTGGGGTTTTTTATGGAAAGTCGTGCTTTGAGAATGCTTTAGAATGTCCTTCGATTTATACGAGAAATCTTTATTCTTTATGAAAAAGGTTTGATTTTAATTGTCAAAACTGCGAGATTTTTTTATTTGATGTCGTTTTGTCAAAACAAGATCAGTTTTTAAACCCTTGTCAAAATAGGAATCGAGACCTATACATCGCTTTCGCATACAAAGTGGCGGGCAATTTCTAGGATCTCTTTAGCCCTATGCACAACGGTTTAATAAAACAACCATTTATTTTCATAAAACCATTTCTTGTGACATTTGAACACGATTTTTCTTTTGCCTTCTCGTTAAGATAGAAATCGACATTCATTAACAATTCTAATTTCTTATCCTCGTGATGCTAATAACCTAGTTTGATTGATTTTATGAAAAACTTCATCGTTTAGCTTGGAAATCCTTTTTGGTGTTGCAATTCAAATCAAACATTATAATGCGTAGGGGGTTATTCATGGGCATGTAAGCCATCGAAATAACCCCGAACGCCCACAATCACATATCTTCACTATGACGGGGCCTTAAACATGATTCTCGCCTTAGCGTCGTTTTAAGGCCCAACGATTACATATTTACAATGAAGACTACATCATTCCTACTACCCACATCAAAAGATGTCCATCATCGGATTTGGACCATGGGGTCGCGTTCCTAGGCACACACCCGAAATTTCCACACACCCACAAAACGGATATTACAAGAAATAACCAACACAGATAATCTAATAATGCTAAAACATCCTAAAATAGCAACCCAAAGGAACTACGCCCAATATATCACCGTAAAACGAACAAAAAATTCAATAAATGAATATCCTCGGGTTATTAAGAAGAATTTTTTTCCGATGGAACCCTTCACTAATAGTTCCTAATTCATTTTCCACCATAAATTACATGAAAACTACATTTAATTTAGCCCGAATTGACAAGAAAGACTTAAAAATGATATAACAAAATGCTATAACAAAGGATTTTTCACCTTGCAAATAATCCTCACAATATGTATGAACTTGTATATTGAGTAGATTAGAAAATATATGATATATAATCTCACACAAAAGATATAATTCCTCACCTTTTTCTCTCTTTTCTCTCTATTTTCTGCTGTTTTTTTCTCCTGTTTTCCGTTCTTCCGAGCTGCTGCTGATTTCCTTTTTTTTTCTCCCTGAATGAACTGAAACTGGGCTGATAAAAGGGAAGCCAGGGCAGCCGCAGATCCATCTGCGGCTGGCTGGAGATGGATCTGCGGCTGGCTGGCCGCCCACCATCCACTTAGCCTGGTTTCGATTTCCGTGTTTCGAGTTCCGTATTTTCAAAAGGCGCACTTACTGGCCGCAGATCAATCCGCGGCTGGCTGGTTTGACTTTCTCGGTTTTCGTACCATGCCTCGATTCTCATGTCGTGACGTCAATTTTCGCCGACAGGCTTGTATTTTGCAGTCCGAGAATTACTGGGAGACGTGCCACATCATTCGGGAATGCTCATTTCGGACGGCCTTGTTGTCACGTCGGTTTTGGTTGTAAATCGTCGCGGTGGCGTCGAGTGTTCGTACTTGTGCCCATCCTTCGCTCTCGTAGGCCGGTTCAATTGACGATTTTGCCCTCCTGTCACGGTTAGCATAGGGAACGCAAAATTTGGGTGTCTACAGCTGCCCCTCTTTATCATGTTTATGAAATGTTAAATGAAATGAATAGGATAAAGAAATAGACACCCGATGCATGAATGACAGTGCACAAGAATGACAATACATATATGATGCAACACATATAACTTATGATGCAACGCAAGATGTAAGACATGCAAAACATTCGTAAAGGTGTCAATGCATCAATCCCTGACCGCATTGTTAGTCGTCGGGTTTCGACTTCTAATCGATCGTCTCGTCTGCGCCGGGTTTCGTATCCGGTTGCTAGTCTCGTGATCACTGGGTCTCGTATCCGGTTGATCGTCTTGTCTGCGTCGGGTCTCGTATCTGGTTGCTCGTCTCGTAATCACCAGGTCTCGTATCCGCTTGATTTTCCTGTCGGCGCCGGGTCTCGTATCCGGTCGCTCGTCTCGTAATCACTGGGTCTCGTATCCGGTTGATCGTCCTGTGAGTGCCGGGTCTCGTATCCGGTCGCTCATCTCGTAATCACCGGGTCTCGTATCCGGTTGATTGTCCCGTGAGTGCCGGGTCTCGTATCCGGTCGCTCGTCTCGTAATCACCGGGTCTCGTATCTGGTTGATTGTCTTGTCTGCACCGGGTCTCGTATCGGGTCGTTCGTCTCGTAATCACCGGGTCTCGTATTCGGTTGATCGTCTTGTGAGTGTCGGGTCTCGTATCCGGTCGCTCTTCTCGTAATCACCGGGTCTAGTATCCGGTTGATTGCCTTGTCGGCACCGGGTCTCGTATCCGGTTGATCGTCTTGTGAGTGCCGGATCTCGTATCTGGTCGCTCGTCTCATAATCACCGGGTCTCGTATCCGGTTGATTGCCTCGTCCGCGCCGGGTCTCGTATCCGGTCGCTAGTCTCGTGATCTCCGGGTCTCGTATCCGGTCGCTAGTCTCGTGATCTCCGGGTCTCGTATCCGGTTGATCGTCTCGTCCGCGCCGGGTCTCGTATCCGGTCGCTCGTCTCGTAATCACCAGCTCTCGTATCCGGTTGATTGTCTTGTGAGTGCCGAGTCTCGTATTCGGTCGCTCGTCTCGTAATCACCGGCTCTCGTATCCGGTTGATTGTCTTGTGAGTGTCGGGTCTCGTATCCGGTCGCTCGTCGAATTGAGAAGTCGTGTTAGACACCCGATTCATCAAAATCTTGTATTTTATTACCAATTTATGAATCAAATGGGTTTTAGGATCGATTAAGCTTGCAATGGACAAGGGGGGAGGTACTGGGCCCTGCCGTAGATGGATCTGCGGCCAAGATCGGGGTCTTAAGCGGCCAGTCGCTTCTCAGATCTGTCACTTTCATTCGTACCCCACACGATTTTTGCACCTTTGCACGTCCTTTTTGCCGAATTTTCCAATCTTTTTGCAAAAATCGCTCCGGTTAGATCGATCTACGCGCTACAGGTAACACTTTGACCGGTTGTTTTCCAATTTCGTCAATGTTTTGCTATACATTTGCTACTTTGCATGTTTAGAGATATAAATGTATGCTTTAAAATGCTATGCCATGTATTATTGCATGTATATGCTATGTATCAACTGCGCGAGTCATATTTTATGCTCATGATGCGGTCCCACATATCTGTTGTTTCTTTATGAAAGAAAATCATGCATTATGGTCCTTTTCATGTTGCAATTATCCATATAAATGCAATTTTGACCTGTTGTGGCTTGGATTAATTGAAAACATGCTTGGCTATGCATGGGATGCTCATTTTATAGACGAAACTCTGCCGAATTTTTTTATTTTTTTTTAATGCATGCATATATAGTAAACATGCATCATGCTGCATTATTCCTGTGATGAAGATAGGCAGATAAAATATTTCGTGACACAATTAGAAATATAATGTACCTCCCTCTTTGACTACGTCGTTCCAGCTATGGATCCTGATGTTCCCAGCAGCTCCACTGCATCTCGTGCCTCGGGGGTTCACCGTCGTAGGGTTGCACCCGTCCCTGCTTTGCCTCGGACCCGCCAGGCTCGCCGACTGGCGGAGGCTGTCATCCGGCCCGATCACCCCGATGTTGAGGAGGCTGTTCTTCTGGACGTTGCGGTAGAGGGGCCATCCTCCAGCACACCAACTCCATCTCCTCATCGCGCCCTATCTGGCGCCTCTGTTCAGATACCCGATCTGTTGGGTCGGGATTTTAGTCGTCACCCCTCCGCGTCTCTTCTTGCTAATGAGGTATGCTTAAATACTTCTCTGAACTCACTTCTAAATTCTGTTTAGATCTAAACTGATCCATTAATGTTTGTCACAGGTGCCCGAGTTTACTCTGCCGAGGGGTAACTGGTTTAACATCTACTCCCTCTACACAGCTTTGCACAGCGATTACCGCGCGGTGGTGGATTCTTGGGGTTTTCGTCATTTCTTCACCATCATTCCCCGTCGCTGCCCTGGGGTTATATGAGGGCTCTGTCCGAGCGATGGTTCCACCAGACCCAGTCCCTTCACCTTTTGGACTGTGAGGTCGTGCTGACTCCTTGGGATTGGAGGTACATCATGGGTATCGAGTTCACCGAATCCCGTGTCCCTCTAGATCTTGATATTACTCCAGCAGAGGTCCGAGCTTTATTGGGTTTCACTGTCGATGACCAGGTCTTCAAGGCCCGCAGCATTCGGTCCGGAGCTTTGTCTGTTGACGCTGTTGGGGGCATATACGCGACGCCCTTCCCTGCAGATCGGGCCACTCCTGACATTCTACTCCGGCGCCTATTCCTGACCATCATGAGGGGTTATTTCCTAGGGAACAACTCCTCTACCATTCATTTCAGCATCGTCGGTGCTGTCAGCGATGTAGACCGGATCGGTGACTATGATTGGGGGTCCTTCACCTTTGCCTACTTCCTCCACGGTCTTCGCCTTCGCTCAAAGGGACAGACAGACGCTTGGCTTGGATTCTACCACTTTTTGCTAGTGAGCCTTCTCTTCCTCTTTTCTTACTGTACTTCCCTTCATTTCATTTCTCTTTTCTGCATTTGTCGGTTACTCATGCCTTTCCTTGTTTCTGTTCACAGTTCTGGGCCTACGAGCGACTCCCATGTCTAAGGCCTGTCACGACTCTCGGCTTGGATACCTATCCCCGGGGTCGGCAGTGGCACCATAGCACTTTGGAGGAGGTCCCGGTATCTGGTAGCTTTGCACACTGTCGCATTCAGCTGGAGCTGATCACTGCCGATGATGTCGTCTGGGTTCCCTACCTTTCCTAGTATCTGACCGTGGGATTTACAGATGGATATCCCTCCAGCCCGGAGTTCGCACTCTCCACCCGCCGCCTTACTTTGCAGAGTGTTGGGGGCTGGGTGATGTATCTGGGAGAGCACACATTCAGATGCGTTACTGGAGAGATCCGTATTCCGCACTCCCTCCCCTTCACTACATCCTGGCCATTGGACTCTCAGCCTTCAAAGATTATGCTCGCGGGGGAGGATGGCCGGACACTTTCTTCGGGTCCCAGCACGAGCGACGCTTTTCGTATCTGGTGGGTGCCCCGCACCATCGGTCCCCAGACTCGGGCCATTTTCTTTCTCGGAGATATGGTTCCCGGCTCGGTGATGATGACCGATTGGGCTGCCTGTGTTCGGACTCCCACTCATGCTGAGCAGATTGCCACTCTGACCCGCCAAGAGGAGCAGTTGTCGTTGTACCTTCGGGTGTTAGGTTGGACCCCAGAGGATGCCTATGCATATGATCCTGACAGTGCGGGTTTTGACACAGGCCCGAGCTCATCTGATGCCCCAGCGCAGCCATATATCCCTGACATGAACTTTGGGCCTTCGCCTTCGACGACTCTAGGGGATCAGTTCGAGGATCCCGCCTTCTTAGATGACCTCACCTTTGACTAGATCAGGCTAGGATAGGGCTTTTTGTACCTGAACCTGTTAGATTTATTTTTCATTTCCTGCACCTTGTATCGAACTCATTTATTTATTTATGCATAGTTTTTATCCTTATGAAATTCAATTGCCCTATTATTAACTGTACGATGCATGCTTTCTATTTATGGATAGAGAATGACCCCTGCATAGTCTCTTGATACTATTTTTCACAGATGCCATCATCAGATGTCGTGGTACGTTTGGATCCCATTCCTCCCACAGGGTTGGTTGGCAGGCTTTTCCGCTGGTTGGACAGTTTGTCGCCGGGCGACAAGGCTATTGCAGATGGTCTTCTGGGACATTTCCGGTCCTTATTATCCTTTCAGGTGCCGGCCAGCTTTGTAGATGGTATTCTAGGTTACTGGGCCCCAACCCGTCAGGTGTTCAGGTTAGGGACAGTGGAGATGACCCCTACTCTCGAGGAGTATTCCCGATTTACTAGTTTGCCTTTGGACGGTCCTTGTGCCAGGGTCACCGCTAGTTCCATGCGCCGTCAGTTCTTGACTTTCACTGGGCTGCGGAGGACAGCTCTGCTATCGGTGATCACATCAGACCATCTGGTTCCCCTTCATTTATTGATTGACCGATTCGGCTCACCCGACAGTTTTCGTCTATTCTCTGGTGATTTTTCTGTATCTGAGGAGCGTTGGGGCGCTTTGAGAGTAGACGTTTTGATGGCCTGTGTCATCTCAGTTTTGTATCTGCCCGCCAGACCCGATCTGTTAGATATGGGAGTTATTGCGGCCATTAGAGCCCTTCAAGAGGATCACACCATTATTCCCATGATACTGGCAGACACCTATATGTCCGCCTCCTATTGTCAGTCCTTCCGAGGTAGAGTATTCAGAAGGAGCTCGAATTTGTTGTATGTGTGGTTCATGAGTCATCTCAGTCCCATCGGCCATTTCCGTCGCCAAGGATTTTGCTTCAGCCATGACATAGCCATGCAGTTTTCGTTTCGTCCCGTGAGCTGTACTGATGCGGCCTCCTGGATAGCATTTTTGTCGGTTATTGAGGATCCTTTTCATCTCCTGAACTATTCGGGTTATTGCTCCTTTATGAGCTTTTTGACTCACGTGCCCACCCTAGATTTCATCCCTATTGCTGGCTTGAGGGGCGTGACGACTTATCATCCCTTGGCGGTTACAGGGCCGTTTGATCAGACATAGGATTTTCACCCTTTCACGGGCACAACCGCCTACCGATTCCTTATATCATCCCAGACAGAGAGAGATCTACTGCGGGTATATGATCTTTGGTCTCGTAGGATCCTTGCCGAGTACAGTGACAGTTGCCCCATCCAGACATTCGCTTATGTGCAATGGTTGCGCGGAGACTCGGATATTGTTGGTGTGAGTCAGGCTGGGGGCTTTGACGACTCTTGAGTGATCTTCACAGGTGACACCGCCCCAGAGGTATCTATTCCCCTCGAGTCTATAGATATGACCTCCAGATATGATTCCATTTTAGCTGATTCTGCCCCTAGTCGGGTCACTGAAGATAGCCGGATCCGACTGGCCTTGATTACCACTGCAGCTGAGAGGGATGCTGCTCTTGTTGAGAGAGATGCTGCTATTATGGCCAGGGATGCTGCCCTCATTGACAGAGACGCCATTGTATTGCAGACTAGGGCAGTTATAAATGCTCACTGTGAGACTGTTAGCCGAGCCACCGCTTTATTGGATCGCATCGACATGATGGGGCAGCAGATTGCAGGGGATGCCGATGCTTCAGATCTATCCACCACTTTATCCATCCTGCTTCAGTTAGTTTCAGATTTGTAGATCGTTTTATTTCCTGCATAGACTATGTTAGTTTCATCGGTTATCGAAAGAGAAATCTTGTAACAAAATGACTTATATATATAGACATGCATTTAAATTTAGTCATTTTCCCTTCTTGTCGTATCGTTGCCTTTCATTAGATCCTCATTTTATCCAGCTGACCATGATTTTGACATTTCGCTTTCTTTTCTCTTCTCAAGTCTTGATGGAGACCTGACAGATATTGCCGCACCCCTGTTGATTTAATCAGACTGAGTCTTAGATTTTGGCTAACTGTTTGGTTGGGCTTGGGTTATATTACTTGAGATGAAGCTGATTAGGGGCTGGTTTCGGGAAGGTTTCGAGGGTATAGGAAGGTTTTTTTTTTTTGGCTGTTGGGAATCGGTTTTGGTTAGAGGAAATATTATTTTGTAAAGAATTGGACCGTGCCATGATGGCTGCCTACGTATTCCCACAGGTTGGGAAATCAGGTCCTACGTAGTTCGTTCTTCCAAGAAAGAGGAGAAAATGATGATTTTTCTTTTCAAGCGTAGAACCGCTTCACCGAGTCGGAATTGATGGGTTGGGGAAACACCTCACCGTCCATCTCTTGCAATATGAGGGCTCCTCCAAACAGTAATTTCTTAATCACAAAAGGTCCTTCCCAGTTCGGGGCGAACTTCCCTTTGGCTTCGTCTTGACAAGGCATGACTCTCTTTAGCACTAAGTCATTTTCCTTGAACTTCCGAGGTCTTATCTTTTTGTCGTATGATCGAGAGATCCTTTGCTGATATAACTGACCGTGCAAAACAGCAGCCACCCTCCTTTCATCAATTAGGGCCAATTAGTCGTATCGACTTTGCATCCAATCCTCCTCGCTTATCTGAGCATCGATCAAGATTCTGAGGGACGCCATCTCAACCTCAACTGGTAGAATAACCTCCATTCCAAATACCAAAGCGTAAGGGGTTGCCCCTGTAGAAGTACGCGCCGACGTTCTGTACGCTAGCAGGGTGAGAGGTAGCAGATCCGACCATCCCCGATGATTGGCGGACATTCTCGCCATGATCTTCTTAATATTCTTATTTGCAGCCTCCATTGCCCCATTCATTTTAGGACGGTAAATGACAGAGTTGAGGTGTTTGATCTTAAACTGGTCACATAATTCCTTCATGAGGGCATTGTTCAAATTCTTGGCATTGTCGGAGACCAAGACCTCAGGTTGCCCGTATCGGCAAATGACATTATTTCTGATGAAACCAACAATGATCTCCTGCATTACTTTAGGGAAAGAACCTGCTTCTACCCATTTAGTGAAGTAATCGATCATGACGAAGATAAATCGATGTCCGTTGCTCGCTTTGGGCTCTATTGGTCCGATTACATCCATACCCCACATTGAGAATGGCCAAGGGGAGGTCATACAATGCAGCTTATTGGGGGGCGCATGAATTACGTTGTCGTGCGCCTGGAAATTGATAACATCGTTTGACATGATCGTCGCAATCGGCTTTTAGCGTTAAGCAATAATGCCCCGTTCTCAAGATCTTTTTAGCCAACATCGGTCCACTCATGTGTGGCCCACACACTCCACCATGTATTTCGCCCATAATCTTTTGGGCCTGCGTTTCATTTACACATTGCAACAATCCCAAACTGGCATCCCTCTTGTATAGTGAATCCCCGCTCAGATAAAACTTCATCGCCATATTTTGGATTCTCAACCTCTTAGCTCGGCTTGCCTGGTCGGGAATGGATCTATCCCTTAGGTACTCCCTTATGTCGTGATACCAAGGCTGCCTTGGTACAACCACCTCCTCCGATAATACTGCCACCTGTTCCTAATATGCAGGGGCATTCCATACTGCTATTTCAATCTGTGGAACATCTTTGCTTTTGATTATGTGGATTAAGGAAGCCAGAGTTGCCAATGCATCAGCAAAATCATTTCGTCCCCGAGGGATATGTCAGAAAGCAATATCTTCAAATTCTCGCATCAATCGGACAACACATCGGTGGTATGGAAGTAATCGGAGCTCCTTCGTGCTATACTCCCCGATCGCCTGTTTGATTACCAGCTCTGAATCCCCAAACACCGCTAGTCTCTTCACTCCCATATCGCGGGCAAAACGGAGTCCCAATATACATCCCTCGTATTTAGCTGTGTTGTTCGAATTACTGCACTGCAATTTAGTGGCCACAGGGTATTGCTCTCCGGTGATAGAGACCAGGACTGCTCCGGCTCCTGCCCCTTCATCATTCATGGCACCATCAAAATACAACTTCCAGAACTGCCCCTCGTCATCACATTTCGTGTGTAATACCCAAAATACATCCTCGCCCGGCAAAGGAGTTTCTAAAGGCTCCATCCCCCCTGCTGGCATTTCTGACAACTGATCTGCAATTCCCTACCCTTTCATAGCTTTCTGAGTTACGTATACGATGTTGAACTGCTGTAAGATTAGCTGCCACCTGGATAATCGACAATTCAGCATGGGCCTTTCAAAGATATACTTCAGGGGATCCATTCTCGATATCAAGTACGTAGTGTGACCATGGAGATAGTGTTGTAACCTCATTGCAGCCCACGCTAAAGCACAAACAGGTCCTTTCGATGGGGGTGTAATTGTGTTCGCATCGGCTAAATCTTTTGCTGAGGTAATAGATAGCCTGCTCTTTGTCTGATTCGTTCTTCTGTCCCAGCATATATCCCATCGTAATGGCATTGACCGATATATACATAAACAGAGGTATCCCATCCTTCGGGGGTACCAGCACTGGTGCCTCTGTCAGCTATTTTTTAATAGTCTGAAAGGCTTCCTGACATTGCTCATTCCACTCTTGGGAGGCATCTTTCCCTAATAGTTTGAAAATCGGCTCGCATGTAGTCATCAAGTGGGATATGAAGCGGCTGATGAAGTTTATTCTTCCAAGGAATCCTCTTATCTCCTCCTCTATGTGGGGTGCCGACATATCCACAATGGCCTTAATCTTCGCCGGATCCAACTCAATGCCCCGATCACTAACCAGGAATCCCAAGAGCTTGCTCGACTGCACTCCGAAAGCACACTTTGTCGGATTGAGCTTTAAATTATATTTTCTGAGCCGATCGAATAGCTTTTTGAGATGAGTTATATGATCAGATTCTACCCTCGATTTCACGATAATGTCATCCACGTAGACCTCTATCTCTTTGTGCATCATGTCGTGGAACAGGGCCATCATGGCTCTCTGATAAGTAGCCCCCGCATTTGTGAGACCGAAAGCCAATCGTCAATAGCAGAAGGTGCCCCAAGGGGTGATGAAAGCGGTCTTTTCCCGATCTTCCTCCGCCACCATTATCTGATGATACCCCACAAAGCAATCAACAAAAGAATACATCTCGTATTGGGCTGTGTTATCCACCAAGATGTGTATAAAAAGGTACTGGGAAGTTGTCCTTGAGACTGGCCTTGTTCAGATCTCTATAGTCGACACATACCCTCACCTTCCCTCCAGGCTTAGCCACTGGGACTACATATGACAGCTATTCTGGGTTAGTGGACACCATAATGATTCCAGCCCTGAACTGTTTGATGATCTCTTCCTTCACCTTCAAGCTCCACTCCGGTTTTAACTTTCTTAGTTTCTGCTTGACAGGCCCGAAACCCTCATTGATGGGTAACCGGTGTACCACAATGTCGGTGGATAATCCGATCATGTCTTCATGAGACCAGGCAAAAACATCCTCATATTGGCTTAGCAACTTGGTTATTTCTGTTTTATGGCTAGGGGTCAGGTCTGTCCCTATCTTGAGCTCTTTGGGATTGTCAAGGGTTCCAATATTTATGGTGACGGTTTGGTCTAAGTTGGGTTTGGGTTTATCCTCGACCCATCCTTTGATCTCGTCAGGTGCGTCGTCGTAATCTGTCTTATCTTGCTCAATGCCCATTAAATCGAAATCCAGCTCACTATCAAAATCATAGTCATCATTCAAATTTGAAAGACCATTTGTTAGGCAAGGAATACTCAAATTGGTACACGTGACATGAAAAAAAATATTTGTCATATATAAGTCATTTTCCACAACGATCACATTTTTAGATAAAATGACGAAACGACATAATTATGCAAAATACAAAACAAAAATGATATTTCTTCATCCTCCCATCCTCTGGGGTCTACCACCTTGACGCCGTGTTTTACCCTTGTTTGGATATCACTAGTTCCATTGTCCAGTTGTCGGTGGTCAGATCAGACGAAATGCGCTGGATGAAAGGTGGCTTCACATAGGAAACTTCCCCGATGACTACGGCCACATCGCCTGAGTCCCTCTTCCTACCTTCTTCAGGAATAATTAGCCCTGCCCAATCGATGACAGGCACACTTTGTTGGGCTCCCGGTGGCGTGGCAACATCCTTCCCCTCTCCATTGCTTGTTAACTGTCCGGGGATATAGCACCTGGTTTCGAACTTTTGCGCAACCTCTTGTAGGAAACTTTCCCTCTTGGTCGACTCATCACTTGTGGGAGTCAATTTTTCACCCCCTGTCCCAATCACGGGCTTGCTAGTCCCTCGTTCATTGTTAACCTTGGTCATCGGATTTCCGGCCAATCGAGTCGGGGCCGCCCCTGACGAAGTCTCCGTGCTACTCCTTCACGATATCCCAACCCTGCTTTGCCTATCTGATGGGGTAGTTGAATGGGCTCGGTGATTCCTTGACTGCACTTTCCTAACCCTTGTCCAGGTTGAAATTTCATTTTCATCATTTCTTTTGCAACAAAGGTAAGTTCTGGAGAGACCTTAGGTTTCACGGCTGGAGCCCCCAGGCATCTGTAGTGGGGAGTGCTGATTTCCAGCGCCTGAAAACTGGCAGGTGTCGCCGACTCATCCACATTAATCACAGGCAGGCCATTCCTAGAAGGAGAAGGGTCATCACACTCTGCCGAGATCGTCACCAGATTCCTGTCAATGATAAGTTTGATTTGCTGGTGTAGCGTTGAAGGAACTGCCACGGCCATGTGTATCCACGACCTTCCCAATAACAGGTTATAACTTGCCGCAATATCTAAGACTTGGAAAGAGATATCAAAAGTACAAGGTCCTATTTCCACAGGCAGTTCTATCTCCCCAATTGTATCCCTTCGGGATCCGTCGAAGGCTCGTACCACTACATGACTGGCCTGTAGGCGCTTAGGATTGATGTTCATCTTCTTTAATGTACTGAGGGGACAGATATTCAACGCCGATCCCCCATCAATCAGCACCCCATTCATAATATAAACTGAGGAGATTACCGCAATGTGCAACGGTTTTCGATGCCCCCTTCCCTCTTTGGGGATATCATCATCTGTGAATGATATTACATTACTTTCCAACAGATGGTCCACCAGATGGCCGAAACTTTCTTTGCTAATTTCTTTGGGAATGTATGCCTCCTCCAGGACTTTGGCCATAATTTTGCAGTGATCACCGGATGATAACACCAAATCCATGATCGACGTCAGGGTCGACTCCTCGCTTAATATCTGGATCCCCCTTGCTTCCGGATGATCCATCTTCCTCAAGAATTCCATGGCTTTCTCCTCGGATATCTTTTCATTTTTCTTCGTTTTGCTTTCAAGGACTCGTCCTGGAAGATATAAGGGATTCCCCTTTGATGTTACAGAATCACAACTGGCCGCTTCCTCTGACACTCCCCCGTAATTCCATGGTACCGTTTTCAGACTGTTGATAGGGATTTGCGGTCTCGCTGTAAGGGTGAGGAGTTTCAGAGCCGATAACTTGACAGGCCCCTCTATGATATTTCTGTTTACACCTGCCAACCTAATTGGCGCTCCCCGTGTACTCTCTTGATCACTTATCATGCTAATCATCTCATCAATTTTCTTTACATAACTCAGCCTGGACGGCCCATCGGCTTCACTGGCTTCCGCCACATTGACCCCTTCTCCATCATGCCTAGGCAGGGGATTGACTTTAACATTTGGGGAGTCTGGTTGTTCCACCACGATTTCTGCACTATCAATCAAGTTCTGAATTTTGTGCTTCAGCGTCCAACATTCCTGCGTATCATGACCAGGGGAACCTGAGTGGTATGCGCATTGCTTGCGTGGGTCAAATCTTCTTCCCTTAGGGTCACTTGGGGGTGCCAAATCGACTATTTTCCTTTGGGCTATCAATACTGCCAAAACCCGCTCAAGAGGATCCCCGAGTGGGTGAATACTCAATTTTTCGTGGTCTCGAATCTCCTTCGCCCATCCGTCCTCTGATCAGTGAAGTTAGGCTGTCGGGATGGCCCCACTCTCTGTATCTGTACTGGAGGATTGTTCTCTGTCTTTCTAGATGATCCCTGCAGGATGAGGGAAACATCTTCCTCCTTTTTCTTTTGGACCCTACAGGAATTGCTGCCATAGTTTTCACTCTGGATTTGTTCCGCAGCTGTTTCCAAAGCCGTGAAATCCCGAATCTTGCCAGACTTCAACCCCATGTCCACCATTTCTCTGTGTTTAATCATCTCGGCAAAAGGTCTTCCAATCCCCGATATAACCCACTCATAATAAGGTGCCTCTTGAATATCCACGAAGGTCATCACCATCTCCGACTCGCTCATTGGGGGATTCACCTGTGCAGCCATACCCCTCCATCGCTGTGCATAATCCCTGAAAGATTCCTTTGGTTGCTTCTTAATTTTCGTCATTTGATATCTATCAGGGGCCATTTGTGCCTGGAAGCTATATTGTGTTAAGAAGGTGTGGGCCAACTCCTCCCAATTGTGGATCCAGGCATTATCAAGACGGGCATACCAGATTCTTGCTTCTCCCGTCAGGCTCTTTTGGAATAATTACATCCTTAGACCTTCGTCTTCTGCATAAGATCCAAGCTCCCTAATGTATATTTTCAGATGTGTATAAGGATCACCCTTCCCATTGTATTTCTCAAATTCGGGGATTTTAAACTTCTCCGGATATCTGGTTCCTGGAAAGACACACAGATCTGAATAATTTACCCTGCCCAAGGAACCTACGCCTTTCAGGGATTGGATGGTCTCCTCCATTTTTTTCATCTTCCTTCGAAGATCGTCAGTGTCTCCCTCCTCCGGAATAGTGATGACTGTCTTGTTAGGTGCAGGAATGGCTTTGGGGATGACTGGCTCCCCTTTAGGTTAGGGTTGATCGTCTTTAGGTGGATCCTTGGTTGGCGGATCCTTCTTAGGCAACAATTGTTCTTTCAGCATCGTGGCCATTTCCAACATCTGTCTTTTAAAATCATCTAATTCCTCCCGAGATATGGAACCAGGATTAGTAGGTGGAATATCAGCCATTTCAGATGTAGAAGCCTGTGCCCTCTTAGATTGCAAACGCGTTTGAGGAGCAATCCTACAGAAAAAGCGGTTTGGAGTTTAATCTTTGGGAAATGAAAGATGTGGATGCATGCTAAAGCTGTAACTTTTGTGCTTTTGGGTTTTTTAATCTTTCCCTGCAAAACAAAGTGTTAGTAGTCCCTTATTGCAATAATAATTTGATAGACACGAATTATTATGCTTTCCCAGCTATTCCCTACAAAATATGGAGGTTAGCACTTTTCTTTTGACAAAAGGGGAGATATATGTAAGAATATGAAAATGGGACTATGACATTTATACGCGTAAATGTAAGAAGGCATGAAGAGACTTTCCCTGCGTTGGGTTAATCTGAGGCTGACCTATCCTAAGGTTACTCTCGCGGCTTTTCGGCATGAAGGTCCCCAAATCTTCGCAATCTACTCGTCTGAGTCCTTTCGATTGGAGCGGATTTGGGTGGTGCGTTTCCTGAGCCATCTCCGGGGAGCAGCCCCTTCGAGTCCAGTAATAAGCAACCGACGGGTTCGCCTCAGGAGGAGGTACACTCTCAACATACATTCACATTTATCGTCCTCACCGTGTGCAAATGATTACTTTAAAGTAAGACAATTCCATTCAATCATTCATTCTTTTGAGAACAAAAACACATTCACCCAACAACAAGTAAAGCATGTCAAAATATCGTACACACGTACACATTCATGAATTTTTAAAGGATAGGACAACATCAAGATTTGAACGCGGCTTAAGCCCTCTAAGTCCCCAGCAGAGTCGCCAGCTGTCGACGCCGGGAGGAATCGCTTATGTGGCGATTGTTACCCTTTCCAATTTTAGCCTTCTCATTAAATGATTTTTTTGGAAAAGGTCGGCATTAATGTCGACGGGGTTTTGAAAGATCGTTTTTTATGATGAGCCAATTGATTAGAGTCGCCAGTTGGTATATTTGAAATGGATGTACCAACTCATCCGAGTTTCGTTCTTTCGTAAATTGCTGGCTCATATGTGACTCCGAATTAGTTGGTCTGCAAACCGAGATTCATAGAGTTCGGGGGTTTGCTTAAGCGAGGGGAAGGTGTTAGGCACCCCCCGACTTCCGTGAAACACGGTTACCGGAATCTTAATGCTTTTCCTATCCTTTAATTCATAAAATGTGTAAGTGCGCGCGCGCGTGTGTGTCTATGTGAATATTGTGGTCAGTTTGTATGAAAGAATCATTTGGGGTTTTTTATGAAAAGTCGTGCTTTGAGAATGCTTTAGAATGTCCTTCGATTTATACGAGAAATCTTTATTCTTTATGAAAAAGGTTTGATTTTAATTGTCAAAACTGCGAGATTTTTTTTATTAGATGTCGTTTTATCAAAACAAGATCAGTTTTTAAACCCTTGTCAAAATAGGAATCGAGACCTATACATCGCTTTCGCATACAAAGTGGCGGAAAATTTCTAGGATCTCTTTAGCCCTATGCACAACGGTTTAATAAAACAACCACTTATTTTCATAAAACCATTTCTTGTGACATTTGAACACGATTTTTCTTTTGCCTTCTCGTTAAGATAGAAATCGACATTCATTAGCAATTCTAATTTCTTATCCTCGTGATGCTAATAACCTAGTTTGATTGATTTTATGAAAAACTACATCGTTTAGCTTGGAAATCCTTTTTGGTGTTGCAATTCAAATCAAGCATTATAATGCGTAGGGGGTTATTCATGGGCATGTAAGCCATCGAAATAACACCGAACGCCCACGATCATATATCTTCACTATAACGGGGCCTTAAACATGATTCTCGCCTTAGCGTCGTTTTAAGGCCCAACGATTACATATTTACAATGAAGACTACATCATTCCTACTACCCACATCAAAAGATGTCCATCATCGGATTTGGACCATGGGGTCGCGTTCTTAGGCTCACACCCGAAATTTCCACACACCCACAAAACAGATATTACAAGAAATAACCAACACGGATAATCTAATAATGCTAAAACATCCTAAAATAGCAACCCAAAGGAACTACGCCCAATATATCGCCGTAAAACGAACAAAAAATTCAATAAATGAATATCCTCGGGTTATTAGGAAGAATTTTGTTCCGATGGAACCCTTCACTAATAGTTCCTAATTCATTTTCCACCATAAATTATATGAAAACTACATTTAATTTAGCCCGAATTGACAAGAAAGACTTAAAAATGATATAACAAAATGCTATAACAAAGGATTTTTCACCTTGCAAATAATCTTCACAATATGTATGAACTTGTATATTGAGTAGATTAGAAAATATATGATATATAATCTCACACAAAAGATATAATTCCTCACTTTTTTCTCTCTTTTCTCTCTATTTTCACCTATTTTTCTCTCCTGTTTTCTGTTCTTTCGAGCTGCTGCTGATTTCCTTTTTTTTTTCTCCCTGAATGAACTGAAACTGGGCTGATAAAAGGGAAGCCAGGGTAGCCGCAGATGGATCTGCGGCTGGCTGGAGATGGATCTGCGGCTGGCTGGCCGCCCACCATCCACTCAGCCTGGTTTCGAGTTCCGTGTTTTCAAAAGGCGCACTTATTGGCCGCAGATCAATCCGCGGCTGGCTGGTTTGACTTTCTCGGTTTTCGTACCATGCCTCGATTCTCGTGTCGTGACGTCGGTTTTCGCCGACAGGCTTGTATTTTGAAGTCCAGGAATTACTGGGAGACGTGCCATATCATTCGAGTGTTCGTACTTGTGCCCATCCTTCGCTCTCGTAGGCCGGTTCAATTGACGATTTTGCCCTCCTGTCACGGTTAGCATAGGGAACGCAAAATTTGGGTGTCTACAGTGTTGAAGAAGACAAATATGTTGAGGATGATTACTTTTGTGGACCCTGCTCGGGTTGGGACTAAAGGTTGTGGAAGTATTTCTCAAAAAACACGTTACATATCATCTCAGTTTTCAAGAGCACATCCTGGCACGTATTTCCTGATACCTTACAACTCCGGGTTAGTACTTATTATATTTAGTTCGATCTATAATGGTAAACTTCTTTACCTTTTTTATTAAAACTCCTCATTCTAAAAAACTTGTTGGTTTAACTATAAAAATGTGTTTGGGGATGATTTTTGTGTAGATGTCATTGGGTGTTGACCATTGTCAATCTGGACAATAATACTGTGTACTTCTTGGATTCCCTCAAGTACCGTAGAATCGATGAGGAGTGGAAACAAGTTGTGAACACGTATGTTATTCCAACTTACTTTGTTTTTAATGTAGTTCAATTGGAAAGTTTTACAACAAAATTTCATCTAATAAATCGTGTCTCTGGATGGATGTGCATGATGTTATATGTGTCACCCTCTTGCTCATGAAGTGCCATTAAAGCTGCTAATGGGCAAAACAATAATTAAATACGAAAATCACCACAATGGAGAATCTTGGTGGTATGTTAGATTATATATGTATATACATATATATACATTTTTTATTTTTATTGATTTATCATGACATAATTACAAATTGTGTTTAGGGAACTCCTGTACAACCAACACACACGGAGTGCGGGTATTTTGTGATGCATTTTATGAAGGAGATGGTTGAGGATGGTAGTTTGGACTTTGTAGCCAAGGTTAGTTATTTTTTGTCAGCTTTATTGGTCATTTTTTTGGATATATAAATTTGGTTATAGATGGTATTTGGTTGGTCATGTACAATAAGCTTGAGAAATAGTATGGTGATGGTAGGAAGTATGTTAAAAGTCATTCCTGTGATTTTTAATCTTTTTAAGTATTATACAAGTTAAATATGATCAAGATTTTGAAATTGAAACTTTTAAGTTTATATAGTAGTAGAGCTTGTTGAACATGGTCAGCCATTTTGGTGAACAAATTTGTTTGGATGAATGTACGAAAAATGGAAATAAACTTTCCTTTACTTGAATTTGCATTGAGGTTGATGTTCATACATCTATTAGGTTCATGATTGTTCTGCCTATGAGATTATCTGTTTCGTGTTATATACCTGTTTTGGCTTGGCCGATTCCTTTGCTAGTGTTATAGTTGTCTTAGTTATTCTTGTTTGTTAGTTTGTTAACAACTTGTTCTGCTATGTTAGATATCTATTGTTGCTTTATCTGTTTTGTCTCCTTTAGTTGTTCAGACCATGATATGATGGCTGAACCGGTTTGGAGATGCAGCTATATGAGAGTGGTTTGCAGTTTTGGGTCGCTTGTGGTATTGTTTATGGGTTTGCTGTGGTTTGCTAACATTCCAATTTGTACATAGAGCTTTCCCTTGCTGCCTTTTGTTGTTGATTGCTGCAGGCTGCTTGTTAACCAATTAGTCTATAGTGGGAGACTAAACTTTTTGTTCTTTTATTTCAGTGGGATAAGGCAAATAGATTAATGTTTACACAAGAACAAATTGACGAAGTACGGGATAAGTGGGCAACGTATGTTAGCAGCTACATGTAGAGCACGGTGGATATGTACAGGGCCTAGGCTTTTTGAACATGTGTTGGTAGTAGCTTAATTTTATGGATACTTTGGTTTATTTTGTGGATGCATGTAATCAAATTCACAATTCAATATATTTTTGGTGGATGTAGTAATTTAAAATTGTAAACGAATGGTATTATTGGGATGTATTGTTGATACATTTTGGCTTTAAATTAAATGAGAATTTAGACTTTTGTTAGCTATATAGCATGGCATTAGCAGATTGTAGGTGCACTGGTCATATAAGCGAACAACAACTTTTTTTTCATTTTAAAAATGTTGTGTATGCAGCACAGCTACAACATTGTTACATGATTATAACATTTGCAAGTCAATATACAACATTTTAAAGACGTCGTCTGTTATTGATTTCTATGGTTAAAAAACGTTATATAAATTTGTCTAAATAGATGACACATTATAAACGTTGTATAAATGTGTCTAAACGTTGTCTATTATATTAAACTACAATATTTTATATAAATTTGTCTAAATAGATGACACATTATAAATGTTGTATAAATGTGGATAAACGTTGTCTATTATATTAAACCACGACGTTTTCGAACATCTACTGATTAATGAAAAACAAATCTACAACGTTTTTTCCTTAAAAACGTTGTATAAGGTGCCTAACTACAACGTTTTAAAACGTTGTATAAGGGTGTCAAATAGATGACACCCTTAACCACGACGTTTGGCTGACAGAATCTACAACATTTTTTCCGCGTCGTATATTTGCTATTTTGTAGTAGTGACCTATTCTTCCTTGGTGGATCACCTCTAGAGGCCAAACACTTAGGTGGCTAACGTTGATCAAAGGAAGGAATCTCATCGGTGGAATTTGAGGAGAACACGAAGGATTAAGAGTTGAACTTGTACTCAAGGAAACTTTGATCTACGAGGGTATATGTAACGACCGAGAATTCTGGGTTTACCTTGTAATTCAAATTTTTGAATATTAGCGGATATATTATACTTTATTAATATTATTTTGTGTTGCATATTTAAAGGTTGTGTGACAACCTGAATTATGTGAATGCATGAAATTTTACATGTTATAGTTTTGTTTAAGTGAATAATTGATTTCGCGAAGCGTCACTAAATCACTATTCACGGGGCACGTTTCTCGAGGCACTATTCACGCCATAAAATTTTGTGTCCGTTTCGATGTTGAGTAATTTAGTTAATGCGTATATGCGTAGTAGGATTTTTCCAAGTGTTAGAATTTTATTTGGAGTCATTGGTGATTTATTTAGGGGCCCAAATGTTTATTAAGGGTGACCCAAACCCATGACCTAACCCATGACCCAAGACTTGACCCATGTGGGATGTGGGCACAAAAATCGGCATTTTTGGTGTAAGAGAGAGGGGAGTGCACGGTTGGGAGGGGAGGAGACCAAGTGTTGGGGAATTCATTTCCCAAGCACAAGCATACCAAACATTCCATCTCCCATGCAACCTAGTGTTTCCAATTTCATTTCCCAAGCTAGACCAATATCTTGAGCTTCCAAATGTTCCATCCCTCTTCCAAGAAGCCTTGAATACACCAAGAGACATCTTCAATTGGCAAACACCTCCAGCCATAACATTTTCATTTCAGCAGATTTTCTAAGAGAGGGAGAGCAAATAGGGAGAGAGGGCTTGGAAGTAAGAAAGGGGAATAGGAGAATCAAGTTTTCCTTCACAAACTCATCCATTGCATATTGAGAGAGGGATAGGTTCAGGTTTTGAGCAAGGAGGAAGAAGGAATAGCAAGCTAAGCATCTACACCATCTTCACCATCTTCATCTTCAACCTTCAAAGCTTCTAGAGAGAGAAAGAAGTGGGTGTGGGCTAACTTGAAGTAAAGGCTTCGGGAGAACTCAAGGAGGTTGAGGAGAGTTTCTAACAAAGCTCTAAAGGAGTTCTACCATCTAAGAAGTAGCTACAAGAGGTAAAACTTAAAACTTTAACTCAATCCATTCCATTTGATTTGGTTGAGGTTTTTCAAAGTTTTCATGGATTATAAGCTTTTGTGCTTGTGAGTTAGTTCTTGTGGCAATTCTTGTTGTCTTTGTTTGTGTTAGAGGTTTATATATGTTGTTAAGAGGTTACACAAGCTATTAATAATATCAAAATGGAACAAAAACACAATAAATCCGTACTTATGCTTAAGGAGGATGAAGAACATGAAGAACAATGAACTTTGGACATGAATATGGACTGTTGGACGAATTTATAGGACTCTATAGCTATGTTTCCATCTGTGTTTAATTTATTTGTTGTTATGGTATTGTAGTTCAATGGGTTACCAAGCTAACCCAACTAGAATCGAGTAAAAAGGTGTTAAAACAAAGATTTGGTGATGATTTTAGTGAGGAACACTTAGAACATTCAAAATAGAGCATGAATTAATACTTTTGCCTAAGATTTGGCCATGTTAATGTTGATGGGTAGCTCTGAATTTTTGATATGTTGTAGCTCTATGTCTTAGGAGTCCATAGAGTCCGGAACGGACCAATTTGAAGGTCTAGAGAAGAAGTTATGAGGATTGGAGTGAAGGAGGGTGAAAATCGCGATGTCTGACATACCCAACAGGCCGCTCGCGCACCCGCACCCACTTCCCCCGCGCGCGGCGCGCTGCTGCACGTCGTGCGCCTGGTGCCGCCCGCCCGCATGTGCGCTGCCCGACTCAGCTTCGACGTCCGTTGGGAAAATGGCCATAACTTTCTCATACGGACTCGGATTTGGGCGATTCAAGATGATCCGGAAAGCTTAGAGATAGACCTACAACATCCATTAATTAGAATTAAAATTTATTACCTGGAACAATGTAATGCCCGAGATCAATATACATCGTAATGTATTTAATGAATTGAATTTTATGCGAAACTCTTGTGTGATTTCCTTTATTAGATGTATATGTGTTATATTAAGAGATGTGATGAGATGTATTTATATGGTTGGTTTAGTTTTATTTAACTATTTAAATTGATTAAGTGGGGAATTAATTCTTTTTATTACGTGGGTTGGTATTAAATCATGAGTTGGAGTTCGGATCGGAATTTAGAGACGCGGACTGCGTATTCAAGTTCGGAACGTCGAAATTAGTTAGGTTAGACTGTAACGACGAAAATATGTCACAGTTGACTTTTTGGTCAAAGTCAACCGGTTGATTTTTTCAGAGAAAAATTCAACCACGAATTTCGGTGATGATTTTGATGAAACGGATAGTTCCATGACGTTCGGAATATTGACTTTTGTAGGAATCGATATAAGTATCGAACACGTTTGGCTATGGAGGGCAAAATGGTCAAAATGGGAATTTAAAGGATTAAAATAATATTATAATGTGTTTATTTAATTGGTCAGCAGCTGGTGGGATCCTGTGACTCACGAATTGGGACAAGGGAGGAGGAAGTATACGTATTACAAGATATTGAGGGAGAGGGAGTTACACTTGTGTAATAAACCAAAACTTTTCATTTTCTTAATTCCCCTCCCTATATTAAACCTATGCATTATGAGCAATATATACATAACTGATGATTTGGGAATGGAAGAGGCAAGGGGAAGCCTATGCTAATATCATATACATATATACACTCTCCACTCATATATTCCTCTCATTTACAAAATTTCATCAAGAGAGCAAAAGAAAAAAAAAAGAGAAACTGAGAGAATGAGAGCTTGTGAGGGGGAAAACGAATACTGGAGATTACATAGCAACTAACAAGCAAGGAAGAGGGATAATTAAATTAACACAAGGGAAATTTGTCCAAAAAGGTAAGCCATGAAACTCTCTTTTTCGTGTTCTTGAAGAAAAATAGTGAAAAAGCATGTATAGTTATGGTAAGTGGTTTATGTTAATTTCGTAAGGCTGTCTAATGTTGGTTTCTGTATGAGGATGATAAGGAATGAAAATTATAGTTTAAACATGTTGCAATTACGTAGAGAATCAAAGATTTCATGTATGTATGCGATATGTTTGATAAAATGTCTCTTAGTAGTCAATTTGTTCAAAGCATGGTAATTTAGTGAGTTGGTTTGTTGTAGCATGTTCGTATATGTTGGTAGAAGTGATCTGGACAGTAGGAGGCAAGCCCATGCATGCTAGAATCAAAATCTAAAAATATTTCAAACTTGGTTGAAGGTGAAATCTGTGATTTTCGGGTTTTTCGGAGCCTCGGAATCATGGTTTATATAACTCGATTAGAGTATGTAATAATTTTATTAAATAGTATGTAGTATGAAGTCTAATCTGGCCCAAATTTCGTTTGAATTGGAGTTATAATGATCAAGTTATGAAAATCGTAAGCAAGCATGTACATAATAAAATCGGCAGAAAATCTGGAATTTCTAGTTTTTTTTCCCAAGTATGAAACTAGTGCTGGCACGCTTTTCTATGCAGTTGGTTTGTGGTCTTAGCATGCTATTTTTATGAATGTTATATTTTTTTAAAATACCTTGCTGTATGAAGTTTATTGTGTCCAAGTATCATGGTCATATCATCTTTAGATTAGTTGGAATAAAATCGCAAAAGTGGTTGCATGAAACAAAAAAAAATTGATGTCTTTCTTGTAACTGTTTGGATCAGTCTGTTTCTGGGGCATTTTCGTCCACTGTTTGTTACATTAAAAATTCTGGAAACATTTGGAATATTACTATAAGAAGATATGAAGGTCTTGTAAAAATTTGAGAATTTTTGGCCATACGGTTTGAGAGTTATGGATTTTACGGCTACGGTCATTATTTGAAACGATACCTGAATAACTCTCTGTGTATAAGTCCAAAAATTACAAACTTTTTACTGGAAGTTCATGTGTATAGCAGGAGATAACCCTGAAAATTTTAGAAATTTTGGAGCTAATCTCGATTTATGAAAAATCTGAGTATATTTGGCTATTATGGACTATTTAAAAATAATAGATGAATTTTATTAATTCCGGAAAAAATATATGTTCAATGTGGGACTATATTCTACAAAATTACAGAAAAATAATATTTTTGAGATTGATTTGGTATTTTTCATATAAATGATGTTATATGGATTAATGAATTTAATTATATATGGGATGTCATAATTATGGAAAACGAGATTTTTCTGACTTGAGGCCCTTAAGCATATTTTATGCAGATTTTTGGTCCGAAAAATGTCACAAATTTATGTTTCCCAGTTTCTTTTATTTAACCACGTGGCCTATTCATAGCAACATGTTATGTAATTGAATTGTATTTGAATACGTGTGAGTTTAATCATTTTATTAAAATAAAAGGGAACCATTACACTTCAAAGTGGTGTTCGAAGATCAAATTACTTAACGTGACACATGTGAATAGGTTACGTGAAGAACTAATAGATAACTTTAAATATAGAAGACTTATCAGGCAAGTTCTTAAACCCTACTTCTCATTTATGCAAGTTTCTTGACTCTACTTTTTATTGAGCAAGCTTTATTGATGATTACTCAATTGTTATTACAATTGTTATGTTTTAAAGTTCTTAACTATTACGAACTGCTTTCAAGTATGCTTTTCTGGCCTTTTGTTCCGGCTAGATATTATTGATGCGTAACGTTATGTTGTTTGAACAATTCAAATTCATTGTAGCTATTAAAGTTTACCAATCCAAATTGCTTTGGTGCGGTCTTGCATGATACTAAGATGAACAACCCGAATAACGGGCAAACAGATGTCGGGCATATAGTCCCATTTACGCTTACGCGTTTAAATTTCATACTTGTGCACAATGTAAGGTACGAAAGGCTGATTACCTAGAGTACTTGCAGAGAAGGTTTTATAATCTATCTGATTGATAAAAGCTTCTGATGGTTTTCGATGAAACAAAACAATGTTCAGGGTATCAACACCCCTTAGTACACTATTGAAAATTCTTAACTCTTAACTTTAATTCGTATTTACCTCTTCAATACTCTTTCAATTGTTGAGAAATGCCTATACAGATATATCTATCCTTGGTATTTATTATCAAATTACTTGTTATACTTGCTGGGCAAATTGTGCTCATACTTGCTTAAATCTTTCAGTTAAGGGTGAGAAGGCCGAGGGCTCGGGCAAGGACAAGGGAAAGGCTACGATGAAATGATGAAAGCTTATTTCTTTGTAATAAGTTTAGATCTTCCGCATTGATGTAATGTAGCGGTGAACGCTAAGTCTAAGATATTTAAGGTTTTGAAACTTGGGGATTATGTTTGGTTTTATATTTGGGATTATTACTGAATATTATTGTTATTATTATTATTACCTATAAAGTTTATTTAGTTAGATGATGGTGTATGTTGTACCGTGATGCACCACATCTGGTGTTTGATGATGCACGGATTTGGGGGCGTCACAAACAATTTTGAAATTGACCATTTTTAGGGCTGTTGTGCAAACAGAAGACGTCGGTCATGCGTGTGGGCATCGTGTAATGCTTCCGACAATAAAAGACATTGTTCTAAGTCCTAAAGCATGAATGTTCTGTATTATAATGATACTTAGCATTAACCAATGAGTATTAGATAAATCGAATGGGCGTGCTAGGCGTACACAATTGCGTGTCGCTTAGGTGTTCGAATAGGCACGTTCGGGCGTACCGACGTACAAACGTCGTAACACCTTAACTAGTGGGCATAACCTTGTTTAATATTTTATTTCTTACTTGAATGAGACATTATAGAGTTGTATAAATAAATATTTGGTAACTATTATGTGACTAATTGTTATATGAATGTGTACCTAATTGTGTAGGATATTAAGGAGCGTCTGTTGTAATATTGCAGCAGCGCTTCAGGCAAGTTTCCTAACGCTTGTCTAACCCTTGTGTTGGGCAAGTTTCCCTAACCTTACTCGAATTATATTTTGAGCAGGTTTCATGTTTTATACAGGTGTTGTATATTGTTACAAGTTTCACGACTCAAATGGAGTTATTACTTTTGAATCATATTAGTGGATTAATTATTGTCAATTACTCCACCTCCAAGATAATTATTGATATTCGCAGTTTATGCATTTGAATTCATTATCTGTTGTTGGATTGTGAAAACGTTTAAGTTCTTCATTCATGAACTGTTCAAGGAAATAGTCTACGCCATTTGTTTCGGCTAGACATGTACAGGTTATTATTTTAAAAGTTATCCAAACCAGTAGTTGGTACGGATTCTTGGACTGAGAGAGTAACCCTTATTAGGGGATTATAATGTGTCGGTTATTCGATGCAGTCAGAGTTAAATGTTATGCATATACATGGTGTACAAGAGGCTGATCCCCTCGAGTACAACTGACGGGGCCAGGTTTTAAAAGAGTTAGTTGAATGATTGACTCTTTGGCCAAAAGCTCATGGTCGGTTGGACCACTAAGCAGTAAATAATCATTATTCACTGTTTCATTTGGACTTTGATTATGTTATTTCAGCTATTTCATCAATGTTCATAAATTGTTGATCTATGCAGCTATTATTCTTATCCATTCATGATATATCTTCATTCTTGCTTTTAAACTTGCTGAGCAAAATAGTTGCTCACCCTTGCTATATCATGAACCTATTGCAGTTAAGCCGGAGAGTTCCAAAGCGGGCAAAGGCAAAAAAAAAGCTTAAGGAATAGTTATATGTACTATCCCGTTATGTAATTGCGGAATAGTTTTGTACAATAAATATATTCTGCGATGTATTTATTTAAGGTTATAGACCTTGGGACCGTAGTAAAACCTTTTGTAATGAACGATATATGTTTATTTATTCCGCATTAGTTAATTTATGTTGTTTAGAGGTGTATGAATGTACTTTATTGTGAGCACCAAATTCGAGGTATTGGTACCTGAATTTGGGGTTGTCACAGTATAACTCGTATTCTCTTTCTCTTTCGTTTAATTGATAATTGAACACAATGATAGATCATGGTGATGTTTTGTATTAAAAATTTAAAATCCGTTTTATCACGCTTCCGCCCTATTTATGTAATTTGATTACATGCTTGCGTTACATACAAACCTAACAAAGGCTATATACATTTGAAATGGGATCCTTATTCTCACTAGCAAATCGTTAATTAGATTGCCGAACTATATACTGAGGGTAATATAATTTGATGAAAATAGTGGGAGATACCAATTTTAATAAAGATCTAATTTACTTTGGTAATTAATTAAGAAATGAATGTATGCTAAAATGTTGTAAATTACAAATTCATTTACAAAATTTTACAATGTCTAATTTACTATCACTGCGGACATATGAAATGCTAATTAACCGGACCAAATTAAAAGGATTGGTTAAAGAATCTGAGAATAGTTTTCAAGGCTGAAAAGCTATCTTATGTCCTTAATATGCCTATCCCTGCAATGGTTGCAGACAATGCCTCTGAAGAAGAGATTATTACTTTTAGAAAGTGGCAAGATGATGCACAGTTGGCTCAATACATCATGCTCGCATCCATGAGTTACGAGCTTCAGCGTCAGCATGAAACTATGGATGCTCCTACTATACTCCTACACCTTCAAGGAGTTGAATGGTAAGGAAAGTAGGACTACTAGATATAAGATATCTAAGGAGCTCTTCTGATCTATTAACATGTATACACTGGGATGAGAGGTCTTCTGATCTTGTGAAAAAATACTATTAATGGAAGAAATTATTACTCGCTACATATTATTGATGAGAGGTTTTTTGCGATAAATAAAATTAGTCACTATTTTGTTAAAATAAGTTTTTTAGAATTAACTATAGTGAGTATAAATTGTATAATATATAAATACATTAAAATTTTTATAGTAATAAATTTACTTTTAATAACACTTTTTAAGTAGCTTGCAATATTGATTATTTCTTTTAATAAAGTAAATAACTTTACAATTCCTTTAAACTTTAAAATTTCATACATTGATCATGACAAAAAAAATAGAAAAAAAAGAGAAGATAGTGGGTAGTGGCGCTCTTTTGTGGAATAGACCACAAATGCCAAAAATACTCATATATATGTTACAGAAAGAGTTAAGTTTGAGTTTGTTATTTAATTTATGATATACTACGATTTAAATTGTAATGTAATTAATATTTTAAGAAATTTTATTCTTAATAATAATTTTTAAGTAATTTATAATATTAATTGTATTAATTAAAATATTAAGTTACAATAATTTAAATTTTAAAATATTGTAAATTGACAATAAACAAAATTATAACAATTATGACTCTTTTTGTGGAAAAGATTACAAATGTTAAAATATTATTTTTTTGTTCTACAAAAGAGTTATATTTCAGTTTGTTATAATTAATTTACAATATTCTAAAATTTAAATTTAGTTTTATCTTTAAATTTTTGAAATAATAAGTTTACATATAATATTACTTCTAAGAGAATTGTTTTTTAAAATATTATCAAACTCTCTTTTTTTGGAACAAAGTTGTGTGCGTGGTCTGGAAAAAGAGTAGGGTATGAAACAGAGTCCAATTTGGGTTTCTCCTTTCTTCCTTAGCCAAATTCACATGTCGATGTTTCAATTAGAGAGATATCGGGAAATTGACCCATTTCGAAAGCCTTCATCCATACTCATAAATTCCCCAGCGTTTACTCTCTCTCCCTCCCTCTAGCGGACTTGTTTTTTCTATGGAAGCCAGTCTCGCTGCCGGCGAGATATCTCCGCGGGTTGTGAATGTTGCGGCGGCGGAGGTGGAGGTGGAAGAAGAAGAGCCCGTTAGGCGTTGGACTAAGTTCATGAATTTATTTTCCGTGGTGTGGATAACTTTTGGTCCGTCGCCGGATGCGGCGGATGAAGTGGGGGTTTAGCTGGTGGGGCGACCAGTGGCTTCGTAATTTTGTGGGAGTTTGTTCCTTTCTGATCTCAGGTATTTGGTTACTGTCTGCCATCTGTTTGTTACAATGTTTCAATTACATAATTTTTCGATTGTTTGGTTGTTTCTAGATTGAGTTTAATTGTGAAAACCCTAGATCTTCATTTCCTACTTGTGCATCAGTTCTTCAACTAGCGCATTGTACCATGTAGGACATGGTGCGGTCCATAATGATTTTTACCGACATTCCAGTATCTTTCGGGGGTTATGCCCTAGAACGGCTGCATATTTACAAAATAAGGTAACCTCAAAATGCAGCTCCAAGACTCCATAAAAATTATGGATATGGAGGATTCCTAATCTTAATTATATTAAGATAAGGGGTTGTTGATGAGGGTGTTTTATACACACAACTTGGGCACCTTTGACCTTGATAGTTTGCTAGTTTTTGAGACTTTTATATGGTTTTTAGTTATTATCATATTTCTACACAATTTAGTTTTTAGTTATTTTTACATGTTTTATGTTTCTTTGATGCATTTTCATTATATTTGTAGGAATGGAAATAAAGACCGCTCGGATCGTTGTTCGTATTGACTCAATGTCTGTGCTTGGACGTCTATGCCCGAATGGTAGTACGATAGAAATTAGTGCTTGGCGACGCTCGGTGCTTAATTTGATAACATTTGGTAGCTGTGCGTGCACGGCGTTGGAAAGCATGCACGGAGTTCGGCGTCAGCCATACCACGAGGACAAGCCCGTGCTTCGATATCCGTGCCCGAATCATTATACGGTGAAAAGTTGTGTTTGGCGATGCTCGACGTTGAATTTGATGAAATTTGGAAGTTGGCGTGCATGGCGTTGGAAGGTGTGCACGGCGTGCGGCGTCAGCCAAGCCGCGGGCACGTCCTGCAGCAGCTGGGGGCACCAGGCAGCCGATGGGCGTGTGGCGCGCGCGGGCCTTAGTAGCAGGCACGGGCGTGCGGGGCGTTAGGCGCTCGGCAGCCTCGGCGTTGGGCGTTCGGCAGCCTCAGCGCTGAACGCTCGGCCAGCCTCAGCATGGGCATCAGCATGCAGGTGCGTTGGGCGCACGCGCGCGTGGGGCTCGGTGCCACTCGGCAGGTAGGCAGGCGCTGGGCGCGGGTGCATGGGCGCTGGGCGCGGGCGCGCGCTGGGCGTGCGGAAGGTTAGGGTGCCAGCGTGCGGCAGGTTGGGGTGCCAACGTGCGGCAGGTTGGGCCGCCAGCGTGCGACCAGGGCGTGGGCGCGTGCGTTCACGCTGGCGTGCGGGGCGCGCGACGCGGGCATGCGGCAGCCAGCTTGCGGGCGTGCGGCTCTCAGGATGGGCCAACCAGGGCTTGGGCGCGCGCGCGCCAGGCACCGTGCGGGAGCGCCAACGCCGTCCTGAGTGGGATCTGACACAGTTTCAGTGCGATCTGAGCTCCATTTTGTCCTACTTTGGCTAGGGTTTCTTAAAGGAGGCTATATATAATCTCTTCTAAGCTTCATATCAGACATCTAGAGAGAGGGAGACTACAAAATACATCAAACAACAGGGCTAAAAGCTGCAAATCAAGCTGAATCAAGCCACAAGCTAAGGAACTCAGTCAACAAGAATTACAAAACTAAGGAGGAGAGTTAGAAACCAATAGCAACCCAAGGAACAACAGCTAAACAACTTGAAAAGTGGTTTCATTTCTAGATTTTCAACTCCTTTGTAATTCGAATTTGACAATGTATAAATTGAAATTGATGTTTATTGTAGCTATCATGAACTAACCTTCTATTCTAAGATTGCAATAGAACCCAACACTTAAATTGAATTGATTTCTCTCTCTATTGATTTTAGTTATTTCTTTGTGAATTGATTATCATAACCTTTGCTTCTAGATTAATTGCTTGGCCCGTAATTACATTGGGAATCTATATGAACTTGACGAATGGATTATAGGTTAAGACCTAGTTATGATAACATGCGAGAGTATATATTGTTGTGGGTTATTAATCGGATTAAGTGACGTGTGTCTTATTAATTATCTGCAATAATAGGCATCTTGATAGTAGTTGGGATAGATATTGTAATATCCGAGGTCAATGTGTAATTCAATATTTATAATAAATTGAATTTATGTGAAACTCTTATGTGATTTCAATTATTATATGTACATGTGGTATATATATATATATATATATATATATATATATATATATATATATATATCTAATTGAGCTATGTAACGAGATGAATTTAAATAGTTGGTTTGATTAATTTAACTGTTTAAATTAACAAGGTAGTTATTAATTTTAGTATATTGCAAGTAATGGAATTAAAACTCAAAATTGAGTTCAGAGTGGAATTTGAAGACGCGGACTATATATTTGAGTCCGGAGTGCCGAAATTAGTTAGAATAGACTATAATCCCAAAATGTGTCGGGGACGTTTTCGGGTAAAACGTCAAACTCGAATTTCGGGAGTTAAATTGACAAAACTAATTTTCTCACGACGTTCGGAATGTCGATTTTAGTAGGAATCGACTATAGTATCGAAAATGTGGATTTCGGAGAGCAAATTGGTCAAACGTCTTATTAATTGATTAATAGATTAGAAAAATATTTTTATTTATCAAAATTTCATCAGCTGAATTTGGAGAAGTGACTATCAAAGTGGGACAAGTGAGAGGGGAGAACACAGTTATTGCAGAATTGAAGAAGAAGGGAGTTATATTTTCCAAAACCTTTCATTTCTATAACCCCTCCCTCACTAATTCATTTAGTTCATGGGGATTAATGGGTTGCAATTGATGATTGAAGATGAAAGGATTGGAGAATTCAGTCACCAAAGATATATATATTCTCTACTAAAAACACTTCTCCTTTTGCTAAATATTTTCTACCCGAGAGAAAAAAATTGTGAATGGGTGTGTGAGAACGAGAGCTTGAAGGATTTCTGGAGTTTCAGAGGGTTAATCAAGCTAGAAGAGAAGCATCCTCAGTGTTAATCCAAGAAGGGAATTCATCCAAGAGGTAATATTAACAATTGTTAGTTTTCATATAAGAAATAATGAGAAAATTGTTTATTCTTTGAGTTAGATGTTCTGTTTGGGTTATGTGTTGCTATGTTATTGATAATTGACGATTGTAGAGTATTAAAGAATGAAAATTCTGAGTTTAATCATGTTATGTATGCTCTAAATTCGGTCAAGAAATGCGAAACATGTTCATATTGGTTAAATTGCTTAAATGGGATTACATTGTAAGAAATTTGATTTTAGAGGCTCTAGATGTGCTAATAGAGTTGCTGGTGTTATTAGAATAGTTAATTATGTAAGTCATGTGGTTTCTAGATGAGTTATAATGTTGGGTCGTGTTTAAATTTTCCATTGTGTAAGTTTTTGAAAAAGTTTGGTTCACAGCAGCAGAAGCCTGCATCACCTGTGTCTGAGTACCAGCGCGGCCGCGCTGGTACCAAAGCTAAACAGGGCGCGGCCGCGCTGCACCAGAACCAAACACTGATGTTTTCTTTTAATTGCTCAGCCGTTAGTACTCAACTTAACCTTGTATTATGAGCATGCAGAAGCCTTAAACATATATTAAGATGTATCATGAGTATTTTATCACAAAGTGATATGTAAACTATGATTTTGCTAGATATTATGTTTAGGGAAGATTATTTTGAATTGAAGAAACACCATAAATATGTTTTATTAACATTTGAGCGTGTGTATATTTTTTAGTTGTTAAATACTAAGACCCTAACATGCTAGAAAGAGAGCTGTGCATTGAAGAGCTCAGTTCTGGGCCTGGAAGGGAGTAGCGTGGCCGCGCCACTCCCAGGCATAAAAGCAGCGCGGCCGCGCCGTGCTGCAGAGTGGTCAAGATGTTCTGTTTGTAATCTAAAGCTTGTTACATGTGTGTTAAATTCTTATAAGCTTTATTATGTGACCATCAGAATGTTGTATTATCTAAGTATGTAATAGCTATGTTGAACCACGGTTTTTTAAAAAGGTTTTAAACAGGTTTTGTAAATGAAACTTTTGCAGTAAAAACAAAAACAACAATTTGTGATATATGGTGTATTGTTATAAGATATATTTGGTTAAATGTATGTTGGTAATACACATCTATAATCATGAAATAGTTGCATTAGATATGTATTGAGTGAGTAGAATATGAGAATCGGTCATTGTGAATGAGTGGCTAATGACTATTTGTATATGAATATATATAGGATATTTATAGTAAAGTTAAGCAATATTCGTAAACTACGCGAAAGGCAAGTATTCTATCCTTATTACCTTTACTCTGGTGAATGCGAGTTTTAATTTCACTCGTTCAGTTGAGCAAATATTCTATCCTCATTCACTTATTCAATGATCGAGAGTTTCTTAACTTGTGCTAACTAACAATATGTACAAGTTTCTTATGTCGTAAGTTTGACAAATTCTAACGTTGTACAGGCTTTATTGATGACTACTCAATTGTTAATTCAATTGCTATGCTTTAAAGTTTTTATTCATTAATGAAATTGTTTCCAAGAATGCTTTCTAGTCTTTTGGTTTTGGCTAGATATTATTGAAGTGAAACGTTATGTTATTTGAGCAATTCAAATTTATTGTAGCTACTTAAAATCTACCAATCCAAATTGTTTTGGTGCGGTCCCGCATGAATACTAAGATGAACAACCCGACTAACGGGAAAAAGCTAATGTAGGGCATATAGACCCATTTACACTTATGTGTTTAAATTTCATACTTGTGCACAATGTAGGGTATGAAAGGCTGATCACCTGGAGTACTTGCAGAGAAGGTTTTTACAATCTATTTGATTGATAAAAACTTCTGATGGTTTTTGATGAAATAAAACTATGTTCAGGGTATTTAACACCCGTTAGTATGCTATTGAAATTCCAAAACTCTTATTTTTTTAATATTCATAATTATCTCTTGTTGACTCTTTTCATTATTGAGAAATGCAATTCAGATATCTCTATTCTTGAAATTATTATCAAAATTGCTTGATATACTTGCTGGGCAATTTGTGCTCATTCTTGCTTAAACCTTTTAGTTAAGGGTGAGAAAGCAGAGAGCTCGGGCAAGGACAAGGGAAAAGCTAAGATGAAGAATTGTAAATTTTATTTTTTTATAGTTTTAGATTTCCGCATTGATGTATCTGTTAGGTTTGTATATAGCGCGAACATGCAATCAAATTACATAAATAGTGCGGAAGCGCGATAAAACAGATTTTAAAATTTTTCATACAAACCATCACCATGATCATCCATGTGCTCAATTATCAATTAAACGAAAGAGATAGAGATATAAAATTATACCCTTGTAGAACCATGCTTCCACAGGTACGAGTTCACCTCCAAATCCTCCGCGTTCTCCTTGAATTTCACCGATTAAATTCCTTTCTTTGATTAACGTTAGCCACCCAAGTGTTTGGCCTCTAGAGGTGATCCACCAAGGAATAATAGTTGTTCAAGAAGATGAGTGTTGGCAAAACCATAGTTTCTATCTCTATAAAAATTGCAAGTACTCTCTCTCTCTCCAATTCTTATGGAATAGTGTGTAAGTGTCTAACCCTAAATCATGATAAGACTGCTCTTATTTATAGATATAGGGAACCCTCCTAAACTATTTAGGATTAGGACTTTTGTTTTAATTAAACTCCTTTAATTAATTAAACTCCTAATCCAATTAGGAATTTATGAGAGAGTACTTCTATTAATTAATTCTCAATCCCTATTAGGAATTAAATAATAGTAATTGTAATAATAATAATAAGACTCCTCTTATTAATTTATATTTAATATTTTTAAAATATTAAATAATAAATATTAACCTATTTAATTTATTCTATCTCCATAGATTAAATTAAATACACTTAACTTATTATTATAATTATGCCATTTACTTCTTAAACAAATATTTTTCTTTTGCGGTGTAACCCTTTAGGTTCTCCATATTAAACCGGTTGTGAATAAATCAATTAGAACAATTCTAATCTTATTTAAATAAATAAATTAAACTATTTAATTCATTTACATAAATAATATTTATTCTACAATAAGGGTAAGCCCCCTTAGCGATCAACGACTTTCTAGATAATATAGATTTCAACATTAATCACAAAAGAACCTTTCAGTGAATAGTTACCGTACAATTCAATCCTTCTACCATACAGTGTCCCAATTAAATATAAGACATGGAATTACTGTCAAGTCTTGTTTTATTTAATTATATGTATTTCGATTCTCAAATGCACAACTCTGATTAATTATATGTATTTCGATTCTCAAATGCACAACTCCTTTCTAATTTCATTCTACTTTGGCCAAAGACTTCCGAGTCGTCATTTATCGAATCACATAGGACATTCTCTCATTTTACTAGAAGTGGTAGATTCTTTGTTGATCATTCACCTATCTCCATATATAGCTTATTATACCCAATCATACCCTTTGATATACCTTAAGGGTCTTAAGGGACATGTCAAAGTATAACTCATCATACACAAGATACTATAATGATCTCAAGTCCAAGGATCACTTGTACTATTATCACTAGAGGAATTCCTATTGACAGGCGAGTAAAACTCCATTAGGTATTCCTTAGTGAGCCACGTTCAGTGAACTTATTCTCTAATAAGCACCTACATACTTGCTTTAGTGTCTCCACACAAATGATTATGAGATCAATCATCCTCTTAATAAGAGCAAGCAACGTATGTACTAATCTATCCGTATTCACTAATCCCCTTTTTAGTAATCCATCGATTAGGAACGATTTTAGTTTGTGAGCTATCTAGAATTTAGATCTCATTAGCATGATCACCATCATGATTCTAAAAGCATTGCTCAAAACTATGAGTTTATCACATTTAATATAACAGCACCATGTAGATAAAGTAAAATGCCTTTAACAAACGAATAAGATTACAAAGTATATGCTACATCATATCAAATATGATTGGCTTGTGTGCATACTACTTTTAATCTCCCACTTGCACTAAAGCCAATCGTCATGGTATCTAATACCCTTCTTCTCTAAGTGACGATCATCCTGCTGTTTGGATAAAGCTTTAGCAGATGGATATGCAATGTTGTTCTTGAGAATCCACTATCTCTATAGTGACTTATCCTCTTTCAATGATTCCACTAATCCAATGAAAGTGCCACAACACATGTTTGAATCTAAGATGAGACTTAGGAACTATTCCTAGTTCTGTAATGAACTTTTCATCCAAACAATCAAACTTGCAGCTTCATTTACAGCTATATACTTTGTCTTTGTCACTAAACCAGCAACTCTTTGCTATTTGGAACTTTTCCAATTCACTGCACCACCTTTCAAGGTAACGATTTACTTTAAAGTGGATTTGTTATCGTCTTGGTCAGTCTGAAAAAACTTGAGTCTGTTAAGCCCTCTAGTTTTTATTCAGACCTACCATGAATCATGATTACATCTTTAGTACCGGTTAAGTACCTAAAGATGTTCATCACTGTCTTACAGTGATCATCTCCAGAATATGACTGATCAACATCAAGCCTAGTATATTCATTGCATACATGATAGTAACTCATGCGATCTCTCTTTCAATTTGGGGACAATTTTAGAGAGATTCACTCCATGACTCATCATCATGAGACCTCTCTTGGAGTTTTCCATGCTAAACGCCTTTAGCATCAAATGAATATACGTTCCTTGGGTCAAGCCGAACATCCTTTTAAATCTATCTATATAGATTTATATCCCCAATTTATAGGATGCTCCTCCCAAGTCATTCATGGAGGAATGTTTGGACAATTTTATCTTTACTGATTGTAGCATTGGTGTGCTATTCCTTATCAGTAGTATATCAACATATAATACTAGGAATGTCACAGTGCTCCCACTGACCCTTTTGTACACACTAGGTTCATTGTCATTTTTGATAAAATCAAACTCTTTTGATTGTCTCATCAAAACGAATGTTTCATCTTTGAGAAGCTTGCTTCAATCCATTAATGGATCATTGTAGCTTAAAACACGATTTGCTTCAACCTTTGAAACAAATTCCTCTGGCTATATCATACATACATTATCCTCAAGTCTTTATTGAGGAAGGGTGTCTCCACATTCATTTTGCCAGATTTCGTAATAAGCTGCAATCACGAGAAAAATCCAAGTGGACTTGAGCATTACCTAGTAATAAGGTTTTATCACAGTCAACTCCTCGACTTGAAAAACCTTTTAAATAGGTCTGGTCTTATAGGTCTCCACATTGCCATTTGCCCTAGTCTTTCTTTTAAAGATCCATATTCACACTCTAGGCACTATGCCCTTTTGTGGAGTAACCAGAGTCTATACTTGGTTCTCATACATGGAGTCCATTTCGGATTTCATGGCCATCTGCCATTTCTCTAAGTGTCTTAAACTCATAGCCTCATCGTATATAACTGGATCATCATCCTCTATGATGCGTACCTTATCATCATCCTCTATGATGAATCCATACCTCCCAGGTATCTTCGGTACTCTTCCAGATTTACGATTCGGTTGTGGTACAATATGTCTATCTAAAGGTTCCTCGGTTCGACTTAAAATGCTTTGTGGTTCTTGAACTCCTTCAAGATCTATTACCCTCCCACTAGCTCCTTTAATGATAAACATCTTTATCCAAGAAGGCAGCATATAGGATTATAGTAATAATATCCTAAACTTTCTTTAGGATATCCCACAAATCAGCACTTGTCAGATTTTGTCCCAAACTTATCTTTGAAACCTTTTCACATAAGTTGGACAACCCCTTATCTTAACATACTTAAGATTAGGAATCCTCCCTATCCATAACTTTTATGAAGTCTTGGGGCCAGATTTTGAGGTTACCTTATTTTGTAGATATACAGTCGTTTCTATGGCATAACCCCAGATGGATACTAGAATGTCGGTAAAAATCATTATGGACCGCACCATGTCTAACAAGGTACAATTTCTCCTTTTTAGATACACCAATCAATTATTGCGTATCAGGAGGTTTCCATTATGAGAAAATACCATTTTGAGATGATCTAGAAACTTATTGCACAAGTATTCCTTCCTCGATCTGATCAAAGAATCTTAATACTTTGTCAATTTGTTTCACTTCTGAATTCTTTGAACCTTTCAAATGATTCAGACTTGTATTTCATCAAATACACACATTCAACTCTTTGAATGACCATCTCCTTTTCTTTTACTAGTTTGTTCAATGTGTAAAATTATTTTTCATGTAAGTCAAGTATACAAAGTCTATCAAGTATTCTTCTAGTTTCAAATAAAACATTATCATTATAAATAGAACAACAATTGTTCTTAAATATAATACCAGAACCTTCCTTGTCCTACAACGAAAGTTCTAATGTTTCTAATGAGAACTAGAACATAATAACAACTTATTAACTTAATAGACTTACCCGTAGGCAATGCTAAACTATAAGTTCCTATAGTTAATGCAGCAACCTTTGCTCCATTCCCACACATAAGATTACTTACTCTTTGTTTAGCTTTCTACTTCTGCTTAGTCTCTGCAATGGATTGCATACGTGAGAACTACAGCCGGTATCCAATACCTAGCTAAGTAGAACCTTGACTTACAGAAAGATTTATTTTTAATCATAAACAAACTTTTATCTGTAACCGAAGCTTCACTAAACTTCTTCTGGTAAGCCTTTGTAAGATTCTCCTTACAGTTTCCTTTCTAGTATCCAGGCTTATTGTTGTGGAAGTAAACTACTTTGCTATCTGCATCAGTCTTGTTCTTATTGTCTTTTGTTTTTGCCTTTCCATTTACCTTCTTTGAATTGTTCTTCTTTTAAGAAGATCCTTTGGCCCTCTTCTGCTTCCTAGAAGAATCATCTACCAGTAAGACTTGGTCTTTCTTGGTTGGAAAGTGACTCTTTACAGTTTTCAACATGTTTAAGCAACTCAGACAGACTGACATATAGCTTGTTCATGTGGAAATTCACAACAATTTGTGAGAAAGAGTCTGAAAGTGATTGCAAGATTAAATCTTGGATCAACTCTCCATCCATTAAAACCCAATTGTCCCAATTGTTCAATCAGATTGATCTTTTGAGGACATTTGCCTATACTGTAGTGCCATAGGTTATTCTAGATCGGAAGAGCTCCTTAGATATCTGATATCTAATAGTCCTACTTTCCTCACCATTCAACTCCTTTAAGGTGCCGGAGTACAGTAGGAGCATCCATAGTTTCATGCTGACGCTGAAACTCGTTACTCATGGATGCGAGCATGATGCATTGAGCCAACTGTGCATCATCTTGCCACTTTCTAAAAGTAGCAATCTCTTCCTCAGAGGCATTGCCTGCAACCATTGCAGGGATAGGCGTATTAAGGACATAAGATAGCTTTTCAATCTTGAGAACTATTCTCAAATTCTTTAACTAGTCCGTGTAATTCGGTCCGGTTAATTAGCATCTAATATGCTCCGCAGTGATAGTGAATTAGACATTGTAAAATTCTGTAAAATGAATTTGTAATTTAACAATATTTTAGCATACATTCATTTAATTAATTACCAAAACAAATTAGGTCTTTATTTTAAATTGGTATCTCCCACTATTTTCATCAAACTATATTACCCTCAATATACACTTCGGCAAATCTAATTAAAGATTTGCTAGTGAGAATAAGGATCTCATTTCAAATGTATATAGCCTTGTGTGACACAACAAACGATATATAAATAAATAGGTAGACAACTATTGTCAATTACATCACTATGTAACTCCTTTTAATTTGCCTCTTAGATTATTTTGATCAAGTGTGACACATCCGAATCAAAATTATCCAAGTTAAGTCCAACCTAGCACTTCCATATATTCGAAAGAAAAACATTGTCCTTGTGTGACACAACAAAACAGCATCGTTCAGTCTATGTGTAAGCATCAAATGTGATAAAGCAACATCTTAAATATTTAATACTTGCCTTGTGTGACACAACAAACTCATATTAAATGTTTAATACTCTATCGCTTTACCATGCTAGAAGGCGACATTCGATATTCCAAATATCTTTGAACGCTTAGGTCTTAATATAATTTCTTTGAGGGGTTTGTTATTATTTGTCTCATCTTGTTTAGCGCGCATGCACATATATATATAAAATACACGTCATATTATTTAACACGTGAAGCATGTTGTATAATATATAATATATACATAGTAAGCATGCACATATAGAATACTATATTCTACCCGGATTGATTATGGACTTTTATTCTAGTTTGGTTCACTAGAGCCACCAAGTGAACCAAAAGGTCAAACCTAGGGTGCAAGAACAAAATTTAAATATAACTATTACATTTAAACCAGGGCTCCATTACAAACGGGTTTTCAAGCGCTCCTTGCTCTTTTGTCTCCAATTCTTCAAGTAATTCTAACTAAACCTATTACATAAACTATTTACAATAAATAGAAACCTTGATCAGCAGTCAAGGGGAAGTACATAGGAGGGAGATAGAATTTACATTAAGAAAAATTAGAAAAGACGAGGTACGCAGACCCCATTTATAAAACTCATTCATTCAAGTATCCACTAAAATAAATTCAATCACACATTGGTCAGTAGTTCATAATCAATCTCTATTTATTATTATACATATCTCCATATGTATCAATAAATAACATTCATCTCATGAATAATAAAACCATTCCATATATGCATTGATATCAATTAATGGGCAATTAAAAGTTTACTAGAAATTCAATTTTTGAAACAAAAATAAACTCTTTTATTTTAATCAAAATTTAAATCATAATAAACTTATTTATTTTATTTTATCCAATTTTGAATAAAAATAAACTCTTTTATTTTTTAATCAAATTCCAAATCAAAATAAACTCCTTTATTTTAATTAACATGGAATCCAATTTCAAGTTCAAAACAAACTCTTTTATTTTAACTTAAAATTGTTGGAAAATAAAATATGTTGAATCCTATTCCATATCAAAATAAACATTTTTATTTTTAAGGAAACATGGAATCCTATTCCATATGTGAATAAACTCCTTTATTCTAGGAAACATGGAATCCTATTCCATATGTGAATAAACTCCTTTATTCTTAATTTATATCAATTAAATAAACCATTTATTTTAATTGAAGAATAAATTATTTTTCCGAATTCTGCTATCCGGCGCAGTTGCACCCAGAATGAACAGGGAACCGGCGCAGCTGCGCCCCAGAATGAACTGGAGTCGGCGCAACTGCGCCGCGTAGCAGATTCAGAAAACACGGATTCTGCCCAAAAATTTCGATCCAATCGCATACCATACACACATCGAATCATCATAATCGATAATTAGCACAAGGTTAGGCTCTGCCCACTGTTAGGTTTGTATATAGCGTGAACATGCAATCAAATTACATAAATAGTGCGGAAGCGCGATAAAACAGATTTTAAAATTTTTCATACAAACCATCACCATGATCATCCATGTGCTCAATTATCAATTAAACGAAAGAGATAGAGATATAGAATTATACCCTTGTAGAACCATGCTTCCACAGGTACGAGTTCACCTCCAAATCCTCCGCGTTCTCCTTGAATTTCACCGATTAAATTCCTTTCTTTGATTAACGTTAGCCACCCAAGTGTTTGGCCTCTAGAGGTGATCCACCAAGGAATAATAGTTGTTCAAGAAGATGAGTGTTGGCAAAACCCTAGTTTCTATCTCTATAAAAATTGCAAGTACTCTCTCTCTCTCCAATTCTTATGGAATAGTGTGTAAGTGTCTAACCCTAAATCATGATAAGACTCCTCTTATTTATAGATATAGGGAACCCTCCTAAACTATTTAGGATTAGGACTTTTGTTTTAATTAAACTCCTTTAATTAATTAAACTCCTAATCCAATTAGGAATTTATGAGAGAGTACTTCTATTAATTAATTCTCAATCCCTATTAGGAATTAAATAATAGTAATTGTAATAATAATAATAAGACTCCTCTTATTAATTTAGATTTAATATTTTCAAAATATTAAATAATAAATATTAAGCTATTTAATTTATTCTATCTCCATAGATTAAATTAAATACACTTAACTTATTATTATAATTATGCCATTTACTTCTTAAACAAATATTTTTCTTTTGCGGTGTCACCCTTTAGGTTCTCCATATTAAACCGGTTGTGAATAAATCAATTAGAACAATTCTAATCTTATTTAAATAAATAAATTAAACTATTTAATTCATTTACATAAATAATATTTATTCTACAATAAGGGTAAGCCCCCTTAGCGATCAACGACTTTTCAGATAATATAGATTTCAACATTAATCACAAAAGAACCTTTCAGTGAATAGTTACCGTACAATTCAATCCTTCTACCATACAGTGTCCCAATTAAATATAAGACATGGAATTACTGTCAAGTCTTATTTTATTTAATTATATGTATTTCGATTCTCAAATGCACAACTCTGATTAATGCAAATTAGAAACTCCTTTCTAATTTCGTTCTGCTTTGGCCAAAGACTTCTGAGTCGTCATTTATCGAATCACATAGGACTTTCTCTCCTTTTACTAGAAGTGGTAGATTCTTTGTTGATCATTCACCTATCTCCATGTATAGCTTATTATACCCAATCATACCCTTTGATATACCCTAAGGGTCTTAAGGGACATGTCAAAGTATAACTCATCATACACAAGATACTATGATGATCTCAAGTCTAAGGATCACTTGTACTACTATCACTAGAGAAATTCCTATTGACAGCGAGTAAAACTCCATTACGTATTCCTTAGCGATCCACGTTCAGTGAACTTATTCTCTAATAAGCACCTACATACTTGCTTTAGTGTCTCCACACAAATGATTATGAGATCAATCATCCTCTTCATAAGAGCAAGCAACGTATGTACTAATCTATCCGGATTCACTAATCCCCTTTTTAGTAATCCATCGATTAGGAACGATTTTAGTTTGTGAGCTATCTAGAATTTAGATCTCATTAGCATGATCACCATCATGATTCTAAAAGTATTGCTCAAAACTATGGGTTTATCACATTTAATATAACAGCACCATGTAGATAAAGTAAAATGCCTTTAACAAACGAATAAGATTACAAAGTATATGCTACATCATATCAAATATGATTGGCTTGTGTGCATACTACTTTCAGTATCGTAGCCATAAACGCTAAGTTAAGTTTAAGGTTATGTAAACCTGGGATTTTATTCTAATATTATTGTATTTATTAGTATTATTTATGAAGTTTATTTAGTTAGATGATGTTGTTTGATGTATCGTGAACACCATATCCTATGTTTGATGTTATGCGGATTTGGGGGCGTCACAGGTTGGTATTAGAGCTGTTGATTATAAACCTTAGGTGGGAGAACCTTGGATTATAACTTTAGAGAAATTAGTGGAGATAGGAAGGAGATAAACTCATATAGAGTTTAAAGTGTTGAGTCTAGTTACTTTTACTAAAAAAAATATATGTTTATTTGTTTTAAAAAAAAACACTAATCTAGTTATTTGTTTTGATTGTAGGATGTCGGGAGAAGAGGAGATTAGAGATATCCATGTGGTTAGTGAGCAGTTAGTAGCAGCTGCACCTCCACCCATAGCTAAGGCAGCAGCTGATTCAGACCCAAATGCAGACCTTGAGGAAGACTCTGACGAGGATCCCGAGGAAGACTCTGAGGAAGCACCGGAGGATAGGCTGCTAGATGAGTTGATGGACAGGAACACGGAGTTGGACGATCGAGTTCATGAGTTGGAGGAACAGTACCAAGAAGAGAAGGGGGCAGTGGCACTGCTCGGGTTATTGGTGCATCATCTGATGGTTAGGAACGCAGATCTGGCTGACAAGATGCGTGCATCAGACCAGAAGGCAGATAGGCTGAAGGTAGAAAAGGAGGCTATTCGGTCCCACTTGGGAAGTACGATAAACGGAATGGAGACAAGAATTCAGAGTCTCCAAACAGATAAGCAGTTGATTACCACTTATTGGAGGGATGAGATGAAAGGTCGTGTAAGGGCTCAAAATCAGAGGGATGAGTTAGAGGATGAGGTGAGAAACAAGAAGGTTAGAATGGATAGAATGCAGTACACATTTAGATCGGCGCATGGCAGGTTCCAACAAAGGGTGTATCATTTCCCGCGTGAGGAGCACCGGTCTAGACACGCTATAAGCCGAGGGCTAGTTCTGGACATGGCAGATGAGGAGTATGAAGATGCTATGAGGAGGAGTCTTTAAGTTTATATTGTTATGAACTTTTTGTTAGCGTCGTATCGAACGTTTAGCTACTTATGTAAATAGTTAAATTCCAGTTTTAAGTTAAGGGATGTAAATGGCATTTTGGCCATAAGATGATAAGTACCTTGGTTTATGTTTTTTTTATATTAATAAGATGTGTTTATTTATATGTGTGATGTGATGATTAAGATTATATATATAAGCTATAAATGTTATAAGATTAAGTTATGAGTTGATAACATGCAAATTCTATTTATCAGAAAAATGTCAAGGGGAAGGCGTCGTCAACAAACACCAGAAGAGTCGGCCAGTAATGCTGGGGACCAACCGAACCCCATGCAACAATTTGTAGACCTACTAGTTGGGGCACTGCAGAATCGAACCCCGAATAATAACAATAACCCTCCGACGGCCCAAGTGGAAACCCTTAAGGACTTCAAAAGTGTGGGACCCCCTGAATTTAAAGGGACCACAGAACCCATTGAAGCCCAGTCATGGATCAAAGAAATCGAAAAGGCATTTGCAATCACCCGAGTAGGAGATGATCAGAAAATAATCTTCGCCACGTATATGCTGAAAGGTGAAGCTAACTTCTGGTGGGAGGCGAACCAGAACAGGGCTAGAGAAGGTGTGATATCCTGGGAGAGGTTTAGAGGTCTTTTTCGAGAACTATTTTCCTGTGAGTATGCAAAGTCGCATGGAGATGCTATTTTTGGAGCTAAAGCAAGATGACATGACGGTACCCCAATACGCCACAAAGTTTAACAAGCTGGCGAGGTTTGCACCTCATCAGGTCGACACTGAGGAGAGAAAGACGAGGAGATTCGAGCAGGGCCTCAAGTCGTGGTTGTACAACAGACTTTCGGTGTTGCAGACGAACCGTTTCGCTACTCTCCTGGAGAAGGCCGTAATTGCTGAGGGCGGAAGTGAAGCCCTGATGAAGTTTAACAAAGAAAAGAAGAAGAGGAACGAAGTAGGGAATAGAGGAGAAGGTAGCAGCAGTGGTGCGCGAACAAAAGGAAGTGGATCAACAACAACAACAACAACAATAACCCAGTAAGTTTTGGAAATAAGGTTGGAGAGTTGAAGAAAAGAGCGGAGGCTTGCAAGGAGTGTGGAAAGAGTCACGCAGGCGCTTGCCTAAAGGGAAATAATGTATGCTTCAATTGCGGACAGGAGGGGCACATCTCTCCCAACTGCCCCGCACCAAAGAGGAATGGATGCTTCAACTGCGGAGCATTGGATCATCAGGCCAGGAATTGCCCAAAGAAAAATACAGGATAGGAAATGGAGGAAGAGGATCAAGCGGTGGAAATCTCATAGTTTCGGGACCACCAACTCAAAATCGACCAACAACAAGGACTTTCAACATGATAGTTCAGGACGCGGTCGCATCTAAGGACGTGGTTTCAGGTATCATACCAGTCAATGATATATCTGCATACATATTATTTGATTCGGGTGCTACTTGTTCCTTTGTATCACATGAATTCTCCCAACGATTAAACTTACCTCAGGAAGCATTAGAATACCCTATGAATATAGAAGTTGCGAATAAAGAAATAATTCCCGTTAGCCATATTCATAGAAATTGTGTTATAGATATAAGGGGGCATAAGTTGCCTGTGGATTTAATTCCAATTCAACTAGGGGAATTTGATGTAATATTAGGTATGGACTAGTTATTTAACCATGGGGCAATAATAGATTGCCAAAAGAAGTGTATAAACCTTAAGACTCCGAATCAGTCTAAGGTAGTGTTCTATGGTAACAAATCGCTTAGACACTCGAGTTGTTTGACGATGATGCAAGCTAGGAAATTGTTGAGAAAAGGCTGTACAGGTTATCTTGCCCATATTGCTGATACCCAGAGAGTGGAAGTAGAGATTGGCAGATACCTGTTGTAAATGAGTTTCCCGATGTGTTTCCGAAGGATTTGCCAGGTCTACCACCAGATAGGGAGATTGAATTCGTTATAGATCTAGTACCTGGAACGGCATCGATTTCGAAAGCCCCGTACAGAATGGCACCAGTGGAGATGAAGGAGCTGATGGTACAACTGCAGGAGTTATTAGATAAGAAGTATATCCAACCGAGTGTGTCTCCTTGGGGAGCACCAGATTTATTTGTTAAAAAGAAGGATGGATCGATGAGACTTTGTACCGACTATCGGGAGTTGAACAAAGTGACGATCAAAAACAAGTACCCACTACCTAGGATAGATGACCTATTCGATCTGTTGAAGGGAGCGAAATATTTTTCCAAAATCAACTTAAGGATAGGTTATCACCAGTTGAAGGTGAAGAAGGAAGATGTACCTAAGACAGCATTCAGGACTCGCTATGGCCATTACGAGTTCCTGGTAATGTCATTCGGGTTAACGAATGCGCCAGCGGCATCCATGGACATGATGAACCGGGTATTCAAGCAATACTTGGATAAGTTTGTGGTTGTGTTCATAGATGATATTCTGATCTATTCTAACACTCAAGAAGATCATGCTGAACATTTAAGGATGGTGTTGGAAGCGTTGAGAAAGGAGAAATTATACGTAAAATTCTCGAAGTGTGAATTCTGGTTGGAAAGAGTTCAATTTTTGGGTCATGTGATTGACAAAGACGGAATCTCTGTCGATCCAGCAAAGGTGGAAGCAGTAATTAATTGGGAACAACCAAAGACACCAACAGAAATAAGAAGTTTCTTGGGATTGGCAGGCTATTACAGAAGATTCATTCAGGATTTCTCGAAAATAGCAGGAACTCTGACTAATCTGACAAGAAAGTCGATAAAATTTGTTTAGACGGAGAAGTATGAGGAGAGTTTCCAGGAGCTGAAGAAAAGATTGAGTGAAGCACCAGTGTTGTCATTACCAGACAATACAGGTGATTTTGTGGTTTATAGTGATGTGTCTCATAAAGGACTTGGCTGTGTGCTAATGCAACATGGTAAAGTTATTGCGTACGCATCACGGCAGCTGAAGGATTATGAAAAGGGATATCCTACCCACGACCTGGAATTGGCAGTGGTAGTATTTGCCCTAAAGATATGGAGGCACTATTTATATGGAGTAAAGTGTGAAATATACACGGACCATAAAAGTCTAAAGTATATTTTCACTCAGAAAGAGTTGAACATGCGACAGAGGAGGTGGTTGGAGCTAATTAAGGATTACGATTGCCAAATCTTATATCATCCGGGAAAAGCTAACGTGGTTGCAGATGCGCTGAGTAGGAAGGGAAGCGAAAAGTTGGTAATGTTAACAGCTCAAGAAGAGTTAATCAAGGAAATGGCAAGGTTGGAGCTCGAAGTAAAGTTTCCAAAGGAATCTCATGAGAAATTGTTCGCGATGGAAGCTCGTCCGACTCTGTTGGACAAAATAAAGGAAGCACAAGGCAGGGATGAAGAATGTGAAAAGGTGAGGAAAAGAATTATCGATGGGGAAGAGCTTAAATTCAGTGTGGATGGTGATGGATTGTTGAGATTTGAGAAGAAAATTTGGGTGCCAGCAGTAACTGAGTTAAAGGAAGAAATTCTACAGGAAGCTCATAGTTCAAATTACTCGATTCATCTAGGAAGCACAAAGATGTATCGGGATCTTCATCAACATTATTGGTGGCCTAACATGAAGAGAGAGGTCGCAGAGTGTGTCAGCAGATGCTTAACATGCCAGAGAGTCAAAGCAGAACATCAGAAACCGAGCGGGTTACTTCAACCCCTGGAAATTCCGGAATGGAAGTGGGAGCATATTATGATGGACTTCGTGGTAGGGCTTCCAACTACGCAGAAGGGTTATGATGCAGTATGGGTGATCGTTGATCGATTAACTAAGTGAGCACATTTCTTGCCGATCAAAATCAGATTCAACTTGGATCAATTGGCAAAACTCTACATCAATGAAATTATTTCCAGACATGGCGTGCCACTATCAATTGTGTCAGATCGTTATCCACGGTTCACTGCAAATTTCTAGAAAAGTTTCCAAGAGCGCATGGGGACACGTTTGAGGTTGAGCACTGCATATCATCCATAGACAGATGGGCAGAGTGAAAGGACAATTCAAACTCTAGAAGACATGCTGAGAGCGTGCGTAATGGATTTCAAAGGAAGCTGGGATGACCATCTACCATTGGTGGAGTTTGCATACAACAACAGTTACCACGCAAGCATTGGTATGGCACCTTATGAAGCTCTGTATGGAAGAAAGTGTAGAACCCCACTGTGCTGGAATGAAGTAGGGGAACGACGACTGCTAGGACTAGAATTGGTACAACAGACTGCAGATACTGTCAAAACAATACGAGCAAGATTAGTGTCGGCTCAAGATCGACAGAAGAAATATGCTGATCAACATAGGCAGCAGCGAGATTTTGACATTGGTTCTTATGTGTTCTTGAAAGTATCTCCCTGGAAAGGGAAAATGAGATTTGGAAAGAAAGGAAAACTAAGTCCGAGATTTATAAGACCCTTTGAAGTATTGAGGCGAGTAAGCGAGGTAGCTTATGAAATAGCTTTACCTCCAAAGTTGGAGCATGTACACAACGTGTTCCATGTGTCAGTTTTACGACCTTATAAGTAGGATTACAAGCATGTTATAGAATATGAACCCATTCAGTTTGAGAAAAATTTAACCTACGAGGAAATTCCTGTTCAAGTTATTGATAGGAAAGAGCAAGTTTTATGAAATAAAGTAATACCTTCTGTTAAGGTAGTATGGAGGAACCATAATGCTGACGAAGCTATGTGGGAACTCGAGGAAAAGATGATGAAAAATTACCCTAATCTTTTTGTTTAACCTTGTAATGATTCCGGGGACGGAATCCTTTTAAGGGAGGGTGAATGTAATATCTGAGGTCAATGTTTAATTCAATATTTATAATAAATTGAATTTATGTGAAACTCTTATGTGATTTCAATTATTATATGTACATGTGGTATATATATATATATATATATATATATATATATTTAATTGAGCTATGTGAGGAGATAAATTTAAATAGTTGGTTTGATTAATTGAACTGTTTAAATTAACAAGGTAGTTATTAATTTTAGTATATTGCAAGGAATGGAATTAAAACTCAAAATTGAGTTCAGAGTGGAATTTGAAGACGCGGACTATATATTTGAGTCCGAAGTGCCGAAATTAGTTAGAATAGACTGTAATCCCAAAATGTGTCGGGGTTGACTTTCTGGTCAAAGTCAACCAGTTGACTTTTTCGGGTAAAAAGTCAAACTCGAATTTTGGGAGTTAAATTGACAAAACTAATATTCTCACGACGTTTGGAATGTCGATTTTAGTAGGAATCAACTATAGTATCGAAAATGTGGATTTCGGAGAGCAAATTGGTCAAACGTCTTATTAATTGATTAATAAATTAGAAAAATATTTTTATTTATCAAAATTTCATTAGCTGAATTTGGAGAAGTGACTATCAAAGTGGGACAAGTGAGAGGGGAGAACACGGTTATTGCAGAATTGAAGAAGAAGGGAGTTATATTTTCCAAAACCTTACATTTCCATAACCCCTCCCTCACTAATTCATTTGGTTCATGGGGATTAATGGGTTGCAATTGATGATTGAAGATGAAAGGATTGGAGAATTCAGTCACCAAAGATATATATATTCTCTACTAAAAACATTTCTCCTTTTGCTAAATATTTTCTACCCCGGAGAAAAAAAATTATGAATGGGTGTTTGAGAACGAGAGCTTGAAGGATTTCTAGAGTTTCAGAGGGTTAATCAAGCTAGAAAAGAAGCATCCTCAGTGTTAATCCAAGAAGAGAATTCATCCAAGAGGTAATATTAACAATTGTTAGTTTTCATATAAGAAATGATGAGAAAAATGTTAATTCTTTGAGTTAGATGTTCTGTTTGGGTTATGTGTTGCTATGTTATTGATAATTGACGATTGTGGAGTATTAAAGAATGAAAATTCTGAGTTTAATCATGTTATGTATGCTCTGAATTCGGTCAAGAAATGCGAAACATGTTCATATTGGTTAAATTGCTTAAATGGGATTACATTGTAAGAAATTTGATTTTAGAGGCTCTAGATGTGCTAATAGAGTTGCTGGTGTTATTAGAATAGTTAATTATGTAAGTCATGTGGTTTCTAGATGAGTTATAATGTTGGGTCGTGTTTAAATTTTCCATTGTGTAAGTTTTTGAAAAAGTTTGGTTCACAGCAGCAGAAGCCTGCATCACCTGTGTCTGAGTACCAGCGCGGCCGCGCTGGTACCAAAGCTAAAAAGGGCGCGGCCGCGCTGCACCAGAACCAAACACTGATGTTTTCTTTTAATTGCTCAGCCGTTAGTACTCAACTTAACCTTGTATTATGAGCATGCAGAAGCCTTAAACATATATTAAGATGTATCATGAGTATTTTATCACAAAGTGATATGTAAACTATGATTTTGCTAGATATTATGTTTAGGGAAGATTATTTTGAATTGAAGAAACACCATAAATATGTTTTATTAACATTTGAGCGTGTGTATATTTTTTAGTTGTTAAATACTAAGACCCTAACATGCTAGAAAGAGAGCTGTGCATTGAAGAGCTCAGTTCTGGGCCTGGAAGGGAGTAGCGTGGCCGCGCCACTCCCAGGCATAAAAGCAGCGCGGCCGCGCCGTGCTGCAGAGTGGTCAAGATGTTCTGTTTGTAATCTAAAGCTTGTTACATGTGTGTTAAATTCTTATAAGCTTTATTATGTGACCATCAGAATGTTGTATTATCTAAGTATGTAATAGCTATGTTGAACCACGGTTTAAAAAGGTTTAAACAGGTTTTGTAAATGAAACTTTTGCAGTAAAAACAAAAACAACAATTTGTGATATATGGTGTATTGTTATAAGATATATTTGGTTAAATGTATGTTGGTAATACACATCTATAATCATGAAATAGTTGCATTAGATATGTATTGAGTGAGTAGAATATGAGAATCGGTCATTGTGAATGAGTGGCTAATGACTATTTGTATATGAATATATATAGGATATTTGTAGTAAAGTTAAGCAATATTCGTAAACTACGCGAAAGGCAAGTATTCTATCCTTATTACCTTTACTCTGGTGAATGCGAGTTTTAATTTCACTCGTTCAGTTGAGCAAATATTCTATCCTCATTCACTTATTCAATGATCGAGAGTTTCTTAACTTGTGCTAACTAACAATATGTACAAGTTTCTTATGTCGTAAGTTTGACAAATTCTAACGTTGTACAGGCTTTATTGATGACTACTCAATTGTTAATTCAATTGCTATGCTTTAAAGTTTTTATTCATTAATGAAATTGTTTCCAAGAATGCTTTCTAGTCTTTTGGTTTTGGCTAGATATTATTGAAGTGAAACGTTATGTTATTTGAGCAATTCAAATTTATTGTAGCTACTTAAAATCTACCAATCCAAATTGTTTTGGTGCGGTCCCGCATGAATACTAAGATGAACAACCCGCTTAACGGGGAAAAGCTAATGTTGGGTATATAGACCCATTTACACTTATGTGTTTAAATTTCATACTTATGCACAATGTAGGGTACGAAAGGCTGATCACCTGGAGTACTTGTAGAGAAGGTTTTTACAATCTATTTGATTGATAAAAACTTTGATGGTTTTCGATGAAATAAAACTATGTTCAGGGTATTTAACACCCCTTAGTATGCTATTAAAACTCTAAAACTCTTATTTTTTTAATATTCATAATTATCTCTTGTTGACTCTTTTCATTATTGAGAAATGCAATTCAGATATCTCTATTCTTGAAATTATTATCAAAATTGTTTGATATACTTGTTGGGCAATTTGTGCTCATTCTTGCTTAAACCTTTCAGTTAAGGGTGAGAAAGCAGAGAGCTCGGGCAAGGACAATGGAAAAGCTAAGATGAAGAATTGTAAAGTTTATTTTTTTTATAGTTTTAGATTTCCGCATTGATGTATCGTAGCCATAAATGCTAAGTTAAGTTTAAGGTTACTTAAGGTTATGTAAACCTGGGATTTTATTCGAATATTATTGTATTTATTAGTATTATTTATGAAGTTTATTTAGTTAGATGATGGTGTTTGATGTATCGTGCGCACCATATCCTGTGTTTGATGTTATACGGATTTGGGGGCGTCACAGATATATACCTAATTACCGCATACAACCAATTGAGAATCTAGTCCTAATGACTGCCGATGTGAAAGTTGGTAATTGAGAGGACGATTAATTAGATTTAGTGACACGTGTCTATTAATCATTCCTGAAATTAATCTCTTGATAGTGTATAGGATAGATATACACCTATGCACCGCTTAGGAAGATTCGTGATTGACCATCGACAGAGGCTCTTATGTAGTTTTGATTTCTCGGTTGTCAATTCCTATGATATAATTGATTGAAAAGAGAGAGTTAGGAGATTCAAATGACGTGTTGGGGGAAATTGTAATCTTAGACCTTTCTATCTTGATATTTTTACCGCGTTTTATTCTTTACTTGACTTTTGAACTCAACTAATCAACAACATTTAAACCTTCATCGTTTAAATTAGATCAAATTGATATATGATTGGTACTTAGTTATATTTTGTCACAATTCCCTGTGGGTTCGACTCATATCTTATCATATATTACTTGTGGACCGTGTATACTTGCACATGTGTGTTTATCGATTGCTAAATCGACCAACAAGTTTTTGGCGCCGTTGCTGGGGAATTGTTTCTAATAATTATACCAATATTAATTACTATCAAATTGGTCTTAATTTAAACTTGTATATAAATTTATTTTTAGTTTGTTTTAACATTTTTTTTATTTTTCTGTTTATTGCTTTCTTCTTTACAAGGTACACCATGGCTAACTATAATTATCAATGGCCTCACACGGGAATGACCCAATCAGGAGTGGCATGGATGGATGGATTTGATGAGGTGGCGGCACATATAGAGACGCGGTCAAGGAATGTTAACGCTCTGGTGGCCCAACGTACTTAACGTGTTGCGATGAATTGTGATTATTGTGTTGGGAACCATCTGAGTCATCTATGCACCATTAGTTTTGAGTCAATATGGTATGGTGGCAACTTCGGCGATTACCCCAACAGTTATGACTGTTCCGATGTTTATTATCATAGCTGGGAGAATCATCCGAATTTTTCATGGAGCCAACATAATCAAGCTCAAACCCGTGCTCCAAGTCATTCATATACTCCAGAATTTCATGATCAAGCTCATATTCAAGAAGAGAGGATGTCAAACTTGGAGGAATTTTTGTCCAACATCATAGTGTCGAATGAGGAGAGTATGAAAAATCAGGAGGTTGAGAACCACATAAAACAGATTTTAAACTACATTAACAATCACCATCTTCTCGAAATTGATGGATTTCTCATGCCAAAGCTGCAACCAGACGTGCTAATTGATGATGATTCTGATATGGAAGAGACATGTGGGAAACAAAAAAGGAGCCCGAGGATCCAGCTTTGGTCCCCAATGATGATGATGAGCTAATGTCGATTGTATCCCATATACCTTCTCCTCCAAAGCTCAAGGATTTGGGTGGTTTTGCAGTCCCGTGCCCATTGAGTAGTCATGTCGTAGGCAAAGCTCTATGTGACATGGGAGCTAGTTTACAGTTTGCACCATAGCATGATGAAGTAGAGGTTCATGAAAATATAGATGATGATCCACTTGTGTTTGAGAAATTTAATTTCACTATATCATTCATAGACACAATTGAGCAGGCTCCTAGCTACTTTCAATTCATACATGAGGATTTATATAAGAACAATAAGCTAGGTGAGCTTGAGACAATGGACCTCACCGAAGCAATGCCCTTAGATGTTTTACCCCTACTGACGGATGAAGCGAATGGAGAAAGTTTCTTTTTGCTGATGGATGAAACTGAGTTTGGGAGTCGCCTAGTATGCACTCATGCCATGCAAATAAAAGAAACAACAGCACGGAGGCATGATATGGTCATTTTTGCAATCGAGCCGGACTAAAAGGAAACAGGAAGTTGGTCAGGCTGAGGACTTTAACTCAAGCGCTTTTTGGGAGGCAACCCAAATCTCTATTTTTAGAGCTATTTTGTTTTTATTTTTAAATTTTAAAAAAATTTTGGTGTAGTTTGTTTCTGATTTTATGTTTAATTGTGTTCAATGTGTGTAACATTTTTTGTTGCAGTTTGGTGCTTACGACCACCATTGAAAACTATAGCAGTAACACAACATCAACACGCTGAGCAGCACAGCAGCAGCACACCCACCAACAGCTTATATGCAGCCATTAGCTCATTTCTACAATCCAAACTTATATCTCTCTCCTCCCACTCCAAAGCCAACTTTCATGCATTTTCTCCAAACTCAAATTCGTGCCCCATCACTCCAATTGGGCATCCAATCTCTGCAATCCATCAATATTGTCATCTTCTAACTTAAAATTCAATAAGGATTTTGCAGATTTTGAAGAATTACCATGGCTTTTCAAAAGTTTTCCAAGAAAAGGTAACAAGTTCTTTTAATTTCAAATTTTACTTGCTTGGGACTGTGCTTGGGTTGAGTTTTATTGCAGGAACACTCTAATTCTCCCATTGCAAGACTTTGTGGAGGGCTAACCCTGCTTCCCAATGCATTGACAACTGAGATTTTGGGAGGTGAACGTCACGTGTTTGATATTTGGCCTGAGAGAGTTTCTTAGCTAATGTGGGCTATTCTTGATGAGGCATTGATCAGGTATGGCTTCCAAGCAACAAATGGGGTGAAGCTTCATCGTCCAAGCCAACCAAAGCCCATTATAAGAATTTTGTTAGTCCGGAAGTGTCCAAGCGACACCACACTATAATGATGTTGCTTGATTACCCACAGTGAAGTTCTCTATTTTAATTTTGTCTATTATAAACATTGAGGACTATGTTTATTTTAAGTTTGGGGGTGTGGTAGTATAATTTAGTTATGTTATTTCGTCTAAGTCGTGTTGTGCTACAAGAATGGCTAGTGATATTTTGTTGGTTATTGTGTTTTTATCTAAAGTAAGGCTTGAACATGCTTAGTTACTTCTTAAAATTTTGACTAACCACCCTACTCTTGGTTGTTTAAGCTCTTCACGTACACAGTGTACTTGTTTAGTTAGTTAATATTGAGAAATCTCATTTACTTAAATGCTTGGGAGATTATACTTGAAATGTACTGAACTCGCGTCATCGGCCTTTTATGCTTATTTTAGACTTTCATATAAGTTTGGGGGAATTACAAAAAAAACAAAAAAAAAAGAAAAAAAAGAAAAAAAAGTTATTGTTATTTGTTGACCAAGTTTAATTACGTGGCCATTGTTACTCGAGTTAATAGATCCTCAGGGGTGTTTTTACACCTAATGCCCTAAAGCCATCTGGTTTGTGAGTCATTGATCAAACACTCGTTACATGGGTAGCTCTAAATAGCATAATGTGATTAGACATCGTACGGTCATGCGCTTAGTTAAGGTGAGATGGAGCGTAAAACGCACTCACTAGTGTGATTACTCATTACTGCAATAATCCCTTGGGAACCCCCTTCTTATATGGTCGTCTTGTTTGGTATTTATCAAGGTAATGATGAGTTTGTAGATTTATAGTATAATCCCTCATATATTGAGTTCATGTGTTAGCTCTATTATAACTCGTATAAATAGATAGCACACTCACACACACACATTGCTAAGATCTTGAGTAGCTGTGAGCTTAGAAATTTTGTTAATTTGTAACTTTACGTTGTTCTTGGGCCCCTTTTGTTCTTTTTCCTTTGAGGCCAACTCTTGAGTCGTTCTTTTCTAATTCAGTTGTCGTTGTGTTTATTTCAAGAAATTAGTGTATCTCTGTTTGCTTGAGGACAAGCAAAGGGTTAAGTTTGGGGGTATTTGATGAGGGTGTTTTATACACACAATTTGGGTACCTTTGACCTTGATAGTTTGTTAGTTTTTGGGACTTTTATATGGTTTTTAGTTATTTTTCTCATATTTCTACACAATTTAGTTTTTAGTTATTTTTACATGTTTTATGTTGCTTTGATGCATTTTCATTATGTTTGTAAGAATGGAAATAAAGACCGCTCGGATCGTTATTCGTATTGACTCAATATCCGTGCTTGGACGTTTGTGCCCGAATGGTAGTACGATAGAAATTAGTGCTTGGCGACGCTTGGTGCTTAATTTGATAACATTTGGTAGTTGTGCGTGCACGACATTGAAAAACGTGCACGGCGTTCGGCGTCGGCCATACCACGAGGGTAAGCCCGTGCTTGGATATCCGTGCCTGAATCATTATACGGTGAAAAGTTGTGTTTGGCGATGCTCGGCGTTAAATTTGATCACATTTGGAAGTTGGTGTGCATGGCGTTGGAAGGTGTGCACGACGTGCAGCGTCGGCCAAGCCGCGGGCACGGCGTGCGGCATCGGCCAAGCCGCGGGCACGGCGTGCAACAGCTGGGGGCACCAGGCAGGCGCTGGGCGTGCGGCGTGCGCGGGTCTTAGCAGCAGGCACGGGCGTGCAGGGCGCTGGGCGCTCGGCAGCCTCGGCGCTAGGCGCTCGGCAGCCTCGGCGCTGGGCGCTCAGCAGCCTCGGCGCTAGGCGCTCGGCCAGCCTCGGCATGGGCATCAGCATGCAGGCGCGTTGGGCGCGTGTGCGCGGGGCTCGGCGGGCTCCGCGACACTCGGCAGGTAGGCAGGCGTTAGGAGCGAGTGCATGGGCGCGGGCGCGCGCTGGGCGTGCGGCAGGTTGGGCCGCCAGCGTGCGACCAGGGCGTGGGCATGCGGCAGCCAGCGTGTGGGCGTGCAGCTCTCAGTATGGGCCAACCAGGGCTTGGGTGCGCCAACGTCGTCCTGAGTGCGATCTGACACAGTTTAAGTGCGATCTAATCTCCATTTTGTCCGACTTTGGATAGGGTTTCTTGAAGGAGGCTATATATAATCTCTTCTAAGCTTCATATCAGACATCTAGAGAGAGGGAGGTTACAAAATACATCAAACAATAGTGCTAAAGGCTGCAAATCAAGCTGAATCAAGCCACAAGCCAATGAACTCAGTCAACAAGAATTGCAAAACTAAGGAGGAGAGCTAGAAACCAACAGAAACCCAAGGAACAACATCTGAACAACTTGAAAAGTGGTTTCATTTCTAGATTTTCAACTCCTTTGTAATTCGAATTTGACAATGTATAAATTCAAATTGATGTTTATTGTAGCTATCATGAACTAACCTTATATTCTAAGATTGCAATGGAACCCAACACTTAAATTGAATTGATTTCTCTCTCTATTGATTTTAGTTATTTCTTTGTGAATTGATTATCATAACCTTTTCTTCTAAATTAATTGCTTGGCCTGTAATTACCTTGGGAACCTATATGAACTTGACGAACGGATTATAGGTTAAGACCTAGTTATGATAACACGCGAGAATATAGATTGTTGTGGGTTATTAATCGGATTAAGTGACGTGTGTCTTATTAATTATCTGCAATAATAGGCATCTTGATAGTAGTTGGGATAAATATATACCTAATTACCGCATGCAACCAATTGAGAATCTAGTCTTAATGACTTTCGATGTGAAAGTTGGTAATTGAGGGGACGATTAATTAGATTTAGTGACACATGTCTATTAATCATTCCTGAAATTAGTCTCTTGATAGCGTATAGGATAGACATATACCTATGCACTGCTTAGGAATATTCGTGATTGACCATCGACAGAGGCTGTTATGTAGTTTTGATTTCTCGGTTGTCAATTCCTATGATATAATTGATTGAAAAGAGAGAGTTAGGAGATTCAAATGATGTGTTGGGGGAAATTATAATCTTAGACCTTTCTATCTTGATATTGTTACCGCGTTTTATTCTTTACTTGACTTTTGAACTCAACCAATCAACAACATTCAAACCTTCATCGTTTAAATTAGATCAAATTGATATACGATTGGTACTTGGTTATTATTTGTCACAATTCCCTGTGGGTTCAACTTATATCTTATCATATATTAGTTGTGGACCGTGTATACTTGCACGTGTGTATTTATCGATTGCTAAATCGACCAACAGTTGTCCAACTTATGTGAAAAGGTTTCAAAAGATAAGTTTGGGGCAAAATCTGACCAGTACAGATTTGTGGGATCTCCTAAAGAACGTTTAGGGTGTTATTACTATAATCCTACACGTTGCCTTCTTGGATAAAGGTGTTTATCAATTAAGGAGCTAGTGGGAGGGTAATAGATCTTGAAGGAGTTCAAGAACCACAAAACATTTTAAGTCAAATCGAGGAACCTATAGATAGACCTATTGTACCACAACCGAATGGTAAATCTAGAAGAGTACCGAAGATACATAGGAGGTATGGATTCATCATAGAGGATGATGATGAGTTACGCATCATAGATGATGATGATCCAATTATATACGATGAGGCTATGAGTAGTAGAAACTCAGAGAAATGACAGATGGCCATGAAATCCAAAATGGATTCCATGTATGAGAACCAAGTATAGACTCTGGTTACTCCACCGAAAGGCATAGTGCCAAGAGGGTGTATATGGGTCTTTAAGAGAAAGACTAGGTCAAATGGCAAGGTGGATACCTATAAGACCAGACTTGTTTGAAAGGTTTCAAATCAAGTCAAGGAGTTGACTGTGATAAAACCTTATTATCGGGTAATGCTCAAGTCCATTTAGATTTTGCTTGTCATTGCAGCTTATTATGAAATCTGGCAAATGGATGTGGAGACGTCTTTCCTCAATGAAGACTTGAGGAGAATGTATGTATGATACAACCATAGGAATTTGTTTTAAAGGTTGAAGCAAATCGTGTATGTAAGCTACAATGATCCATTTATGGATTGAAGCAAGCTTCTCAAAGATGGAACACTCGTTTTGATGAGACAATCAAAAGAGTTTGATTTTATCAAAAACGATAATGAACCTAGTGTGTACAAATGGGTCAGTGGGAGTGCTGTGACATTCCTAGTATTATATGCTGATATACTATTGATAAGGAATGACACACCAATGCTACAATCAGTAAAGATAAAATTGTCTAAACATTCCTCCATGAATAACTTGGGAGGAGCATCATATAAATTGGGGATATAAATCTATATAGATAGATTTAAAAGGATGTTCGGCTTGACCCAATGAACGTATATTCATTCGATGTTAAAGGCGTTTAGCATGGAAAACTCTAAGAGAGGTCTCATGATGATGAGCCATGGAGTGAATCTCTCTAAAATTATCTCCAATTTAAAGAGATCGCACGAGTTACTATCATGTGTGCAATGAATATACAAGGCCTGATGTTGATCAGTCATATTCTGGAGAAGATCACTGTAAGACAGTGAAAAACATCTTTAAGTACTTAACCGGTATTGAGGATGTGATCATGATTCGTGGTGGGTCTGAGTTAAAACTAAAGGGTTAAACAGACTTAAGTTTTTCAGACTGACCAAGACGATAACAAATCCACTTTAAGGTAAATCGTTACCTTGAATGGTGGTGTAGTGAATTGAAAAAGTTCCAAACAGCAAAGAGTTGCTGATTTAGTGACAAAGACAAAGTATATAGCTGTAAGTGAAGCTGCAAGTTGATTGTTTGGATGAAAAGTTCATCACAGAACTAGGAATAGTTCCTAAGTCTCATCTTGGATTCAAACATGGGTTGTGGCACTTTCATTTCATTAGTAGAATCATTGAAAGAGGAGAAGTCACTATAGAGATAGTGGACTCTCAAGAACAACATTGCATATCCATTTACGGAAGCTTTATATAACAGCAGGATGATCGTCACTTAGAGAAGAAGGGTATTAGATACCATGACGATTGGCTTTAGTGCAAGTGGGAGATTAAAAATAGTATGCACACAAGCCAATCATATTTGATATGATGTAGCATATAATTTGTAATCTTATTCGGTTATTAAAGGCATTTTTCATTATCTACATGATGTTGCTATATTAAACTGTGATAAACCCATAGTTTTGAGCAATACTTTTAGAATCATGATGATGATCATGCTAATGAGATCTAAATTCTTAGAAAGCTTAAAACTAAAATTGTTCCTAATCGTTGGATTACTAAAAAGGGGATTAGTTAATCCGGATAGATTAGTACATACGTTGCTTGCTCTTAAGAAGAAGATGATTGATCTCATAATCATTTATATGGAGACACTAAAGCAAGTATGTAGGTGCTTAATAGAGAATAAGTTCACTGAACGTGGCTCATTAAGGAATACCTAATGGAGTTTTACTCGCGTGTCAATAGGTATTCCTCTAGTGATAGTAGTACAAGTGATCCTTGTACTTGAGATCATCATAATATCTTGTATATGATGAGTTATACGTTAAGATCATCATAATATCAAAGGGTATGATTGGGTATAATAAGTTGTACATGGAGATAGGTGAATGATCAACAAAGAATCTACCACATCTAGTAAAAGATGTGAATGTCCTATGTAATTCAATAAATGACAACTCAGTAGTCCTTGGCCAAAGCAGAATGAAATTAGAAAGGAGTTTCTAATTTGTATTATTTAGAGTTGTGCATTTGGGAATCGAAATACATATAATTAAATAAAATAAGACTTGACAGTAATTCCATGTTTTATATTTAATTGGGACATTGTATAGTAGAAGGATTGAATTGTACGGTAACTATTCACTGAAAGGTTCTTTTGTGATTAATGTTGAAATCTATATTAACTAGAAAGTCGTTGATCGCTAAAGGGACTTACCCTTATTGTAGAATAAATGTTATTTATTTAAATGAATTAAATAGTTTAATTTATTTATTTAAATAAGATTAGAATTGTTCTAATTAATTTATTCACAACCAGTTTAATATGGAGAACCTAAAGGGTCACACCGCAACATGAAAATATTTATTTAAGAAGTAAATGACATAATTGTAATAATAAGTTAAGTGTATTTAATTTAATCTATGGAGATAGAATAAATTAAATAGCTTAATATTTATTATTTAATATTTTGAAAATATTAAATATAAATTAATAAGAGGAGTCTTATTATTATTATTACTATTACTATTATTTAATTCCTAATAGGGATTGAAAATTAATTAATAGAAGTACTATCTCATGGATTCCTAATTAGATTAGGAGGTTGATTTAATGAAAGGAGTTTAATTAGAATAGAAACACTAATCCTAAATAGTTTAGGGAAGGGTTTTTCCTACATCTATAAATAAGAAAAGTCTTATCATAGATTAGGGTTACACACTCTTGCATAAAAATTGTGGAGAGTACTTACAATTTCTATAGAGATACAAACTAGGGTTTTTCCAATACCCATCTTCTTGAATACATATTATTCCTTTATGGATCACCTCTAGAGGCCAAACACTTGGGTGGCTAACGTTGATCAAAAGAAGGAATTTAATCGGTGGAATTCAAGAAAAACGCGAAAGAATTGGATGTGAACTTGTACTTGAGGAAGCTAGAATTCTACAAGGGTATAATTCGTATTCTCCATCTCTTTCATTTAATTAATAATTGTTCATAAAGAAATATCATGGTGATGGTTTGTATAAAATTTTAAAATCTGATTTTATCGCGCTTCCGCTTAATATATGTAATTTGATTGAATCTTCGCGTTATACAAACCTAACAGTTATACTTATCATGAGTATGGTAATATAGCTACACTATGTCATATTAGTTATTATTATCATGTTTTCTATAGACCTAAAATCAAGCAGATTTGGGTCCCTAAGGGTACTAACAAATAAGGACCCAAGCAAGTTTGGGTACCAAAATAAAAGCTAATCTTTATTGTAGGTATGGAGCTCCACCAGTTCAATCTGGTATCTCGACAATGGATGCTCGAGGCACATTGACACGCCCCAAAATCCACCTGTTAGCTTCTTTTAGCCAGGTCGAACTTTGTGCTGACTTGTACAACTTTTACATAATACTATAGAAATTTTAACTTCTAATAATCAGAGTATAATGCGGAAAAGTGATGATATTATAATATCATTCTTTCGTGTTACATCATTCCCAGATTACTTGTTCTTATTACAAATAAGTCCTAAAAGACTTAAAAACAAATCTCCATTTATCTATCTGAGACTTGCAGTATTAGCAACCAGGTAGTTCCTAGGAAAGATGGGGTTTTCCGTTAAAACGGTGCGCAATTAAATGACCTAACCCCTTTCCTTGACATAATTTTCTAGACATTGCCAATAATGTTAATCTAACATAGTTAAATGACTTCTACGAACTTAAATAAAAAGTATACAATAAATTATCAAAAGAAGACAAAAATAATTATATCTTTCTTGACCTAACTGCTCTTCTTTAACTTTCTCTTTTACTGTTAGACTCTTTTGGTAATACTTCCTTAGCTGCAAATAGAAATTATTTACAATAATGAGCATAAAATAGCTCAACAAGTATAAAGATCTGAATAAAGGTATACACACACTGTGATTGATTTGAAAGAATAAAGTTCAACGATTTTGCCTAACTGAGGATTGATATCCTCTATTAATTCGTATTAACCATTTCTGTTAGTCATAAAGACCTAGAAATATGTTTGGTTTGGATATTTTGAAGGGGATCAACTTTCCTCAATATCCTAGGTGTATGCATATCATCCTACTCATGTAAACAACACGTTATGTCGAGATTTACTAGACATATATATATGACCTTCAAAGGGGTAATTCATCTCAGTTCTGGAAGTCTTACCAAAACAATTTGGTTCGACACAACAATTCATACTTTCACTAAGCAACAACAATTCCGTATGAATAACATTTCACTTCTTAAGTTATGCTGAATCAAGAAGCAATAACTTCACAATAATTGATAACATGAACGAAATATTTAAACGAATTCGTACAATAGATGTACAAGGAATAAAAACTTGCAACAAGATAAGGAATAGGAAACTTGCATTCAATATGAAAATTAAATGAAGTTAGAAAACCTGCAAAACATCAGAATACTTGCACACAATAATCAATTGTACAAGATAGGAAACTTACATTCAATACATAAATCGAATGAAGTTAAAAAACTTGCTCAAATATAACTTGATTAAGGTTAGAAAACTTGCTCAAGATAAGGAATAGAAAACTTGCATTCAATATGAAAATTAAATGAAGTTAGAAAACTTGCTCAAGATACGAAATAGAAAACTTGCATTCAATATGAAAATTAAATGAAGTTAGAAAACTTGCAAAACATCAGAATACTTGCACACAATAATCAATTGTACAAGATAGGAAACTTGCATTCAATGCATAAATCGAAAGAAGTTAGAAAACTTGCTCAAATATAACTTGAGTAAGGTTAGAAAACTTGCCTCGTATATCTTTTACAGATAAATATAACGGTTTAAACGTTCGTCGTAAACCCTACACGATTATAAGTTCATGTAAACTAATTAAGCATTTAACGATTAAATCTTTTAAGTTTTATTTCGGATATTATAACCGCTTATAAATAAGACTTCTTCTACTATACATGAAATAATTTCAACATTATATCTGTAAATAGAATGAATATTTTTCAACTATATTTAAAATAAATTGATCATTATAACTACTTGCAAAATGAATATTCATTTACTATGTTTGAAATAAATCGGGCATTATAACTGCTTATAAAATGAATATTCGGTTATTATATTTGAGATAATTTCAGCATTATAACTGCTTATAAAATGAATATTCTTACTAAATACTTGAAAACAATCGAACATAGTAACTGTTTATAAAAGTATATTTTCTAATATATAAGAGAAATAAATCGGACATTATAACTGCTTGTAAATAAGACTGTTATACTATATACACAAAATTATTTGGGCATTATAACTGCTTATAAAATTATATTTTTACTAAATATATAAAGAAGAATGAAAATAATAACTACTAGAGTAATACCTCTTGTAGTTGCTACCTTTACTTCCAATCGCGCAGTGCTTCGATACTTTAAAAGTAAGTTTTATCTCACAATATCTCTTTGGATATAAATATAGAGTACTTTTGCTCTTGAATTGCTCTTGAAAAATGGTAAGGAATGAATGAACTTAGCTTGCTATTTATAGAAAAATATAGTTTTGCTAATTGCACGTTACGGGCTCAGCTTATTACATTTTAGTACTTGATTAATTACATTTTAGTACCTAGCGTGTGTTAGCGTGTACCTAGCGTGTGCCTAGTGTATGCCAGCGTGTGCCAAGCGTAAGTGCGACAAAATAGCTTGTCACAGTAAGCATGACAAAGCACTATATCAGTTTAAGCACGACAAAACAACTTGTCAAAACAATTATACCAACAATTTCATTGGCGAAAAAATTTATTTTCAAGCACGACGTTTTTCGGAGAAAAAATTTATTTGACCTAATTCATCGTTTACATAATAAAATCACAAAACACCTGCTTCGAAATATCATTTTGATCTTTATTAAGCACATATGTTACAAAATTTGAATCTTATCAGGGTTTAAGATTTTAAACTTCTCGATACCTAGTTTTAGGTTATATGTTCTAATTCTAAACGTATATGATTGTGTTTTCGATTCGTATTAGGTTTTCAAAGATTATCTGAACAGTCGTTCATTAGGTATTTCTAGAGTTTTCATTCTTAACGTAGTTAAGACAGTATTTATAATTTTGATAATATTTCGGGGTATTACACACATGACCGGTAACAAAGCTCTCATGTCAAACTTCAAAGAAAAAGATGGTCTTCAAGTTGTCTTCGGAGAATAACTCTTGAAAGACTCGAGGATATGACTCAATTGGAAATGGTGCAGTATCGTTTAGTAAAGTGGCATACGTTGAAGAACTGAAGCACAACCTTCTAAGCATCAGCCAACTGTGCGATGAAGGGCATCAAGTAATCTTCCTCAACATCTAGTGTCAAGTCAGAGACCTGGAAACAAACTCATTGAAGCTAACCGGAAATAGGGAAGGCGATGTATATATGGTTAATCTTGCATAGCTAAGTTCAACCGAAACAACCTACTTCTTTGCAAAAGCATCAGAAGATGTTAGCTGGCTATGGCATCGAATATTATCCCATTTAAACTTCAAAAACATGTCAAAGTTTGCCTCTAAAGACCTAGTCTCAAGGTTACCAAAGCTCAACTTCATTAAGGAAGGACCGTGCAAAGCATGTCAGCTGGGAAAACAGATAAAAAACTCATTCAAAAGCAAGACAGTTAACTCCAATGATAGGCCACTGTAACTGCTTCATATGGATATGTTTGGGCTTATCCCAACTGTCAGCCTTGGAGGAAAAAGATACTCCCTGGTGATAGTAGATGACTACACCTATTTCATATAGGCATTCTTTCTAAGTTCTAAAGACGAAACCATCTCCCATCTGATCAAATTCTTCAAGCTGGTCGAGAATGAGAAAGATGAGAAAATTAAAGCTATAAGGAGTGATCATGGAAGAGAGTTTGACTTCTCTCAGATGGACAAGTTCTACGAAGATAATGGCATTCAGCACAACTTCTCAGCTCTAAGAACTCCTTAGCAAAATGGAGTAACTGAGAGGAAGAATAGAACTCTCGTAGAGGTAGGAAGGACACTTTTAGCAGCAACCCGTCTCCTTGAATACTTTTGGGCCGAAGCTGTTAACACTACCTGCTATACTCAGAATAGATCAGTCATTCACTTTGTGATCAAGAAGTCGCCCTACGAATTGTGGACAAGAAGAAAGCCCAACATCAATTACTTTTATATCTTTGGCTATGCGTGCTACATCCTTAATAATGGCAAGAGATATTTGACTAAATTCTAGTCCAATTAGACGAAGAGATATTTCTTAGATACTCTATAGATAGCAAAGCCTACAAAGTGTTCAATAAGAAATCATTAAATGTTAAAGTGTCGATCCATATTACTTTCAACGAATCTGACTTAGGTGAACCAAAGAAAGCTGTATCATTCAACGAGATCGTAGAGCAGTGTTAGAGTCTGTATATTTGATTTGATGATGAATACGATTAATGTATATTTGTATCAGTAAGTTTTGTAAAGTCCTTAATGATGAAATAATGTACAAGAACTTAGAATAAAAAGATTAAATGTGTTAGGTTGATCTTATTAAGTTGATCTGATGATGAATACGATTAATGTATATTTGTATCAGTATGTTTTTAATGTCCTTATCTGAGATATAATTGTACAAGGACTTAGAGTAGTACAATCAAACTTGTTAGGTTGATCCTTTGAGTTTATTTTATGTATAGTTGATAGGATCAAATTGATCGTATAACATTGTTAAACGATCGTAGAGTTACTCTGCCTGTTCGTAGTGTGAATCAAGGTCGCAGAGTAATTTGAGTGTTTGTGGAAGCATTAGGCAGATGATCGTAAAGCTGCCAAAGCGTTTGCAAAATAAAGAGAAAATTGTCAAGTCTACTCAAGCATCGTAGAGTACACTCTGAAGGCTTTCAGTAAAGTTTAATTTGAAAAGTGACTCAAGGATCATTCAGTGAAGACTAGATCGTAGAGTTAGCTCCAGAATAGTAAAGCAAATTCTTGTAGAGCTGATCGTAGAGAGCACATTCGCAGAGTGTATCTCCCTTCATAGAGTAATTATCGTAGAGCTAAGGACATAAAATAAAGACTCTACGCTTCTTATCAAACTCTACGATTCATCTTCTTCATAGAGCAAGTCAGATCTGACAAGAAGACTGACAAGGGAGTGTTACAGATTGAAGGTCCCAATGAACTTAGCAAACATCCTTGGGTTTAATCGAAGTTCAGAAAAAGTGTGTCCAACAGCTAGTTTGGCAAAAGCAACAACTCCCAGGTGGTATGTGAGGTTACAGTCTAATGTGATAGGCTCAAGCCACAAAGCAAGCTGACACACTATCTCATAATGTCAACATCAAGGATCCTAGAGTATCTGAGCGTTGAATGTACGAACGGGAACCTTGCAATGGGAAGACTTTTCGGTAGACTATAAAAGGCTACAAGGATTTAAATCCAAGAGAGCGATGAATGAACAATTTTGATAAAAGAGAAAAGGCTCTGCCAAAGTCAAAAGAACTAACTCTACGAATCTGAACAACTTGTACAAGATGCTAAGTACCTGAGAAGAAAAGCTTATTGCCAACTTAGCAACACCTTTCAACATCATTCAACATTGATTCATTCTTTGTGCGACAAGTTTCCAAGTATAAGTGACTTGAAGAGTTCTTAGTGAAATCTTAGTTACCATTATACCTAGTCTAAGTGACTTGAAGAGTTCTTAGTGAACTGATCTTAGTGAGCATTATACCAAGTCTAAGTGACTTGAATAGTTCTAAGTGAACTGGACTAAATGTCCTGGTCTGAGTCACCTTGCCGAGACTAAGTGACTCGAAGGAACCTTAGTGGTTCAGTTGTAATAGTTATGTGTGATCTGGTCTTAGTGACCCTATCCTTAATGGATTTCCTACTTGCTGAGTAAAAAAGTGGACTACGAGTTATTCAGTCTTTGAACCACTTAAAATTTGCCTATGTCGTTTATCTTTCAGCATTTACTTTCTGTTTTTCATTTATATTATTTGTGACTTAAAACCATTGCTAAAGTTAGAACTGAGATTTCATTAAATCTTTAAGGGCAGTTTCAAACTAATATTCTGTTGTGTTAAGATTAATTATCTGGTAACTAATATTTAAATAAACAAAAGTTTTTAAAGATCTATTCAACTCCCCTTCTAGATCTCTATTGTGCCTTTGGGAAACAACAAGTGGTATCAGAGCAGGTTCTCGCGAACATAAAGCTTACACTTTGAGTTGACCTATGACACTAAACAAAATCAGTTCTGAGCTTGGTGGTGAAAATAAGCCACCCCTTCTAAATAGAGAAAAGTTTGTTAATTGGAAAGTGCGCATGCAGGCTTATATGGACGCAACTAATGATGAGCTATTTGAAGCTGTCTTGAATGGTCCATATATTCCCACTAAGCTTGCTCCAACAACAGATGATCCCAGCAAGGTAGCTGTCAAGCAGCGAATCGAATGGACTGAGAATGAGAAGAAGTTGGTGCAGCTACATAAAAGGGCAAAGAATATTCTGTTCATGGCTCTGGAAGATGAGCTTTTTGAGAATGTTGTCAACTACACCACTGTCAAAGAAATCTGAGAAGCTCTGCTAGTGATGCATGAGGGCACTAAAGAAGTCAGGGAGAACAAACAGTCCCTCTTGATATAGCAATATGAGATGTTATCTCATATCCCTGGAGAGAACATCACTGCAACATATGAAAAGTTCAATGTGCTCCTCAACTTTCTAAGATCCTCTAGCAAGATCTACGCCAATAAGGATCTGAATATAAAGTTCATGAGGGCTCTACTAAGCCAATGGGATGCCAAGACCACTGCCATCCAAGAATCAAAGAATCTGCATGAGATGACTGTGCAGAAGCTCTATTGTAACCTTCTTACCTACGAGCTTGAGCTTAGTCAGAGAACATATACGATTTCTGATGGTAAGAGAAAAGACAAAGGAATTGCTCTCAAAACCTCTGAAGCTACCTCTAAAGTTCCAAATGTAACTGTAGCAGATGATCATCATAATGAAGCTGATGATAATAAAGAAATAACCTTACTTGCTTAAAGGCTAAGGAAGTTCATGAGAAAGAGCAGAACCTAGAGGCCAAGAAAGAATTACAACAAAGGCTGTAATAACAAAGATTAAGAAAAGGATCTATGCTACAATTGTAAGAAGCCTGACCATTACATCGTAGAGTGCACCAAACCTCTATAAGAGGAGTTCAAAAAAGACAATAAGAAGTCTTACTCGAAGAAAGAGTATAAAGAGTACAAAAAACATCATAAGAAAAAAAGAGGCTTTGTAGCTAAAGAATCATGGAGTAATTCAGAGAATAACTCCAGTTTAGATTCCAGTGATGATGATGAACTTCAAGCAGCCAACCTCTATCTAATGGCAATAGAGAAATATTCTAGCAGAACCACTGATCGTCGAGAGATCGACATCAACTCTTTTAATGTTAATATTGATGATCTTAGATTAGCTTTGCACGATATAACATCTGATTTGTATCAATATATGAAGTGATTCAGGATTTTATCAAAGGACCATTCTCTTCTTCAAGTAGAGCTGGAAACCACTCTACGAAACACTACCTCTCTATTCAAGCTTGAGGCTGAGAATGAGAATTTGAGAAAGATAACTGAGGCTAATGCACTGAGAGAGTCTGCTCTTACCTCTAAGATAGAAGAGTTAGAAAAGACAATCTCAATGTGCAATCGTTCTTTCTCGTCTATGGATTCACTAATCACTAGTCAGAGAGCTGCCTTTGATAGATCAGGTCTAGGGTTTGAAGATCTATCTTCTACTCCAAGTGTGGAAATCTCAATGGAGACTATCAATAACAGTATCCATAGAGGTATTGTATTTGTGAAATCTAAAGAGGTTGCAGAGATCATTATTCCAAGTTGTCCAATCTTTGTTGACAAAATTTTTGTTCCAAAGAACAACAGGTCACACACTCGTCTGGATTTTGTTAAACCGAAGAGTAAATCCAAGTCTACGATTGTACCTCAAAAGATTGTAGAGTTTGGTAAATTCAACTCTACGAACCAACTAGGTGCAAATTGTGTAACGAATGTGATTTTTGTAAATAATTAAAAATATTTATCGAATTAAATAAATATTTTAGTTGGTTTATTTATTGAATAAAATAATAAATATGTGATGAAAATTATTGTGGAATAATTTATTTTAGTATGATGATATTAAGTAAGTTGATGATAAATAATTTTATAATTGGTGCATATTTTGTTACGCGAGTATAATGGTAATATTCTAATAATTAAATTAGAAGATTAATGATTTATTTAATAAAATGATTTATTAAATAAATTATAATTATGGTTGGCTAAATAGAAATTATAATTTTATTAGTAAGGTTTAATTTGATTATTAATAAAATAAGTTTAATTAAATGTGAGTGTGACAAATGTATCATATTATAAGAAAATTATAAAAATAAATTAAAAAGTAACTAGATTAAAGCTAGCCAAACAAGGCCTTGTGACCTTGTGTATTTGTAACTACTAAGGAGACTTTTTGTTTTGTGGCTAAGCTGATTAGAAAATACGTTAAAAAAACTATTAGTTTATTTGTTTAAGTCTAGAGAAAAGAAGAACACAAAATAGAGAGGAAGAGAAGAAATTCTCTGTGAATTGAGTATGAAAGTTTGAAAATCAAAGAAAGAAGAAGGATAATCAAGCTTCTATAATCGTCTAGCTAATTAAAGGTAAAATTCTAAGTTCTTAGTTCTTAGTTTTGTTTTCTAAGTTTTCTGTAATTGAATTTCTATGGTTAATTTGTTGAGAAATTAGTTTCATGTGTTATTGGGTTTATTTAATCTGATATATGTTGTTTATAAATTATTTTTGGAGTATCAAATCATGTAAACATGTTAAACAAGAATAAATTGAGTTTTTGTTGATATACATACATTATGGCTTGTTTTGGAGTCAAAATTGATGATTAATTCGTGTTGTAATCTGTAAATTGATGATGGACGTTGTTAATACGTTGAAATACAAAAATAATACAACTTGAATGAATCAATTTGGTTGAGAAACGAATTCGTAAGAGTTAGATTCGCTAAATGTGTCGAAATATGAAAAACTAGCATAAACTTTGCTTTTTGAGTCTCTAATTGGTTGTGTAAAAATTGGTTATATTGTTAGAATGGTTATATATGTGTGTTATGTTGCGTCTGGTAAGTTTATAGCTTTTGTAATTGGCTAATTTGGTTCTAGAATGGAAAATATAGGAATTTTTGTTTAAGGCAGTATATAAATCGCGAATGGAAGTAACTGGTTCTGCAGTCGGTCGCTGCGTCGCCGCGCTGGAGCGCGGCCGCGCTAGTGCCCAGTACAAAAGTGGCGTGGCCGCGCCGGTAACAGATCAGACCCAGTAATGCACTATAAGTGTATAGTCCAAAGGATGTTAATTTACTCTATTTTAATGAATAAAATGAAGTCTAAAACATGTTATAAGACATAATATCAGGTGGTAAACACAAAGATGGTATTATAAGTTTTGAACTAGGAGTTTATGAAAAGTCTTTAGCGTGATGTTCGTGAGAAATGGTAATGTCATTCAAACACTATGGCATGTATTGTAATCTTAATAGGGAGTTCAGATTCGTGGTGCATGAATAATAAAGCTATTCAGAACTTGAATCAAAGTTATAAATTTAACTAAAATGGGAACTAAACCAATAAGGTTAGCTTTAATATAACTAATTGGTGTGATGATTCTAATGTTATGCGTAGGGTATTTGGAGAACGTGAGTTGTAATTATATAGCTAGCGCACGAGGCAAGTTTCCTAACTCTATTCTTACATTGTGCAAGTTCATATCATATACTTCTTTATTTCAAGCGAGGCTTTCCTAGATTGTTCAAAGTCTATAATTTCTAATTAAGCTTTCTAATTCTTATGAAAGCATTACTTCGATATAAAACGTTTATTCAACTATGAATCATTTTTGTTCGATCCTTGATCATGAATATAATTGTACAATCTTATAATGTTGTATCAAACTCTTTAGTAGCTAGCAAACCCTTATTTATTCGACTAGTCCATAGTTAATGAGCGTTCTAAAATCTAGAACTTCTATTGAAGCTATTCCAAACCAAACTTCCTTTGGTGCGGATTCTAATGTCAAAGCTGAGATGAACAACCCTAATATAGGGGATTATACTACGTAATAGCGTTAAAATGTTTGTGCACAATACATTGTACGAATGGCTGATCCCCCGGAGTACGAGATGGATGGTCCATATAGTCTATAAGATTGCTAAAGGTTACGATAGAGATACTTGCTAACCTAGGACATAGTTCATGGTCTTGAGACCCTCAGATATTCTTTTGATCTTGCCTTCCAAACTTGATTCAGAAGCCGAGTTTTTTTATTGAGTTTTTAGTTCTTGATTATCGTTGACTGATTTCAGTAAAGATTATATTATCCAATTGAAATCTATCCATTGATTATTCATTTGTTATTATTATTATTGTTATCCTTGTGGGCAATTGTTTTGATCACCATTACATAAAACAATGCAGCTAAGATTGAGAAGTCTGATGAGCCGTCCACAAGCCCGGGCAAGGGCAAGATGAACAATTAATGAAGAATAATTTACTTCTGTTTGATAAAGCTTATGTAATGAGACTTATTTGTTATTATTATGTTTTTCCGCAAATGATGTAATAAAGGTTAGATGACCTGGGATTTTTATTTGAGATGTAGCCCTTTAATGAGACGATGGTTTATGAAATATATTATTATCCTTTATTATGAGCAGTTAGATGTGATTGTTTTGGATAGTGAGCACCAGATCTGTAGAATTGAAGTACCCGGATTTGGGAGTGTCACAAATCGTAGAACAGGTCCTTACTCCAAAAAATTTCAAAATCATAGAATAATGTGGAAGCAAAAGGAGGTTCAGCTAAGAAGAAAGGTACATCCTCTACATAAGTTCCAAATGAGAAGATATCCACACATACACTCACCTATGCAGCATAATAAATATTATAATTGTCATGTGTATGGACATAAAACTGCATATTGTTATTATGATTATAAATATGATGCATATTGTAGACCCAAAGTTAGGAAGATTTGGGTCCCCAAGAGAACTAACAAATGTGACAACCCGGATTTTCAAAGAATTATTAAATAAGAATTTAGCAAATAAAATTCTTATTATTATCTGACGTTTTGAGTTTTGAGCATGTGTATATGTGATATATATTTTGAAATATGTGATTTAATGTGAAGAGAATTATATGTTCGTGTATTGGGAAAAGATGTTTAATAGTTAATTAAACTATTGAATGAAACGAAGGAAATTGTTAAAAAAAATATTTACTGAATATTAGTAAGTTGAAAATTATATTATGAAATAATATAATTTGATTGTTATGTCTTGTGAACAATGAAAATTATTGTGAATTAAATTTCATAATAATGTGAGTGATTTATTTAATTAAAATAAGGAATTAATGAGAATATAATTATTTTAATAAAATGAGAAGGTAATGTGTTACATAGAAATATAACATGTTAATGTAGTATGATTGTGAATTTCGTAGATTAAAATATTTATCGAATAAACATTTGATGGAAATTATTGTAGAATAATTTAATTAAGCATTTTAGTGCGTATTTTATTACGCGAGTAATATTCTAATTTAATTTAATAATTAAATTAGAGGAATAATGATTTATTAAATGAAATTATAACTATAATTGTCTAATTTAAAATTATAAATTTTGTTAGTAAGATTTAATTAGATTTATTAATACAATAAGTTTAATTAAAATTTAATTGGTGTGACAAAATATCATATAGTAAGAAGGAATATTAAAATAAGGGAAAAAGGAGTTTTTGAGTTGATGCCAAACAAGGCCTTGTGGCTTTTGGCTCTCTTAACTGCTGAAACTTCCAACTAGAGGATACGTAAAGTTGTCAGCATATTTTGATAAAAAAAATATACATATGAGAGGAGGAGGGAATTGAGAGAGAAAGCTCTCTGTGAAACAAATTGAGAGGAGATTTAAGAGAAATCAAAGAAGAAGATGAAGGAATCAAGCAAATTCTAGCCATCTAGCTAATTAAAGGTAAGTTTTCTAAGTTTCTAATTTGTCTGTATAAAATTAAATTGACTGTGTAATGGATATATATATTCTTGGGTATGTATAATCTGTTATACATATCATCTATAATGGATTGTGCAGTAATCAAATTTAAATAATAGAAAGATTAGACTTTTGATTTACTGTATACCAAGAATTGGATTTTTAGTTTACTATATATTGAACGGTCTACTCTAGTGGCCAAAATTAAGTATGAAATCATGTTTAAAGTCTTAAATTGATGATATATGTTGTTAGTATGTTGAAAAACGAAAACAACGGAAGTTGAACGGGCCAAATTGGTTGAGAAACGAATCCGTAGCGATTGATTGTGCTAAATTTGTAAAAGTTTGTAAAACTAGTGTGAATTGGGATTTTTAAGTTTTTAGATTGGTTGTTTAAGTTATTTAAAATGTTAGTATCATTGTATACATGTTGGGTATTGATTCTACAAAGCTTATAACATTTGGGTATAGTCAATTTGTTGATAAAATGAAGAAAATTGGGAATTTTGGCATTTTTCTGCGTTCTTCGCGAATTGCAAAAACTGGGATTCAGGTAGCTCCCCCCGGCGAGCTCATTAAGCTAAATTTCTTGCCCCGGCGAGAGTTTTGTGTCGTAATTTTCTCGCCCCGGCGGGAATTGTAGAAAATGGAAATTTTTTCTTGTTTTTAATTATTTTTCTTTTAGTCATGCTATGTTACCCTATACGAGGTTTACTTATAAACATTATACATCTAATATAAAGCAAAGTTTAAGACTTAACTAAAGGTTAAGTGTCGATTAAAGTGGAACGTAATAAAATGAAGGATTATAAAATGTTAAGTAGAATTAATACTAAGTGTTGCAACGTGGCTAATAAATGATGTACATGATTATATATATCGTGTAGGATACATGAAGTGCAAACAAATATAAGTTGGTAATCTACAAACCAGGCAAGTCTTTCAGTTCCTATTTGTTATGTGAACTAAATGATTAACTGTTTTAAATTTATGGTGTAAAAGCATGTTGTATTTTATATATGTTGCAATTATGAAACGACAAGGTCAAAATATGACTACGTTCGTTAAGTAAAGAATGCTGATTGAGTTATGGAACTCAATCTTTACTTGATATGTATTGATCATTATGTATGATATGTTTAGTCAAATGTTTATGATTTAGATGATGAGCATGTTCTCTATGTGCTATGTGATGCATGCAAACTGTTAGATATACTGAGCTGTCGAGCTCATTCTTGCAAATAATCATTTTTATAGGTTAAGGATCTAAGGTAACATTATGTGATGCTTGAAAGGCATAGATCAAGGTGAACTATGAAGATTAAATAAATTTAGTTACTGTAGTTATGTTGAACCATGTTTAAGAGTTTGATAAATGTACTTGATGATTTAAAATGTGTAATTTGTAATGAGTTGTAAGATTCCATTGTTTTGATGTGAAGTTATATTATTCTGCATGTAAGAATAATAATCTGAGATGTAAAGTCTTATTTCGAAATAATGATTAAGTGAATCATAGAATATGATTCTAAAATATGTAATGCTAAAGGTTATGATTTAGGGAAAGATGAGAAAAAAAACTGAAAAGTTTAAAGTTATTCCGCATTTTATTAAGTTTAACATTGATTAATGTTGTAAAGTCAGAATGAAGATGTATTGCTAACAACCGATGTGAAGAGTTAGATTGTTTAGAATTTGGGGTCGTTACAGTTGGTATCAGAGCTGATAGGTTAGAAACCTTAGGTACGAGTACCTTAGGCTATAACCTTAGAGAAGAGAGGTGAAGATGATAAAGAATAAACTTAGATAGAGTTTGAACAATAAGAATTAATTTAAGAAATTTATAAAGAAGGGATTAAAACATGTATGAGAAGATTCAAAGAAGTATTCCGCAAGGTTATAAGAATAAGAAGTTAAATATAAGTTATGGTACCATCGTACTCTTTAATAGTTGATGTATGGTATCTGGGCTAAACGATTCCTTCAGAGAGCGGAGGTTAATACGAACTAGCAACCGATCTAACTCGCTGTGAAAGACAGTGTAGACGAGAACTAGTTTGTTGGTTGTTTGTGGGAAACCACTCAAGTGCTGTATTGAACACTGTTAGAGACTCGAGGTGTACCAAGTATAGAATTATGGATGCGTATGATTAAGACGTGATTCTTTTCATATAGGTAGATGTATGAGATGAGTTAAGTCCTAGAAACTTTACAAGGAGAAGACGCGAATGACGCATAGTAAACTCAAATAAAATAATGAATAATATGAATGAAGTTAGAGATTCTTAAAGGAAGAATTAATAAATAAAAAAGAAGATTCAAAGAAGAATCTTAAAGAGTTTTATAAGATGAGAACCAAGAGTTACCTGACTCCAGTAATAAAGATAGTGTTAATAAATAGACGATATCTATAAGATGAGAATGATATAATGATAAGGGTGAACTCAAATAGAGTTCAGAGAATTCATGTGAGACAAGATTATGATAAAATGATTAGGTTCAAAGAAGAACCTGAAGAGATAAAAGAACAAGGAACACATGAGTTCATTAATCATAAGATAACGTGATTAAAGAGAAGAATAAAGAAGATCGTAGGATAAGACGATCATAAGATAAGAAAGAATCGTAAGAAGAGTTGATGATAGAACAAGATCATGACGTGATCTGCTAAAGCTGTAAAATGTAAGAGGATCTTAAATGATTGAATATCTGTAGCATGATGCTATAAAGAGATGGTACTATGAAATAGTACGAGGTAAACTCACGAGGAGTTATGGATGATGAGATACGAGCAATTCGTATCAAGCAAAGAGTAAGTTAAAAGCAAGATGGAATTAGGTGGGATTTCAATGGAGGACTCATGTTAGTGGCTGAGTTGTACAATTCCTTGTATGGGCGGAGAATTTATGCTTGGTATAACAACCACTTAGCTTCCTATATTGACAATTCATTACAATGTTGGTATCGTACTATCACTATACGTATGACGAGAAGGTGATTCTTTTCTCATATTTATATTTGATAGTTATAGAATATTAAGATTAGGTACGGTTCTTAAAACTCATACTTATGGTAATTTCGTGACTCATAATCGTATGGTGAAACCCCTCAGCGAATGGACGATTTTGGTCTGACTAGGATAAGTTCCTAAACCTATATGATTGTGACACCCCCAAATCCGGGTTTCCTAACCTCGAATTCGGTGCTCACGATTTCTCAATAACAACATACTTTCTAACTAAATGCGGAATAATAAACATACATTGTTTATCGAATAGAATTAAAGTCTTACAATTCTGGTCCCAAGGTTCTTTAACCTTAACATAAAACGTACCCTTAATACAATAAAAGGTTCACCTAATCAAACAACATTCAATAATAACTAGTACATAGGCACTATTGGGCATCCATTCCTGCACCTTCCCCTTTCCTTTGTCTCATCTAGACGTTTTTGCCTTAGCTGAAATAAAGATCATGATATAGCAAGGGTAAGCAACTAATTTGCTTAGTAAGTATATACACAAGAGATATATCATGATAAAAGGAAATTTTTGCTTTCAATGTTCAACAACAGTATAAGGGTGTGAAGGAACATGAATTAGTAAACAACAGTTGAATATCCGAATAATTGAATGACAATTACTGAGTGGTTTGAAATAACCAAGGACGTTTTCCAAGGTTCTCAGCATGTAAGCTGGACCTCTTAAAAAGTTTTGGTAATCGAGGGGATCAGCCTCTCATACCCCGTGATTTATGCATAAACACTTAATAACCAGCATTGATATCATGCCTTAAACAAGTTTATCCTTTTCTCAGCCAAGAGTTCTTACCATAGCAATTTAATAAGAACAGCTTTTAAAATACCATTGTCTTAACCAATTTAGACATGCTGGATCTAGCTGATACAAATAGCATAGATCTATCTCATAAACAATTTATGCTTGAAAGAACTTTAATTAAATTTACAGTTCAATCATAATAGGATAAGAATTCAATTGCACAAGGTGCGAATCTCAATAATCAGTATAGATGTGAATAATCGACAATAATTATTCACTAACATGCTTCGAAAATAATAACTCGAGATTGAGTTAGGGAACTTGCAATAATGTAAGAAGTTTAGGGTTAGGAACTTGCCTGTTTGCTCAGCTACAAATAATTCTAGCTTTAACTAATTGGTCTTGAAGAACCTAACATTGATAATGTTGAGCTATCAATTAGTACTGCGTAGTTGTATATCGATACGCTTACTTATGCTATTTATTTAACAATTAAGCAATTCACATAGCACACATAAGTTAATAAACTATCATAAATCCTATAAGACACTTTAATGGATCTCTAGGTTGATGGTTTAATTAATTAACCATGTTTCCCTTAAGTGATAATCACTTATTAACCTTTAAGCAATTTATTATAATTGTTAAATTAATTAACATTACTATTTCTTAAGTAATATTCATTTATTAAACCCTTAAACAATTTGTTATGATTGTTTAATTAATGGGTTATTAAACTCTCTCTATTTTATTAACTCTATCTTCATTTAATTACTATTAAATAGTAATTAATTAATTATCTTTAGTTATTATTAATAGTAATTAATAACTAATTACAGTTACTTATTATTTAATTATTAATTAAATAATAATCGAATTATAAATTTTAATTGTCTCTAATTATTATTTAAGATTTAAATAATAATTAGTTAGGTTTATTCATTATTTAACGTTAATCAAATAATAAATAATTAATTAGTGAGTAATAATTATCTTTAGTTATTATTTAATAATAAATAATAACTAATTAGGTTTATTTATTATTTAAAGTTAATCAAATAATAAATAATTAATTAGTGAGTAATAATTATCTTTAGTTATTATTTAATAATAAATAATAACTAATTAGATTTATTTATTATTTAAAGTTAATCAAATAATAAATAATTAATTAGTAAATATGAATTATCTTTAGTTATTAATAAATAATAACTAATTAGATTTATTTATTATTTAAGGTTAATCAAGTAATAAATAATTACTTAGTGAATAAGAATTATCTTTAGTTATTATTTAATAAATGATAACTAATTAGGTTTATTTATTATTTAAAGTTAATCAAATAATAAATAATTAATTAGTGAGTAATAATTATCTTTAGTTATTATTTAATAATAACTAATTTGGTTTATTTATTATTTATTATTATTTAAACACAATGGTTATTATCCCGCCATCATTTCATTGGTTATTAACCACTTGGATATACAATGGTTATTGCCCTTACATAATTACCTTGGTTATTAACCACTCTTGGCCATTTTAGTCATTACCCACCAATTCCTACACTTGACTCACCTATGGTTATCTCTTAACCATAGTTATATCATACCTGCCAACACGAGTATAGACACATCTTATACATCTCCCACCAATTAACCCAAGCTGGTTTAAATAGAACACAACGTTAACTCATTGAATTAAATTAGATTTAATTAATAAGGACGTTCAAAATTCACGGGCATTACATCCCTCTCCCCTTATAAAAATTCCGTCCTCGGAATTGCAAAAATAGGGTTACTCAAATAAGAACGGATAATTCGCCTTCATTTTCTCTTCGAGTTCCCACGTAGCTTCTTCGACTGCGTGATTCCTCCAGAGAACTTTGACGGAATGTATGGTCTTGTTTCTCAGCTTCTGTTCCTTCCTATCGAGAATCTGGACAGGAACCTCCTCGTACGATAAGTCCTTCTCGACTTGAATTGGCTCATAGGAAATAACATGCTTGTAGTCTGGCTTATATCGATGTAACACCGATACATGAAACACGTTGTGAATGTGCTCAAGCTCAGGGGGTAATGCTACCTCGTACGCCACTTCGCCCATTCTCCTCAATATTTCGAAAGGTCCTATGAACCTAGGGCTCAGCTTGCCCTTCTTCCCAAAGCGGATCTTCCCTTTCCAGGGAGATACCTTTAAAAATACATAGCTGCCAACTTCAAAGTCTCGCTTCTGACGATGTAAGTCGGCATACTTCTTCTGACGATCCTGGGCCGCTACTAACCGCTGCCTTATTACTTTAATGATTTCCACGGTTTGTTGTACCAATTCTGGTCCCAACAATCTCCGTTCACCAACTTCATCCCAACACAACGGCGTTCGACACTTTCTTCCATATAACGCTTCGTACGGTGGCATACCGATGCTAGCGTGATAACTATTGTTGTAAGCGAACTCTACCAAGGGCAAATGATCGTCCCAGCTGCCACCTAAATCCATCACAACTGCCCGGAGCATGTCCTCCAGGGTCTGAATTGTTCGCTCGCTCTGACCATCGGTCTGAGGATGATACGCCGTACTCATTCTCAATTGTGTTCCCATTCTTTCCTATAGACTTCTCCAAAAATTTGACGTGAAGCGCGGATCTCTGTCAGATACAATAGACACCGGTACTCCATGTCGCGATACTATCTCCTTCACGTAGAGTTTCGCCAACTGTTCCAATTTGTACCTGATCTTGATTGGTAGAAAATGGGCAGACTTGGTCAACCGATCTACGATCACCCAGATGGCGTCTAGACCCTTTTGTGTTGTCGGGAGTCCTACCACAAAATCCATAGTGATGTGCTCCCACTTCCACTCGGGAATCTCTAAGGGCTGCAACAATCCGTTCGGCCGTTGGTGCTCTGCCTTGACCCTCTGACAAGTTAAACACCGGCTGACGAATTCCGCAACTTCCCCTTTCAAATGCGGCCACCAATAATGTTGACGAAGATCTTGATACATCTTGGTGCTACCCGGATGTACCGAAAATCTCGTATTATGGGCCTCTTGCAATATTTCTTCCCTTAAGTCTGGTACATAGGGTATCCAGATCCTTCCCTCGAATCTCAGCAGACCCGTGCTGTCAACCTTGAACTTCAACGTTTTTCCTTCCGATAGTTGCTTCTTAATGCCAATGCATTCTTCATCAAATTCTTGAGCCTCCTTTATCTTATCCAGTAGAGTCGGACCCACTGTCACGGTGAACAATTTTTCGTCCGTCTCCATTGGATACTTAACCTCCAGTTCCAGGCGTCCAAAGTCCTTTATCAGCTCTGCTTGAGTTGTAAGCCTCATAGCCTCATCAACTTCTCTCTGCCTTTCCTACTCAGGGCATCTGCCACTACATTTGCTTTGCCCGGATGGTACAAAATCTCACAATCGTAATCCTTGATCAATTCTAACCATCGACGCTGCCTCATATTCAGCTCCTTCTGAGTGAAGATATATTTCAGACTTTTGTGATCTGTATATATCTCGCACTTCTCTCCATATAGGTAGTGCCTCCAAATCTTCAAGGCGAACACTACTGCTGCTAACTCCAGATCATGAGTCGGGTATCCCTTCTCATAGTCCTTCAACTGGCGTGAAGCGTATGCAATGACCCTGCCGTGCTGCATTAGTACACAACCAAGGCCCTTGTGTGACGCATCACTGTATACTACAAAACCTCCAGTGTCATCTGGTAATGCCAACACTGGTGCTTCGCTAAGTCTCTTCTTCAACTCCAAGAAACTCTCCTCGCACTTCTCTGTCCAGACGAACTTTACCGTCTTTCTAGTAAGATTGGTCAACGGTGATGCTATCTTCGAGAAATCCTGGATGAATCTCCGATAGTATCCCGCTAACCCTAGGAAACTCCTGATCTCCGTTGGCGTCTTTGGCTGCTCCCAGTTGATAATGGCTTCCACCTTTGCTGGGTCTACCGAAACACCACTACTGTCAATGACGTGTCCAAGAAACTGCACCCTCTGCAACCAAAATTCACACTTTGAAAACTTCGCGTACAGTTTCTCCCTTCTTAATGCCTCCAAGGCAATCCTTAGATGTTCAGCATGTTCTTCCTCTGACACTGAATACACCAAGATATCATCGATGAATACTACCACGAACTTGTCCAAATACTGCTTGAACACTCTGTTCATCATATCCATGAATGTCGCTGGTGCATTTGTCAGGCCAAATGACATAACCAGAAACTCGAAATGTCCATAACGAGTTCTGAATGCCGTCTTCGGGATATCCTCCCGTCTCACCCTTAGTTGATGATAGCCCGTCCTTAAATCGATCTTTGAAAAGTATTTCGCTCCCTTGAGTTGATCAAACAGATCGTCTATCCTGGGCAGCGGATACCTATTCTTAATCGTAACTTTATTCAACTCACGGTAGTCGATATAAAGCCTCATCGAGCCATCCTTCTTCTTTACGAACAGAACTGGCGCTCCCCATGGTGACACGCTCGGCCTGATATAACCCCTGTCTAACAGTTCCTGCAGTTGAACCATCAGTTCTTTCATCTCTACTGGTGCCATTCGGTAAGGCGCCTTAGATATCGGTGCCGTCCCGGGTACCAAGTCGATTGCAAATTCTATCTCTCTATCCGGTGGCAGTCCCGGAAGTTCATCTGGGAAGACATCAGCGAATTCCCTTACAACGGGTATCTGACTCAGTTCCCCCTCGACCCGTCGAGTATCTACCACGTGAGCCAAATAACCTATACAACCCTTCTTACGCAATCTCTTCGCTTGCATCATCGTCAGACAACAAGATTGTCTCGGCGATTTACTACCATAGAACACCACCTTTGACTTACCCGGAGTCTGTAGGTGTATGCACTTTTTCTTACAGTCAATGACCGCCCCGTGGCTCGCTAACCAATCCATCCCCAGGATTACATCGAATTCTCCAAGACGAATCGGCAACAAGTCCACGTTAAGCTTAAACCCTCTCACATCCGCACAACAATTCTTATAAATGTAGTTTACGGGGATAATCTCTTTGTTCGCTACTTCTACATTCATCGGGTGTTCTAACAGTTCACTAGGCAATTTAAATCTTTGAGCAAATTCATCAGAAACAAAAGAACATGAAGCACCCGAATCAAATAGCACATAGGCATCTATGTTGTTGATTGGAATAATACCTGATACCACCTCTCTAGATGCCACAACATCTTGTACTGTCATGTTGAAGGTTCTTGCTGTTGGCTTATTTGGCTGGGCTGGTCCTCCACTGGTTGCCCTCGAGTTGTTGCCCCTATTGCCGCTTCCGCCATCCATGTTTTTCTTCCTTGGACAGTCCTTGCTTCGATGTCCTATCTCTCCACAATTGAAGCAACCTCCTTTCTTCGCCTTAGGACAATTGGGCGAGATATGCCCTTCCTGTCCACAGGTATAACAGACTATTTTCCCCTTCATACACTCTCCCGAGTGACCCTTTCCGCAATTCCCACATACCGGCCTTTTCTGCTGCGTGTTCCCTTTCTGCATTTCAGAATTGCTACCCCCACTGCTCCATGGACGCTTCCTGCTGTTGCTGCCACCACTGCTAACGTTTACATTTCCTCCTTCTACCTTCTTCTTGTTCCTTTCCCGATTATATTTCGAAACCGCTTCACTCCCACCTTCAGCAATGAGAGCTTTCTCCAACAAGGTTGAGAACGATGTAATTTGCAAAACCGCTACCTTGCTGTAGATCCACGGCTTTAATCCATTCTCAAATCTCCTGGCCTTCCTCACCTCAGTATCCACCTGATGTGGGGCGAATCTAGCCAATTCATTGAATTTTGCAGCGTACTCCGACACTGACAAATTTTCTTGTTTCAATTCCAAAAACTTGATTTCCATTTTCGCCTGCGTACTCTCGGGAAAGTAATTCTCGAAAAACAACGTCTTGAAAGCTTCCCACGCCACGACTCCAGTTCCAGCTTTGTTCTGATTGGCTTCCCACCAGAAGTTAGCCTCACCTTTCATTAAGTAAGTAGCAAAAATTGTCTTCTGCTCCTCAGCGACTCTAGCAATGACAAAGGCCTTTTCAATCTCCTTTATCCATGACTGGGCCTCTATCGGGTTCGCTGTTCCTCTAAATTCCGGAGGCCCTACTGCCTTAAAGTCTTTAAAATTGGCTAAGTGGTTGCCTGTCTGGTTTCCTGTAGTAGTGGTTTGATTTCGCAAGGCTTCTGCCATCATGTTCACAAAATCTTGCATTGGGTTTGGTGGAGTTTCCTCTACATTGTTAACTGACTCTTCGATCCCATGATTTCGTAGGATTCGTCTGGGCGGCATTATCTGTTTAAGCAAACCCTAACACGTTACTCGGGCTTTCTTAAAACATAAGTATTCAGCATGTATATAATAATCACATGACTCTTGTGTGGGAGTTTTAGATTACCCAACCTCGGAAATTCTGCTTTCCCGATTAGTGATTTAAGTTACTAAGATACCGATTCAGTCTCACTGAATTAACATAATCATTGCATAAATGGTATATCAAGTAAAATTCTCAAGCAAATACCATAATAATGCATCTATATTCATATACCGACTTAAGCGTCTTACACGTTTATCACAGGCATATTGTCATAATTGCTACCATCCCATTTAATATAACAAAAGGTGGGATTCACTTAAACCATTCTTTCCTACCTACATAGTTGGGAAGTACATCCTACCTACGAACTACCTCGCACCTTGCTGAGGTTAATACAATTTCTAGTAAACCAAATGGTAGTACCAATAACACTGATCAAGGCATAACCACCCACTTCCAACTATCCTCTAGGGGACACAAGGTGAATGCAACTCACGCTTGCTCTCGCTACTGGAGGGCAGATTCATCCATCTAGCGTCGAACTGCATCCAGACAATGTCTAAGGCTCGCTCCAATTCAATTATCTTCGCATCCTTAGCCTTTACCTCATCCTTCAATTGTCCTAACTGCAGCTCCCTTAGCAGCAGCCTCCCTCGCAACTCGGCTAACTCAGCCTGGGCCTGGTAAGCAGCGTCCTTGTACTGCTGTTCAGAAATCTGGTGGATGTGGTTCTGCGCCTCTAATTGTTTAGCCTTAACCTCTAGCTCGGCGTTCCTCGCCAGCAAACCTCCTATCACATCAGGCTCTATGGGCTCCTGGTTCACTGGACAGCTATCTTGACTCTCGTCCGACATCCTACAAACACCACACAAATAAATCAACATCAGTACCACAATAAAATATATTCATTGATGAAATGAAATGATATTTTATTCGGTACGACTAGAACTCTATGAATCTCCCCGACCCATCACCTTCATACTCTATGTGAGTTTTCTACTAAGGTTATATCCTAGGTTTCTTGTTCCTAACGTTTATAACCTACAGCTTTGATACCAACCTGTGACACCCCCAAATCTGGGTTTCCTAACCTCGAATTCGGTGCTCACGATTTCTCAATAACAACATACTTTCTAACTAAATGCGGAATAATAAACATACATTGTTTATCGAATAGAATTAAAGTCTTACAATTCCGGTCCCAAGGTTCTTTAACCTTAACATAAAACGTACCCTTAATACAATAAAAGGTTCACCTAATCAAACAACATTGAATAATAACTAGTACATAGGCACTATTGGGCATCTATTCCTGCACCTTCCCCTTTTCTTTGTCTCCTCTAGACGTTTCTGCCTTAGCTGAAATAAAGATCATGATATAGCAAGGGTAAGCAACTAATTTGCTTAGTAAGTATATACACAAGAGATATATCATGATAGAAGGAAATTTTTGCTTTCAATGTTCAACAACAGTATAAGGGTGTGAAGGAACATGAATTAGTAAACAACAGTTGAATATCCGAATAATTGAATGACAATTACTGAGTGGTTTGAAATAACCAAGGACGTTTTCCAAGGTTCTCAGCATGTAAGCTGGACCTCTTAAAAAGTTTTGGTAATCGAGGGGATCAACCTCTCATACCCCGTGATTTATGCATAAACACTTAATAACCAGCATTGATATCATGCCTTAAACAAGTTTATCCTTTTCTCAGCCAAGAGTTCTTACCATAGCAATTTAATAAGAACAGCTTTTAAAATACCATTGTCTTAACCAATTTAGACATGCTGGATCTAGCTGATACAAATAGCATAGATCTATCTCATAAACAATTTATGCTTGAAAGAACTTTAATTAAATTTACAGTTCAATCATAATAGGATAAGAATTCAATTGCACAAGGTGCGAATCTCAATAATCAGTATAGATGTGAATAATCGACAATAATTATTCACTAACATGCTTCGAAAATAATAACTCGAGATTGAGTTAGGGAACTTGCAATAATGTAAGAAGTTTAGGGTTAGGAACTTGCCTGTTTGCTCAGCTACAAATAATTCTAGCTTTAACTAATTGGTCTTGAAGAACCTAACATTGATAATGTTGAGCTATCAATTAGTACTGCGTAGTTGTATATCGATACGCTTACTTATGCTATTTATTTAACAATTAAGCAATTCACATAGCACACATAAGTTAATAAACTATCATAAATCCTATAAGACACTTTAATGGATCTCTAGGTTGATGGTTTAATTAATTAACCATGTTTCCCTTAAGTGATAATCACTTATTAACCTTTAAGCAATTTATTATAATTGTTAAATTAATTAACATTACTATTTCTTAAGTAATATTCATTTATTAAACCCTTAAACAATTTGTTATGATTGTTTAATTAATGGGTTATTAAACTCTCTCTATTTTATTAACTCTATCTTCATTTAATTACTATTAAATAGTAATTAATTAATTATCTTTAGTTATTATTAATAGTAATTAATAACTAATTACAGTTACTTATTATTTAATTATTAATTAAATAATAATCGAATTATAAATTTCAATTGTCTCTAATTATTATTTAAGATTTAAATAATAATTAGTTAGGTTTATTCATTATTTAACGTTAATCAAATAATAAATAATTAATTAGTGAGTAATAATTATCTTTAGTTATTATTTAATAATAAATAATAACTAATTAGGTTTATTTATTATTTAAAGTTAATCAAATAATAAATAATTAATTAGTGAGTAATAATTATCTTTAGTTATTATTTAATAATAAATAATAACTAATTAGATTTATTTATTATTTAAAGTTAATCAAATAATAAATAATTAATTAGTAAATATGAATTATCTTTAGTTATTAATAAATAATAACTAATTAGATTTATTTATTATTTAAGGTTAATCAAGTAATAAATAATTACTTAGTGAATAAGAATTATCTTTAGTTATTATTTAATAAATGATAACTAATTAGGTTTATTTATTATTTAAAGTTAATCAAATAATAAATAATTAATTAGTGAGTAATAATTATCTTTAGTTATTATTTAATAATAACTAATTAGGTTTATTTATTATTTAATGTTAATCAAATAATAAATAACTAATAAGTGAGTACTAATTATCTTTAGTTATTATTTAATAATAAATAATAACTAATTAGGTTTATTTATATTTTAAAATTAATCAAATCATAAATAATTAATTTATAATTCTTAATTATCCTTAATCATTATTTAATAATAATTAATCAATTACTTAACTTTATTTATTATTTAAACATAATTAAATAACAAATAGTTAATTTTTTTTTTTCTAATTTTCGTTCTTGATTTCCAGATTTGGGGTCTCTCACCAAAACCTTCATAAAACGAAATCTACAACTTCGATTTACGATCCGTCGATTTTGTTGGATTCGTATCTTCCTGAACTACACTTTTCACTTATCAAACATCAAATTTGGTTAAGTTTAGGTCTCGGAAAACAGGCTCAAAGTCAGGGGTCAGCAAGGTTGTTCAACAGTTGGCATGCTTTGGTAATAAATTCATGGTTTGCTCATTTTTCAACATATTTGAGTGATTCAAAAGGGATTTTGTCCCTAACCTATGGATCTAGCATATCAAGAAAGAAAATCACAAGATCCCTTTATAGATTTCAAAATGACAAGCATATAACAACCTTTTTCAAATAAAATTTCTGGAAATCTCCTTTACTTCCTTTCTTCTAAATTTTTCCAACATAAACTCACACATATGAACAAGCAAAACATTATATATTCAAGATCTAACCTTATCATAAGGTTCTAGCCATCAAGAACATAAAACTTCAAGGATCTATGTCCAAACACATTAAAATAGCTTAAAGTTTGGAGTTATACCTTTTTGATTTCTTCTTCTTCTTTTCCTTCCCAAAATAGGTTGTGAATGGGGATGGCCTAAACAATCAAGACCCTCTTCTTTCTCCCACAAGATTTGTTCTTGCTTCTCTCTTCCAACTCACAAACTCTCTCTACACTTGGTGAATAATAAGTGAGCCAACCCTTGTTAACTTTGGTGAGGGGTCCTATTTATAGGAAAGTAGAGACCATGGGCAAAATAGTCATTAATCATGACTAGGCAAGGGCAATTTGGTCAATTCATCAATAGTAGGAAGTTTCCTAGCAACTTCCTCAAGGGTATTTTAGTCCTTTCCCAACCTCTTTCAAGGTTAAAATAGTCTTTTCGCAAAATCTTAATTATCCATTAGTTATTACCCATTCTTCATTGGTTATTAGACATTGGTTATTATCTTGCCATCATTACATTGGTTGAACACAATGGTTATTATCCCGCCATCATTTCATTGGTTATTAACCACTTGGATATACAATGGTTATTGCCCTTACATAATTACCTTGGTTATTAACCACTCTTGGCCATTTTAGTCATTACCCACCAATTCCTACACTTGACTCACCTATGGTTATCTCTTAACCATAGTTATATCATACCTGCCAACACGAGTATAGACACATCTTATACATCTCCCACCAATTAACCCAAGCTGGTTTAAATAGAACACAACGTTAACTCATTGAATTAAATTAGATTTAATTAATAAGGACGTTCAAAATTCACGGGCATTACAATGATTGTGTTAAGTTCCTGAACTTCCAAAGTGTGGTAAGTTTGATGAACTATATTGGGTATATAAAAGTTATGGTATAGAGAGCATTGATGATATTGAAGAATGATAGAATGATTGAGTAATGAAGCAATGGAGTAAAGATTAAAGTTGATGGAGAGAAATGGATTTTCCAAATCTTCTAGCTATGCTAGATTTTCGAAATTTATTGACATCGTGCTGATATTCGCAATTTTGTGTTTTTCAAAATATATTGGGTCAACATTTGAACCAATAAGTTTTCAAATGTGCTATTATTCGTATGTCTATGCTAATTGTTTCAGCTAGATAAAAATGATTTAAAATTATCAAAATATATTTTGAACGATGGAGTCATCAATGTAATTGAACCTAGTGTTGGATGTGATCGAAGGATCGTCAGCCCACTATGGTATGATGTAGTATGACAAAGTCCTAAAATGACGGCATCCTCAACGTACTATTAAGACGGTATGGTATCATGACGTCATAACAGAATTTTATTTTATCTTGTTAAGTTATGAAAAGATATGCCAATTAAGTTGGCTAAAAAAAATATTTTGACTAATGTCCAAATTGTTGTTCAAGGTCTATGCTAATTGATTCGGCTAGACGACTGATAAAAGGTGTTTATGAAGTTCAAGAGTTCTTTGAGATTTTATGCCAAACCAGTTTATTCTGGTGCGGAATTTGTATTAAGTCTGAGGTGAACCAACCCTGTAATGGGGGATACGCAATAGCGTTAATATGTATGTGCACAATACATAGTACGAAAGGCTGATCACCTGGAGTACGAGAAGAGATGGTCCATAGTCTTTTGACTGTTAAAGGTTACAGTAGAAATATATGTTAACCTAGGACAAGGTTCAAGTCTTTATGACTCCTCAGCAGAATACTGAAAGTTTTTGAATGTATCTTTAAATTCTTGAGTTATTCATATTGCTTCCCAATTATTGAACAATTGTGGAAGATTCTTATTCTCTTGAAAGGTGGAAGTGGAAAGAAAATATTCCTTAAGAAGGGATAGGTTATAGAATGTGGCATGTGTTGACGAGTAAGTTAAACAAACTATAATAAATCCAAGAAGGAAATGGAATTCCAGAAAAGCTAAGAGATAAATTTAGTTGATGATGACTAATGATGAGAATTTTTTTTAGAAGAGGAAGATGTGAAGAACGCAATGATCTTAGAAGGATCATTAGAAAAGAATTTGGTTGTAGAACCCAATGAATAAGTAGAGATTAACGTAAAGTCCATTTCGATAAATAGAAGGAACGAATATTAGTAAATTAAACTTTCGAGGACGAAATTCTTAGAAGAAGGGGTGAATGTGATATCCCGAATATTTATGCGATGCTAAATCAAGATATTAAATGATTACAACGAGTATGTTATGCAATGATCCTTAGAGAAAGGAAGTGAATGCGTTAAAGGATTAAAGAATATATAATACTCGAAGTGTTTCAAGTTTAAGTGAAGGTGATGAAATAAAACATACACTAAGGTAATGCGTTGAAGTTATTCAACAATAATTGTGAAAGAGATTTAGTGAACCGAGTAAGGGAGGTTTCGTTGATTCCGATGACGGAATCCTTATAAGGAGGGAAGGATGTGATAACCCAGATTTTCAAAGAATTATTAAATAAGAATTTAGCAAATAAAATTCTTATTATTTGACATTTTGAGTTTTGAGTATGTGTATATGTGATATATATATTGTGAAATATGTGATTTAATGTGAAGAGAATTATATGTTCATGTATTTGGGAAAAGAGGTTTAATAGTTAATTAAACTATTGAATGAAATGAAGGAAATTGTTAAAAAAAAATATTTACTGAATATTAGTAAGTTGAAAATTATATTATGAAATAATATAATTTGATTGTTATGTCTTGTGAACAATGAAAATTATTGTGAATTAAATTTCATAATAATGTGAGTGATTTATTTAATTAAAATAAAGAATTAATGAGAATATAATTGTTTTAATAAAATGAGAAGGTAATGTGTTACATAGAAATGTAACATGTTAATGTAGTATGATTGTGAATTTCGTAGATTAAAATATTTATCGAATAAACATTTGATGAAAATTATTGTAGAATACTTTAATTAAGCGTTTTAGTGCGTATTTTATTACGCGAGTAATATTCTAATTTAATTTAATAATTAAATTAGAGGAATAATGATTTATTAAATGAAATTATAATTATAATTGTCTAATTTGAGATTATAAATTTTGTTAGTAAGATTTAATTAGATTTATTAATATAATAAGTTTAATTAAAATTTAATAGGTGTGACAAAATATCATATAGTAAGAAAGAATATTAAAATAATGGAAAAAGGAGTTTTTGAGTTAATGCCAAACAAGGCCTTATGGCCTTTGACTTTCTTAACCGCTGAAACTTCCAACTACTGTTAGGTTTGTATATAGCGCGAACATGCAATCAAATTACATAAATAGTGCGGAAGCGCGATAAAATGGATTTTAAAATTTTTCATACAAACCATCACCATGATCATCCATGTGCTCAATTATCAATTAAATGAAAGAGATAGAGATTAAGAAGTCATACCCTCGTAGAACCCTGCTTCCTCGGGTACAAGTTCACCTCCAATTCCTTCGCGTTCTCTTTGAATTCCACCGATTAAATTCCTTCCTTTGATCAACGTTAGCCACCCAAGTGTTTGGCCTCTAGAGGTGATCCACCAAGGAATAATAGTTGTTCAAGAAGATGGGTGTTGGCAAAACCCTAGTTTCTATCTCTATAGAAATTGCAAGTACTCTCTCTCTCTCTCCAATTCTCATGGAAGAGTATGTAACTGTCTAACCCTAAATCATGATAAGACTCCTCTTATTTATAGATATACGAAACCCTCCTAAACTATTTAGGATTAGGGTTTTTATTTTAATTAAACTTCTTTAATTAATTAAACTTCTAATCCAATTAGGAATTTATGAGAGAGTACTTCTATTAATTAATTCCCAATCCCTATTAGGAATTAAATAATAGTGATAGTAATAATAATAATAAGACTCCTCTTATTAATTTATATTTAATATTTCCAAAATATTAAATAATAAATATTAAGCTATTTAATTTTTTCTATCTCCATAGATTAAATTAAATACATTTAACTTATTATTATAATTATGTCATTTACTTCTTAAATAAATATTTTCCTTTTGCGGTGTGACCCTTTAGGTTCTCCATATTAAACCGGTTGTGAATAAATCAATTAGAACAATTCTAATCTTATTTAAATAAATAAATTAAACTATTTAATTCATTTAAATAAATAATATTTATTCTACAATAAGGGTAAGCCCCCTTAGCGATCAACGACTTTCCAGATAATATAGATTTCAACATTAATCACAAAAGAACCTTTCAGTGAATAGTTACCGTACAATTCAATCCTTCTACCATACAATTCTCAATTAAATATAAGACATGGAATTACTGTCAAGTCTTATTTTATTTAATTATATGTATTTCGATTCTCAAATGCACAACTCTGATAATGTAAATTAGAAACTCCTTTCTAATTTCATTTTGCTTTGGCCAAAGACTTCTGAGTCGTCATTTATCGAATCACAAAGGACATTCTCTCCTTTTACTAGAAGTGGTAGATTCTTTGTTGATCATTCACCTATCTCCATGTATAACTTATTATACCCAATCATACCCTTTGATATACCCTAAGGGTCTTAAGGGACATGTCAAAGTATAATTCATCATACACAAGATACTATGATGATCTCAAGTCTAAGGATCACTTGTACTACTATCACTAGAGGAATTCCTATTGACAGACGAGTAAAACTCCATTAGGTATTCCTTAGCGAGCCACGTTCAGTGAACTTATTCTCTAATAAGCACCTACATACTTGCTTTAGTGTCTCCACACAAATGATTATGAGATCAATCATCCTCTTCATAAGAGCAAGCAACGTATGTACTAATCTATCCGGATTCACTAATCCCCTTTTTAGTAATCCATCGATTAGGAACGATTTTAGTTTTTGAGCTATCTAGAATTTAGATCTCATTAGCATGATCACCATCATGATTCTAAAAGCATTGCTCAAAACTATGGGTTTATCACATTTAATATAACAACACTATGTAGATAATGTAAAATGCCTTTTAACAACCGAATAAGATTACAAAGTATATGCTACATCATATCAAATATGATTGGCTTGTGTGCATACTACTTTCAATCTCCCACTTGTACTAAAGCCAATCGTCATGGTATCTAATACCCTTCTTCTCTAAGTGACGATCATCCTGCTGTTTGGATAAAGCTTTAGTAAATGGATATGCAATGTTGTTCTTGAGAGTTCACTATCTCTATAGTGACTTTTCCTCTTTCAATGATTCCACTAATCAAATGAAAGTGCCGCAACACATGTTTGAATCCAAGATGAGACTTAGGAACTATTCCTAGTTTTCTAATGAACTTTTCATCCAAACAATCAACTTGCAGCTTCATTTACAATTATATACTTTGTCTTTGTCACTAAACCAACAACTTTTTTGCTGTTTGGAACTTTTCCAATTCACTGCACCACTTTTCAAGGTAACGATTTACTTTAAAGTGGATTTGTTATCGTCTTGGTCAGTATGAAAAACTTGAGTCTGTTAAGCCCTCTAGTTTTTTTTATTCAGACCTACCATGAATCATGATCACATCTTTAGTACCGGTTAAGTACCTAAAGATATTTATCACTGTCTTACAGTGATCTTCTCCAGAATATAACTGATCAACATCAGGCCTAGTATATTCATTGCATACATGATAGTAACTCATGCGATCTCTCTTTCATTTGGGGACAATTAGAGAGATTCACTCCATGACTCATCATCATGAGACCTCTCTTGGAGTTTGCTATGCTAAACGCCTTTAGCATCAAATGAATATACGTTCTTGGGTCAAGCCGAACATCCTTTAAATTCTATCTATATAGATTTATATCCCCAATTTATAGGATGCTCCTCCCAAGTCATTCATGGAGGAATGTTTAGACAATTTTATCTTTACTGATTGTAGCATTGGTGTGTTATTCCTTATCAGTAGTATATCAACATATAATACTAGGAATGTCACAGTGCTCCCTACTGACCCTTTTGTACACACTAGGTTCATTCTCATTTTTGATAAAATCAAGCTCTTTTGATTGTCTCATCAAAACGAATGTTCCATCTTTGAGAAGCTTGCTTTAATCCATCAATGGATCATTGTACCTTAAAATATGATTTGCTTCAACCTTTGAAACAAATTCCTCTTGTTGTATCATACATACATTCTCCTCAAGTCTTCACTGAGGAAGGGTGTTTCCACATCCATTTTGCCAGATTTCGTAATAAGCTGCAACCACAAGCAAAATCCAAATGGACTTGAGCATTACCGGTGATAAAGTTTTATTACAGTCAACTCCTTGACTTGAAAAACCTTTTTTAACACGTCTGGTCTTATAGGTCTCCACCTTGCCATTTGCCCCAGTCTTTCTCTTAAAGACCCATATTCACACTCTAGGCACTATGCCCTTTTATGGAGTAACCAGAGTCAATACTTGGTTCTCATACATGGAGTCCATTTCGGATTTCATGGTCATCTGCCATTTCTCTGAGTGTCTTCTACTCATAGCCTCATCGTATATAACTGGATCATCATCTTCTATGATGCGTACCTCATCATCATCCTCTATGATGAATCCATACCTCCCAGGTATCTTCGGTACTCAACCAGATTTACGATTCGGTTGTGGTATAATAGGTCTATCTACAGGTTCCTCGGTTCGACTTAAAGTGCTTTGTGGTTCTTGAACTCCTTCAAGATCTATTACCCTCCCACTAATTCCTTCAATGATAAACACTTTTATCTAAGAAGGCAGCATGTAGGATTATAGTAATAATACCCTAAACTTTCTTTAGGATATCCCACAAATCTGCATTTGTCAGATTTTGTCCCAAACTTATTTTTGAAACCTTTTCACATAAGTTGGACAACTCCTTATCTTAACATACTTAAGATTAGGAATCCTCCCTATGCATAACTTTTATGGAGTCTTAGGGCCGGATTTTGAGGTTACCTTATTTTGTAGATATGCAGCCGTTTCTAGGGCATAACCCCAGATGGATACTGGAATGCCGATAAAAATCATTATGGACTGCACCATGTCCAATAAGGTACAATTTCTCATTTTAGATACACCAATCAATTATTGCGTATCAAGAGGTGTCCATTATGAGAAATTACCATTTTGAGATGATCTAGAAACTTATTGCACAAGTATTCCTTCCTCGATCTGATCAAAGAATCTTAATACTTTGTCAATTTGTTTCACTTCTGAATTCTTTGAACCTTTCAAATGATTCAGACTTGTATTTCATCAAATACACACATTCAACTCTTTGAATGACCATCTCCTTTTTCTTTTACTAGTTTGTTCAATTTGCAAATTTATTTTTTTATGTAAGTCAAGTTTACAAAATCTATCAAGTGATATTTCAGTTTCATACAAAACATTATCATTATAAATAGAACAACAATTGTTCTTAAATATAATACCAAAACCTTCCTTGTCCAACAACGGAAGTAATATTACTCTTTGTCTAGCTTTCTACTTCTGCTTAGTCTCTGCATTGGATTGCATACGTGAGAACTACAGCCGGTATCCAATACCCAAGTAGAACCTTGACTTATAGAAAAATTTATTTCAATTATGAACAAACCCATATCTGTAACCGAAGCTTCACTAAGCTTCTTCTGGTTAGCCTCTGTAAGATTCTCCTTACAGTTTTCCTTTCCAGTATCCATGCTTATTGCAGTGGAAGCAAACTCCTTTGCTATCTGCATCAGTCTTGTTCTTATTGTCCTTTATTTTTGCCTTTCCATTTACCTTCTTTGAATTGTTCTTCTTTTAAGAAGATCCTTTGGCCCTATTCCGCTTCCTAGAAGAATCATCTACCAGTAAGACTTGGTCTTTCTTGGTTAGAAAGTGACTCTTTACAGTTTTCAACATGTTTAAGCAACTCAGGCAGGCTGACATATAGCTTGTTCATGTGGAAATTCACAACAATTTGTGAGAAAGAGTCCGGAAGTGATTGCAAGATCAAATCTTGGATCAACTCTCCATCCATTAAAACCCAGTTGTCCCAACTGTTCAATCAGATTGATCATTTTGAGAACATTTGTCTATATTGTAGTGTCATCGGTTATTCTAGATCGGAAGAGCTCCTTAGATATCTGATATCTAATAGTCCTACTTTCCTCACCCTTCAACTCCTTGAAGGTGCAGGAGTAGAGTAGGAGCATCCATAGTTTCATGTTGACGCTGAAGCTCGTTACTCATGGATGCGAGCATGATGCATTGAGCCAACTGTGCATCATCTTGCCACTTTCTAAAAGTAGCAATCTCTTCCTCAGAGGCATTGTCTGCAACCATTGCAGGGATAGGCATATTAAAGACATAAGATAGTTTTTCAGCCTTGAGAACTATTCTCAAATTCTTTAACCAGTCCTTTTAATACGGTCCGATTAATTAGCATCTAATACGCTCCGCAGTGATAGTGAATTAGACATTGTAAAATTCTATAAATGAATTTGTAATTTAACAACATTTTAGCATACATTCATTTTAATTAATTACCAAAATCAATTAGGTCTTTATTTTAAATTGGTATCTCCCACTATTTTCATCAAACAATATTACCCTCAATATACAGTTCGGCAAATCTAATTAAAGATTTACTAGTGAGAATAAGGATCCCATTTTAAATGTATATAGCCTTGTGTGACACAACAAACGATATATAAATAAATAGGTAGACAACTATTGTCAATTACATCACTATGTAACTCCTTTTAATTTGCCTCTTAGAATATTTTGATCAAGTGTGACACATCTGAATCAAAATTATCCAAGTTAAGTCCAACCTAACACTTCCATATATTCGAAAGAAAAACACTGTCCTTGTGTGACACAACAAAACATCATCGTTCAGTCTATGTATAAGCATCAAAAGTGATAAAGCGACATCTTAAATATTTAATACTTGCCTTGTGTGACACAACAAACTCATATTAAATATTTAATACTCTATCGCTTTACCATGCTAGAAGGCGACGTTCGATATTCCAAATATCTTTGAACGCTTAGGACTTAATATGATTTCTTTGAGGGGTTTGTTATTATTTGTCTCATCTTGTTTAGCGCGCATGCACGTATATATATATAAAATACGCGTCATATTATTTAACATGCGAAGCATGTTGGATAATATATAATATACATATAGTAAGCATGCACATATAGAATATTATATTCTACCCGGATTGATTATGGACTTTTATTCTAGTTTGGTTCACTAGAGCCACCAAGTGAACCAAAAGGTCAAACCTAGGGTGCAAGAATTAAATTTAAATATAATTATTACATTTAAACCCGGGCTCCATTACAAACGGGTCTTCAAACGCTCCTTGCTCATTTGTCTCCAATTCTTCAAGTAATTCTAACTAAACCTATTACATAAACTATTTACAATAAATAGAAACCTTGATCAGCAGTCAAGGGGAAGTACATAGGAGGGAGATAGAATTTACATTAAGAAAAATTAGAGAAGACGAGGTATGCATACCCCATTTATAAAAACTCATTCATTCAAGCATCCACTAAAATAAATCCAATCACACATTGGTCAGTAGTCCATAATCAGTCCCTATTTATTATCATACATATCTCCATATGTATCAATAAATAACATTCATCTCATGAATAATAAAACCATTCCATATATGCATTGATATCATTTAATAGGCAACTAAAAGTTTACTAGAAATCCAATTTTGAAACAAAAATAAACTCCTTTATTTTAATCAAAATTTAAATCATAATAAACTTATTTATTTTATTTTATCCAATTTTGAATAAAAATAAACTCTTTTATTTTTAATCAAATTCCAAATCAAGATAAACTCATTTATTTTAATTAACATGGAAACCAATTTCAAGTTCAAAATAAACTCCTTTATTTTAACTTAAAATTGCTTGGAAAAATAAAATATGTTAAATCCTATTCCTTATCAAAATAAACATCTTTATTTTTTTTAAGGAAACATGGAATCCTATTCCATATGTGAATAAACTCCATTATTCTAGGAAACATGGAATCATATTCCAAGTTCAAATAAAACTTTTAATTTTAATTATATTCCAATTGAAAATAAACCTTTTATTTTAATTGAAAATAAATAAAATCAAAATAAAATTTTTTCAAAAACTACAGACCGGCGCGGCCGCGCTCCAAAATGAACTAGGAGCGGCGCGGCTGCGCTGCACCCCCAGAAACGTTTTTCTGGGTTCGGCGCGGCCGCGCTCCAGAATGAACTGGAAACGGCGCGGCCGCGCCGCGTAGCAAACTTCGAATTTTTTTTTCTTTTGCCCAGAAAATCGATCCAATCGCATACCCATACATACATGGAATCATAATAATCGATAATTAGCACAAGGTTAGGCTCTGATACCGCTGTTAGGTTTGTATATAGCGCGAACATGCAATCAAATTACATAAATAGTGCGGAAGCGCGATAAAACGGATTTTAAAAATTTTCATACAAACCATATATCACCATGATCATCCATGTGCTCAATTATCAATTAAACGAAAGAGATAGAGATTAAGAAGTTATACCCTCGTAGAACCGTACTTCTTCGGGTACAAGTTCACCTCCAATTCCTTCGCGTTCTCTTTGAATTGCACTGATTAAATTCCTCCCTTTGAACAAAGTTAGCCACCCAAGTGTTTGGCCTCTAGAGGTGATCCACCAAGGAATAATAGTTGTTCAAGAAGATGGGTGTTGGCAAAACCCTAGTTTCTGTCTCTATAGAAATTGCAAGTACTCTTTCTCTCTCCAATTCTCATGGAAGAGTATGTAACTGTCTAACCCTAAATCATGATAAGACTCCTCTTATTTATAGATATAAGAAACCCTCCTAAACTATTTAGGATTAGGGTTTTTATTTTAATTAAACTCCTTTAATTAAATAAACTCCTAATCCAATTAGGAATTTATGAGAGAGTACTTCTATTAATTAATTTCCAATCCCTATTAGGAATTAAATAATAGTAATAGTAATAATAATAATAATAAGACTCCTCTTATTAATTTATATTTAATATTTCCAAAATATTAAATAATAAATATTAAGCTATTTAATTTATTCTATCTCCATAGATTAAATTAAATACATTTAACTTATTATTACAATTATGCCATTTACTTCTTAAATAAATATTTTTCTTTTGCGGTGTGACCCTTTAGGTTCTCCATATTAAACCGGTTGTGAATAAATTAATTAGAAAAATTCTAATCTTATTTAAATAAATAAATTAAACTATTTAATTCATTTAAATAAATAATATTTATTCTACAATAAGGGTAAGCCCCCTTAGCGATCAACGACTTTCCAGATAATATAGATTTCAACATTAATCACAAAAGAACCTTTCAGTGAATAGTTACCATACAATTCAATCCTTCTACCATACAATGTCTCAATTAAATATAAGACATGGAATTACTGTCAAGTCTTATTTTATTTAATTATATGTATTTCGATTCTCAAATGCACAACTCTGATAATGCAAATTAGAAACTCCTTTCTAATTTCATTTTGCTTTGCCAAAGACTTCTGAGTCGTCATTTATCGAATCACATAGGACATTCTCTCCTTTTACTAGAAGTGGTAGATTCTTTGTTGATCATTCACCTATCTCCATGTATAACTTATTATACCCAATCATACCCTTTGATATACCCTAAGGGTCTTAAGGGACATGTCAGAGTATAATTCATCATACACAAGATACTATGATGATCTTAAGTCTAAGGATCACTTGTACTACTATCACTAGAGGAATTCCTATTGACAGACGAGTAAAACTCCATTAGGTATTCCTTAGCGAGCCACGTTTAGTGAACTTATTCTCTAATAAGCACCTACATACTTGCTTTAGTGTCTCCACACAAATGATTATGAGATCAATCATCCTCTTCATAAGAGCAAACAATGTATGTACTAATCTATTCGGATTCACTAATCCCCTTTTTAGTAATCCATCGATTAAGAACGATTTTAGTTTTTGAGCTATCTAGAATTTAGATCTCATTAGCATGATCACCATCATGATTCTAAAAGCATTGCTCAAAACTATGGGTTTATCACATTTAATATAACAGCACTATGTAGATAATATAAAATGCCTTTTAACAACCGAATAAGATTATAAAGTATATGCTACATCATATCAAATATGATTGGCTTGTGTGCATACTACTTTCAACTAGAGGATACATAAAGTTGTCAGCATATTTTGATAAAAACAAATATGCAGATAAGAGGAGGAGGGAATTGGGAGAGAAAGCTCTCTGTGAAACAAATTTAGAGGAGATTTGAGAGAAATCAAAGAAGAAGATGAAGGAATCAAGCAAATTCTAGCCATCTAGCTAATTAAAGGTAAGTTTTTTAAGTTTCTAAGTTGTCTATATAAAATTAAATTGAGTGTGTAATGAATATATATGTTGTTGGGTATGTATAATCTGTTATACATATCATCTATAATGGATTGTGCAGTAATCAAATTCAAATAATAGAAAAATTAGACTTTTGATTTACTGTATACCAAGAATTGGATTTTTAGTTTACGGTATATTGAACGGTCTACTCTAGTGGCCAAAATTGAGTATGAAATCATGTTTAAAGTCTTAAATTGATGATATATGTTGTTAGTATGTTGAAAAACGAAAACAACGGAAGTTGAACGGACCAAATTGGTTGAGAAATGAATCTGTAGCTATTGATTGCGCTAAATTTGTAAAAGTTTGTAAAACTAGTGTGAATTGGGATTTTTAAGTTTTTAGATTGGTTGTTTAAGTTTTTAAATTGTTAGAATCATTGTATACATGTTGGGTATCGATTCTACAAAGCTTATAACATTTGGGTATAGTCAATTTGTTGATAAAATGAAGAAAATTGGGAATTTTTGGCATTTTTCTGCGTTCTTCGCGAACTGCAGAAACTGGGATTCAGGTAGCTTACCACGGCCAGCTCATTAAGCTAAATTTCTCGCCCTGGCGAGAGTTTTGTGAAGGAATTTCTCGCCCCAGCGAGAGTTTTGTGTTGTAATTTTCTCGTCCTAGCGGGAATTGCAGAAAATGGAAAATTTTTCTTGTTTTTAATTCTTTTTCTTTTGGTCATGCTATGTTACCCTATACGAGGTTTACTTATAAACATTATATATCTAATATAAAGCAAAGTTTAAGACTTAACTAAAGGTTAAATGTCGATTAAAGTGGAACATAATAAAATGAAGGATTATGAAATGTTAAGTAGAATTAATACTAAGTGTTGCAACGTGGCTAATACATGATGTACATGATTATATATATCGTGTAGGATACATGAAGTGCAAATAAATATAAGCTGGTAATCTACAAACCAGGCAAGTCTTTCAGTTCCTATTTGTTATGTGAACTAAATGATTAACTGTTTTAAATTTATGGTGTAAAAGCATGTTGTATTTTATATATGTTGCAATTATGAAATGACAAGGTCAAAATATGACTACATTCGTTAAGTAAAGAATGTTGATTGAGTTATGGAACTCAATCTTTACTTGATATGTATTGATCATTATGTATGATATGTTTAGTCAAATGTTTATGATTTAGATGATGAGCATGTTATCTATATGCTATGTGATGCATGCAAACTGTTAGATATGCTGAGCTGTCGAGCTCATTCTTGCAAATAACCATTTTTGCAGGTTAAGGATCAAGGTAATATTATGTGATGCTTGAAAGGCATAGATCAAAGTGAAGGATGAAGATTAAATAAATTTAGTTGATGTAGTTATGTTGAACCATGTTTAAGAGTTTGATAAATGTACTTGATGATGTAAAATGTGTAATTTGCAATGAGTTGTAAGATTCCATTGTTTTGATGTGAAGTTATATTATTCTACATGTAAGAATAATAATCTGAGATGTAAAGTCTTATTTAGAAATAATGATTAAGTGAATCATAGAATATGATTCTAAAATATGTAATGCTAAAGGTTATGATTCAGGGAAAGATGAGAAAGAAAACTGAAAAGTTTAAAGTTATTCCTGTAATATCCGAGAATTTTAAATGATATTATTATTAACTTTTCTTTCTAAGTGGAATATTTATTCGAATATGAATATGTGTGATATGTCACCATAATAGTGATGCAATAAAATAATTTCTTGTTTATTTAATAAAGGAGTGCTTTAACAAGAAAAGAATTTATTAATGCTATATTAGTTATTAATTATTGTGTGACTAATAATCTCTATTAATGTATTTGAGTGTTATATGCTATGCCACTCGAGGTGTAACCGCATGATAAGGTGTATATTATTTATAATAAAGTTTCTGCATTCATTTAATAAAATAAAAGAAATGTGTGACATTTAAATGGTATGAACACCCTATGTGACATACTGATGTGTGATATAGACTATTAACTATGTATTTTAATTACATGAGATAATAATTGAAGTGAACCAATAATTGTTAGATAATAATTATTTCAATACTTAAATGTTTTATAGATAGATGTATCATGAAATAATGGAATAATAAGGTATATTGAATATTTGGGTGTTAGCCATTAATTACGTTACACCATAATTAATGTACATGGATTATATGACATGTGTACATGTGACTCTATTTGATACAATGTGGTAGCATTTAATTATTTAATACACCATATGACCTAAGTTTACATTTTAAACCAAAGTATGCTAATAAGCCTTATTTGGAATGTCTGAGTTTTGCTTTATCCCAAATTGAGTGTCCCCCTCTAGTAATCAGCCGTATATAGGCCATTGGTCTATCACCCACTTTGCTGAGAATTGGTAGAGAGCTAGAGCTTGTTGATGATGGAGGGGGGAGTGGTCCAAATAGTGTCTCACCCCTATTCCACCAAACCTCCATTACCTATAAGTTTCTTTCTTCTTCCTTTGGTTCGAATTCTTGGACAAAATTTGAAAATGGACAAAAGAAACTCTATAAATTGAGACCTCCTCTTCCTCATTTTGATTACTAGAAATTTGAATGGTTCAACTAGAGAGTGAGTGTGGTGAAGCTAAGGAGTAATCAGAAATTGAGGTGTGAGGTTTAACGGGTTCAAGCTTCAAGAGGTAAAACTCTATTAAATTGTGTTCTTAATTTCTTAAGTTCTACATACAAAATTCTTGGGATATTTGTAAATTTTAGATATCATGATGCTAGTTAGGTTTATATACATGATATGGAAGTGTTAATATTGTTCTATGATGCTAATATTCAAGTTTTGCAAAACTTCAGAAATGTCAAGTAATACATGCCTTGAATGTACGGAAATTTTATGAACTAAGTCATAGTAATCTGAAATTGGTTGTTATACATTGTTAGTATAGCCAAATACGAAAACAATGAAAGTTAAACGAACCAATTTGGTTCAGAAACGAGTTCGTAGCATGATCAATCGCTAAGTATGCTAAAATATGGAAAAATGGCATGAATGTTGAATTTAATTATTGAACTTAGTTATTTACTTGTTTTAAGTTGTTAAAATCATGCTAGGTATGCTTAATATCATGGTTATAGACTTTATGTGAGATGGGTATGCACAGATTATGGTTTGAATTGGTTTTGGCTTTGAAAATTTCGCCAAACAGGGAGTTACCTAGTTTTGTCGAGGAGCAGCGCGACCGCGCTATTCCTCAGGCAAAACCAGGCGCGGTCGCGCCGTGCCCTAGATTGAAATTTCAACTTTTGATTCTTCTGATGTCATGAGCATGTTAGTTTAGCTTAAATAAGCCTATATGTATCTGGTATATGATCTAGTATGGTCTTGCAAGAAATGTATTAGGTTTATGAGATTTTGAAATAAAACTTAGAATTTGAAAACTAAACCTTATGAAAATGAAGCCTTTTTGACTCTGATCCTTTAAGCATATGTAACTAGCTTAGACATGTATGAAAACAAGTCCAATGTATTACCTAAGGTTACCTTGCATGACATGAGTTGTGTTAGCTCGGTTCCAACGACTTTTTAAAGGAGAACTTGAAGTGTTGGAAGTAAAACTTAGCGAACTTTGTATCTTTGATGTTCTGAGCTTACAAGCATGTATATATGATCTAATTATATGTGTGAATGCATACGGAGAGTCACGTAGAAATATTAAGCAAGTTTAGTTAGTCTAATGAGAAATTTTCAAGAAAAAACTTAAGACGTGAGGACTGTTGTTGTCAAACGTTGTGTAAATTTTGTTCCAACCTTGCAAGCATGAATAATAAGATTCATTATGCCTCTAGAACATGTTGACATGAGCACCATCTAGCTAAACATGGATTCTACCTATGTACGCATGTTCAAGAAAGTGACATTCCAATTGTAAACTATATGATCAATGTGTACATGTGTTATATAAGCACGAGCATGCTTATTAAGTACGGTTTAATCTCGTTATGTGGTGTCATGAATATAATAGTTGATCCTTTACGGGATGGATTTGACTGGATTAAAATATAGAAGTTTCTAACTTAACACCTTATAACTTTGAATTGAATTTAGCATGAGCATGTTAGGTTCTGAACTCAGACTAATAACCTTATGAGCATGTGTATTTGAGTTATATCAGTAGCCTGAATAAAATTGCATTTTTGGTCTGCCCAGAGGGTGGCGCGGCCGCACCACTCCTAAGGCAAAAACCAGCGCGGCCGCGCCGGTCGCCAGAATTGCCCAGTTGTTTTAATTTATAAATAGAGTCTTGCAGCATGTATGTATAAATGTTTTAAGTTGTATTGCATGATTGAACTGATGTACTATGTGTTCGAGCTTCTGTTGATGCTTAGGTTTGAGGTATTCTAGTTTTGCTAACTCATTTAACTAAGATAAGAAATTACGAATATGGACTTAGTAATCATGATTCCACCTACGTGACTGTATGTTAAAACTATGTGGTGCGTAACCACTTGTAAGAATAAAGTTATAAATGTTATACTAACTAAGGAACCAACTTATTAATGACTACGTCGTTTCAACGCAATTTAAATTAAAGCTAGATTACTTGTAGCTGAGCAAACAGGCAAGTTCCCTTTAACCCTACTCAATTTACATTCGATCAAGATGTGGTGTATTATGAAAATACTCGAACCCTTTCTCTTTATTGAGCAAACATGTAAACTTGTATATTCATGTATCATACAAGTATGTGACAATGACTCTTATGCTTTATAAACTGTCATTCATATTCTAAGGATTGGTTTAAGATTAATACCCCTTAAACCCCATTGCGAGTACTTGTATTCATTATGTCATTGAGTATGATTATAAAAGTTGTCTAAACCATTGTTTCGGTTAGACTATTATACATGTGTTAGAAAGCTATTCCAAACCAATTGTCTTGGTGCGGACTCTGATTTACTGAGAGAACAACCCTCATTAAAGGGGAAATTATATATTGTCGGAGAACCGACGTGCGCACTTATAAGCATGTGAAAGTTATGCATAACTTGGAGTATTATAGGCTGATCACCTGTGTACTTGTTTTATTGAATTTTCAGTGTAATAACTGTTAATTCTAGCAGGAGTTCTTAGTCCTTTAGTGACTACTCAGTGTTCATATTCTTGGACTTGAAATGATTATATGCAAGAATCCTATTGATATTCTTCGGTCCATAGCGACTCTTATGTATAACAATTGATTCTCCTTATTATCCTTGAACTATCCTTTACTGTCATACCCTTGAAATTTGAACTTTATATTGTTCACCCTCATCGTATATACTTGCTGGGCAAATTTGTTGCTCATTCTTGCTTTCTTTAAACTTTCAGTTAAGGCAGAACGAGGTGAACCTTCAGGCAAGGATAAGGGAAAGGGCAGAACTACGGAGTAACTTTGTTCTTCCTTAGGAAAGAGATCATTTACTATGTTGCTTAAGTTTTCTAAATTTGGTTATGTAATAAGCTTAGGCATGAATTATGTATTAGTACTATGTTTCAGTTAAATCAAGACTTTTGGATAGTATTGTAGTAACGGTTGCGAGACCATGGGACGAGAATAATTATATTAAATCAATGTAATTTATTCTATCTTTTTCGCTGCATTAGTTTTATGTCGTTATTGTGTTAGAACGTGACGAACCAAATTCGAGATAGTGGTGTCAGAATTTGGGGGCGTTACAGGTTGGTATCAGAGCATTAGGTTATAAACCTTAGGAGCGAGAGTCCTTAGACTATAACCTTAGAAGAATTTAGGAACTAGGAGGAGATAAAGCTCATATAGAGTTTTCGTGAGGACTTAGTAGCATTATGAAATATATTTTCATTCTATACAATGAACTTATGTTTTGTTTGACCTTCTAATGGAGTTTATTGTTTTGTCTTGTGTTCGTGGCTGTAGGATGACAAGTGTGGGAGGAAATGGTTGGATTGTCGAGGAGGAGCCACGTGATATACACGTAGTGTATGAGGCACCTGTAATAGATGAAGAGGTGGATCTGACCCTGAAGAACCAATAGAAATAGAGTCTGACCCTGAGGAAGAACCCATGGAGGAAGAGCCTGAGACAGACCCTGACGAGACTCCTATCGAAGATCGCATATTGGGAGAGTACGAAGAACGGATCTTAGAGTTAGAGACCGAAGCCCAGGATAGAGAGGCAGAGCTTCAAAGGCTAAGTGAGGAAGATCAACAAAGGAACCTTAGGATGCAGGAGATGAAGAGGGAGCTTGCATATCGTAAGGAAGCTGGTATTCAGATGGGAGCCCTTTTTCACCGTTCGGTAGCTAGGAACGTGGAATTGGTGGGAAAGCTAGAGGAGTCCGAGCAGAGGGAGTTGTCTGAGAAGGCAGATAAGGAAGCCCTTCGCATACAGTTAGAGATGGAAGTAATGGATAGGATCGACTTTCAGGAGAAGTGGGAAGAAGCCAATGACAGAGCTAGCGATCTAGAGGATGAGGTGAGATGTAAGAAAAGGAAGACTAATAAAATGCGCTATGTTTTTCGCACAACTATGGAGAGAATAGTGGATGGTGTGTACCACTACCTGGTGGAGCAGGGGCAGACCCGATACACTGTGAGCAGGGATCTGGTGGCGCACATCACGCAACTAGAGTATATCAGCGCAGTGGAGCGCGGAATATTGGGATGAGACCTAGCAATTAGTAGTCTAGTAGTAGTAATATGCCTATGTGTGCATTGTTATGTGAACTCCGGTCTAATGTGTAAGATACGGAGTTGTCTTGTGAACCCTTTTGATGTTAAGGGTAGTATGTTAATGTTTTCCCTACTTTTTGTAATATTAGGGGATAGAGGTGACATTTATAGCACTATGCAAGAAGTCAACATGATGTAACAACTTGGCATATGAATATAAATGTTTTCGTTTCATCACTGTGTTATTAAATTTTTGCATTAGAGAAATACCTGAGTTATATGCTTGGAAAATAAGAATAAAATCTTGTGTTGCAGAAAATGCCGCCCAGACGTAGAATCGCCGAGTTGGATGAGTCAGTCAATAACGAGGGGAACTAGGCGGACCCCATTCAACGACTAGTAGACTTGCTAGGAGAGGCCCTGCGGGAAGGAACAACGAACCAGTACACCCCAACCCCCAAGCTGTGCCAGTAACGAACTTTAAAGACTTTAAGAGCGTAGGACCGCCCGAGTTTAGGGGAACTACCGATCCCATCGAAGCACAGACCTGGATCAAGGAAATGGAAAAGGCGTTTACTATTGCTCGAGTGGGAGAAGATCAGAAGACGATATTTGTTATCAGATTTCACAATCAACAATTACATGCAAGTATACACGGTCAAGAAGTAATAAAGTGATAAGATAGAGTGTCGAACCCACAAGGAATCTCTGTTCAATAATTTCCAACTACTAGTCCTATATCAATTCAATTTTATTTAAACAATCACAATTTGTATAACGATTAAAACTAATTAAAGTAAAACTAAAAATAAAAACTAACACAAAGGTTGAAATTCAGATTTTTAAAGGTTTAAGACTATAATATCCCCAATTGTGTAATACAAACTAATTATCTGATTCATCCAATTATTAACTTCAACAGAGTTGTTAACAGAAATTCAAAGTTATTCATAAGCCCTTTCCCAAGTGATCAAATAAATTTATCTAACCCAATTAATTCTGCGATATTCCTATGCAAAACTAAAGAATTAAATTCATTAAACACCAATTTCCAATAGTTACATGCAGCGGAGAAATATCCCTATTCACTTCACAACCCCAATTATTCATCCCATGCAAATAATTAAGAATACATGCTATCACATTCAGATCTAACCCTAGATTTCATCTTCCGAATTCATCTAAAGTATCCCGCTAAATTATGATCAGTCAATTACTCAATAAACACAAAATATGATAGACAACTCAATATGAAGTAATAACTGAAATCAAATATATAATTAATCCATAAACATAAAAGATTCAATTGTAGCCTTAATTGCAAATTTAGTTCATACTGAAAATAGAAATCATGAATCCCAAATAAGTCATCACAATTAAATTACAAATTTAAGATAGAGGATAAGAAAAACCCAGTAGAAGTTCTTCAATCTTCAATTCTCTAATCTGAATTCCTTGCGATGCTTCCTCAGTCTCCAATCTCCCAATTCAGCTCTGTATCTCAATCCTTGCGTAAGTATGTAACTATGAATGTACCATGTATGTGTGTATCTATGTATGTTCCCCCCTATTTCCATCTCTCTCTGTCTCTTTTATAGTTTCTGAATTAAATCAGTAGAAAGAATCAAATTCCAAATCGATTTCCCAAAAGAACTGAATTACAATATTTTTTTCGCTTCCACGCATTCTCGCCCCGACGAGAAATTTAAGCCTAAGATTCTCGCCCCGGCGAGAACTCTGGTCTAGAATTTACAGAAATGCCATTAAGCTCCAATTTTCCTCTTTTGACCCTCTGAAGCTGATTCCTACAAAACCAATGCATAAACAAGTAAAATGACACTAAAAATACTCAAAGATAGTAAAGAATTAAGCCTAAGATATATCTAATTCATAGGTATAAAACCCACTTATCAAATACCCCCAAACTCAAGACTTTGCTTGTCCTCAAGCAAAAACATAAGAAAAATAAACAAACCTATCTAAATGAATGCATATGCATGATGTATTACGACTGAGCAATTAATCAACATAGATTATAAATATCAGACCTCAAAAATCAGTAACTAACAATTCAGCAAAATTTCAACTTTATGCACCATCAGAAATCAACTTATCACCAATTTCATCTTACTTTCAACCCTTTCGTGTGTGTGTAAATCCAAATGTATCAAACTTGCAAAAAAAATACTCAAAGATGCTCATGAAATCAAATACATCATCAAAGATATCAAAAATATTAGTATAACAACAAGAACTCTATATGCTTATCTTCCACAACTCAAAGCGAATATAAAAAAAACACATAACTAAAGGATCACAAGGTTATTTAAAACATTTAAGCCCCTTTTTAAACCCTTCCCCAGAAAATTCAACATTTTTTTCCTCTTTTCATTCTCTTTTCTTTTTTCTTTTTTTTAGTGAGTGCGTTTTACGCTCCATCTCACTTTCAATTGAACGAGTGCGTTTTACGCTCCATCTCGCTGCATGTGTTTATGAGTGAGTGTGTTTTACGCTCCATCTCAACCCACCACATGGTCCATTTTTTTCAATTGGGGAAGGTTCAAAATTTTCAATTTTTTTTTCAAATTAACCAAGATTTCCCCCAAATTATATTCATCCTCAGATTACACTTTAAGCATGATCAAACAAGATATAGAGTTCATAAATATCTTCCATGAGCATTTAACATATAAACTTCCTCAGAGTTAAAACTAGCTCAACCAAATGGATAAGTGCATAAAAGAATTAAAAGGGTCTCAAGTTTGACAAAATCAAAAACAGTCAAAATTCATAATTTAGCACTCTTTATCCATCTCGCTAAACTAATTAGCTAACTGATCAGAATTTTCATCATTGGCCTTCCTTAAATACTCTACATCAATTCATTGCTCAAACTATCCTAAATGAAATTTTATATGATCCTAAAGCTATAAGAGAATGCAATAAAAAGAAAATATTTTTGTGATTTTTAGATTTTTACCTTTTAAAAAAAAAAATTTATTCCTACAGTATGCAAAAATAACTAACAAATGCAATGTATGTGAGCTAAACAATTATGTAATGCAATATGACATGACTATGCATAATGACAGCAAATCCACCCCCAAACTCGTAATGAACAATGTCCTCATTGTTTGCAAAATAAAGAAATTAAAACGGAGGACTTCCCTGACTGGTCAAACGGCGTGCTTGACCTTGCTCATTATCCGAATCTGAAAGTGAGAATGCTTGCAGCGGCAGAGGCTCGAAAAACTGGAACTGGACTCGGATTCATCTTGATTTTGATGTTTGATGTTCATGAATGCCTTGCTCAAGTAGCTACTCTCCCCAATTTGCTTGATAAAATCGTGTGAATGTTTGATACAGTGGAGAGGAACCCTTGATGTTGCTTGAATAAATTAGAAGTTGAATCCGTGTGGGATAAGGGCAAAAATGGTTTAGGATTGAGTTTGAATTGGATAGGAAGGTTTTTGGAATGAATGGGATCTGATTTTGAAAAGAAAGTAAAAACTAAAATCCTTCATCTTCGCCGGGGCGAAGATTTTTGCCTTGGAATCTCGCCGGGGCGAAAAAGTCCAGAGAAGTTTAGGCTAGGGCGAGAAATTTGTGCGCTGGGGCGAAAACTAGCAGAGGGATTCTCGCCGGGGCGAGGATTCCAAGGTCATTTTTCTCGCTGGGGCGAGAACTCTGTTTCTGAAAAATAATTTTCCTTCTTTTCTTCAATTGCTGCAATCCCAAAACCTTTTACCTGTTCAAAGCAACATAGCATAGATTAGTACAACCTTTTTAGAGCATGAGGGACTGGCAAAGCACTGAAAAACCTAAAACTAACTACTAGAGATACTAAATTCTTGCAAAAGTATGGAGTTAAAAAAACTAAAACAATAAAATAAAGTGATTGGGTTGCCTCCCATCAAACGCTTGGGTTATAGTCGTCAGCCCGACTTCTCCATATTTTACTATTTAATTCCCCTTCGAAAATTGAGGAACCCTCCATCCTTTAGTAATAATGAAGTGTTTGAGGGCTTTGCTTCCGTAGAGGCCATTGAATCAACATCACCTAGCATGCTCTTTTCCAATAAAATCTCTTTTATAACCTTCAAATAGCTAGGCATATGCTCCATTGTGTTTGTGAACAAACTATGGCATTGAAGCTTCTTGAACACAACTGGATTTTCAACTAACTTCTCATGGACCCCTTTCTCATCCCACCATGACTCCAGATTCATGCTAGCTCCGATGTCACATAGAGATTTGTCGACGACATGACTAGCAATCGAGCACAGGATTGCAAAACTACCCGGATCTTTGAGGTTTGGCGAAGAAGGTGCATGGGGCACTAACAAAATCGGCTCATCAGCGTGAAAACTCAAGACTAAATCTTCTATGGATGTATTTTCCTGATCCCCACTTGTCTCCTCTATATCAGAATAATCGTCAATTAACACATCCGGTAGCAGCTTTGGCGCGGGCAATCCATTAGTCTCGAGAACCACGTTACTGGTCCATGCACAATGATAGCTACTGTTGACTGCATTGATAAGCTGTCCCATCTGATTCTCAAGATTTTGAATGGACACTGCTTGGCTTTTTACATTTAAATCCACTAAGTTCAACAGATGATCCTGATCACTCATCTTTTTATCCGTAGCTGTAATAAACTTCGCCAAGGCCTCCTCTAAACTCAGTTTTCCTTCTTCTTCATGTGGAGAGGCTAAATCCTGAAATTCTGGAGTGTATGATTGGCTTGGAGTAAAGATTTGGACTTGATTATTATGGCTCCATGAAAAATTCGGGTGAATCCTGATGATAGTTTTTGGAATATGCATAATTGTTGAGGTAATCGCCGAAATTGCCACCATACTGCATCGACTCATAATTGATGGCACATTGATGACTCGGATGATTTCCAGCACAATAATCACAAATTACCGCCACACTTTGAATACGTTGTACTGCTAAAGTGTCAAACATCCTCGAAAGTGTCTCAATCTGTGCTGACAATTCATCGAGTTCATAAATCCCTGCCGCTCTTGGTTGCGTCATTCTCGTATACGGCCACTGATAGTCATAATTGGTCATGGTGTACCTCACAAGGAAGTAAAACAGAAAAAGAAATAAATAAAATAAAACGTTTAAATTAAGATTGAATTGATTATAACTAATATGGAAATAAATATTAAACAAAAAGATTCCCCGGCAATGGCGCCAAAAACTTGTTGTCAGATTTCACAATCAACAATTACGTGCAAGTATACACGATCAACAAGTAATAAAGTGATAAGATAGAGTGTCGAACCCACAGGGAATCTCTGTTCAATAATTTCCAACTACTAGTCCTATATCAATTCAATTTTATTTAAACAATCACAATTTGTATAACGATTAAAACTAATTAAAGTAAAACTATGAATAAAAACTAACACAAAGGTTGAAATTCAGATTTTTAATGGTTTAAGACTACAATATCCCCAATTATGTAATACAAACTAATTATCCGATTCATCCAATTATTAACTTCAACGGAGTTGTTAACAGGAATTCAAAGTTATTCATAAGCCCTTTCCCAAGTGATCAAATAAATTTATCTAACCCAATTAATTCTGCGATATTCCTATGCAAAACTAAAGAATTAAATTCATTAAACACCAATTCCCAATAGTTACATGCAGCGAAGAAATATCTCTATTCACTTCACAACCCCAATTATTCATCCCATGCAAATAATTAAGAATACATGCTATCACATTCAGATCTAACCTTAGATTTCATCTTCCGAATTCATCTAAAGTATCCCGCTAATTGATGATCAGTCAATTACTCAATAAGCACAAAATATGATAGACAACTCAATATGAAGTAATAACTGAAATCAAATATATAATTAATCCATAAACATAAAAGATTCAATTGTAGCCTTAATTGCAAATTTAGTTCATACTGAAAATAGAAATCATGAATCCCAAATAAGTCATCACAATTAAATTACAAATTTAAGATATAGGATAGAAAAACTCAGTAGAAGTTCTTCAATCTTCAATTCTCTAATCTGAATCCTTGCGATGCTTCCTCAGTCTCCAATCTCCCAATTCAGCTCTGTATCTCAATCCTTGCGTAAGTATGTAACTATGAATGTACCATGTATGTGTGTATCTATGTATGTTCCCCCTATTTCCATCTCTCTCTGTCTCTTTTATAGTTTCTGAATCAAATTAGTAGAAAGAATCCAATTCCAAATCGATTTCCCAAAAGAACTGAATTACAATATTTTTTTCCCTTCCGCGCATTCTCGCCCCAGCGAGAAATTTAAGCCTAAGATTCTCGCCCCGTCGAGAACTCTGGTCTAGAATTTACAGAAATGCCATTAAGCTCCAATTTTCCTCTTTTGACCCTCTGAAGCTGATTCCTACAAAACAATGCATACACAAGTAAAATGGCACTAAAAATACTCAAAGATAGTAAAGAATTAAGCCTAAGATATATTTAATTCATAGGTATAAAACCCACTTATCAATATTCGCTACCTATATGATGAAGGGTGAAGCGAATTATTGGTGGGAAGCCAATCAACAAAGAGCGGGTGAAGGAATGATGGCCTGGGATAGGTTTACCACTCTATTCTTCGAGAATTACTTTTCGAAGAGCATGAAGAATAAGATGGAGGTTAAGTTTTTGGAACTGAAGCAAGGTGAGATGACGGTAGCTCAGTATGCGGCAAGATTCAACGAGCTCGCACGATTCGCTACCCATTATGTCGACACCGAAGAAAGGAAGGCTAGACGCTTTGAGTTAGGGCTGAAACCTTGGTTATTCAATAAGGTGTAAATTCTCCAAATCGATTCGTTCACCACACTGTTGGAAAAGGCGATCATTGCTTAGGGAGGTAGCGTGGCATTAAGTCAGTACAACAAGGAGAAAAAGAAAAAGAATTCTGGAGGAGAAAGTCGTGGGGGAAGTAGCAGTGGAGGAAGCAATTTAGGAAAAAGGAAGTGGGATAACAACAACAACAACTGAAGCAACCAGTCGGGAAGTTATCACAGAGGATTTAAGAACCATCAAAGGGAATGCTAGAAAGGACACAGTGTCTGTTTCAACTGCGGCCAAGAAGGGCACATTGCACCCCATTGTCCAAAGCCGAAGAAAATCCGGGGATGTTTTGGTTGCGGCTCGACTGAACACCAGATCAAGGACTGCCCGAAGAAGGGGAACACCGGGGGAAACGGTAACCAAGGGGGAAGCAAGCTAATGATAGGTGGACCAGTACAACCCAACCGCTCGACGGGCCGAACTTTTAACATGACCGTCCAAGACGCAGTTGCTGCAAAGGACGTGGTGTCAGATATTATACCAATAAATAATATAAATGCGTGTGTATTATTTGATTCGGGTGCTACCTGTTCCTTTGTGTCTGAAGATTTTGCTACGCGTTTAAACTTACCCCAAGAACGATTAGGAAATCCTTTGAGTATAAAGATTGCGAACAAGGAAGTAATTCCCGTAGAGTTCGTTTATCGAAATTGTTTTGCAAACATTAGAGGTCATGAACTAAGTGTAGATTTGATTCCGATAAGACTGGGAGAGTTTGACGTGATATTAGGAATGGATTGGTTATCCAGCCACGCTGCGATAATCGATTGTAGAAAGAAAAGTGTGAACCTTCAGACTTCAAAATGGTCTAAGGTAGTATTTTATGGTAGCTCATCACTTAAGCAATCATGTTGCCTTACGATGATGCAGGCCAAGAAACTGTTGAAGAAAGGATGTGTGGGTTATCAAGCTTATATAGTGGATACTAGAAAGAAGGGAGTAGAAGTGAAAGATATATCAGTAGTGAGAGAGTTTCAAGACGTGTTTTCAGATGATCTGCCTGACCTTCCGCCAGACAGAGAAATCGAATTCGTAATAGACCTAGTACCAGGGACTGCACTAATTTCGAAAGCCCCGTATCGTATGGCACCGGTGGAAATGAAGGAATTGATGATACAACTGCAGGAATTATTAGATAAGGGTTATATTTGGCCGAGTGTGTCTCCTTGGGGAGCACCAGTGTTATTTGTCAAGAAAAAGGACGGATCGATGAGGCTTTGTATTGACTATCGAGAGTTGAACAAAGTAACGATCAAGAATAGATATCTATTACCGAGGATAGATGACCTTTTCGATCAATTGAAGGGAGCAAAGTGGTTCTCTAAGATAGATCTACGAATGGGTTATCATCAACTAAAGGTACGAGAGGAAGACATTCCGAAGACGGCGTTTCGAACCCGATATGGACACTACGAATTTTTAGTAATGTCGTTCGGTTTGACCAACGCTCCAGCAGCATTCATGGACTTGATGAACCAAGTTTTCAAGCCATAGTTGGATAAGTTTGTGGTAGTTTTCATCGATGACATCCTAATCTACTCAAAGACCAAAGAAGAGCACGCCAAACATTTGAAGATGGTGTTGGAAGCACTAAGGAAGGAGAAGATGTACGCAAAATTTTCCAAGTGCGAATTTTGGATGGAAAAGGTTCAATTCTTAGGACACGTGATAGACAAGAATGGGATTTCAGTGGACCCTGTGAAGGTGGAGGTTGTTAGTAGTTGAGAACAACCAAGGACGTCGACGGAAGTAAGAAGTTTTCTAGGGTTAGCTGGGTACTATCGAAGATGTATCTTGTAACGCCCCCAAATCCGGGTTACCTTAACCTCGGGTCTGGTGCATCACTGTGCCACTCATATATCCATCTAACAATAGCTTAATGCGGAATAATCAAAATATTTACATTGATATAATATAAATATTGTCGTCCCAAGCCTCGAAACCATAACTAAAACATGATCTTACTGTATGAATGTAATTACAAGATTATTACAACATGTTCCCATCTAATGTCAGGTACGAAGACCTTAACTACTACACTTATGATCAAGGTTAAATAAATACCATGATCCTGTACAATATCTTATAAGTGAACGCAATGTTCAGATTCTAACTTATCCAATCCCTTAATATACGCAAAGTTATTCAACAACTATACATTCATTATGAAAATGTCCTTTATACATTATCGTCATCCTTCTAGTTTACTAAAACAAGTAACTAACAATATCACATCTTAACTATTATAATGGATAACCTTTATTTTTAACTCAATGATTACATAGTCAAATTCACGTACATCATATACCGTCATCACAACTAAATAATTACAATAAAGAAACATTTAGCAATCTTTTCGTATCCCTGCGCCTCTAATCCTTATCATCACGATATCAAGATAACTGCATTGCATCGTAAATCTGCAAAAGTTTTATTTTTGCAAGAATGAGCACGACGGCTCAGCAAGAACTAACAGTTTTCACATTTCATGCTTCACGTAACATATAAGTATGCATTTCTATCCGTGCATCATGATTCTCATACTATGCACCTTACTCATGCATTATAAATATTATAATGATGGAGTTGAGGGCTCAAGGAATTTGCCGGCTCCTCTCTCTTCTCTCTCTTTTGATTGGTCTAAAATGAGGGATTGGTTCCCTCTTGGAGTGACAAGCCAAAATAACACCCAAATACACCAAAAATATATCCGAAAACTCTCACTTTTGTACCAAAACTGGTAAATAACTTTACCCAAAATTAAAATGGGTACTCCCACAAATATTGGGATGGGTAAAAATAATTATTATGGAATTTTTCCAAATATTCGAAACACCCATATTATACATTTTGGATACGGATAAAATCACGTATCAGCTCAAATAAAATTTTCGACGCTTGGAAAAATTATTCGTGCGCATACACGTATTTATGAAATTTATTAAAATCGAAAAAGTCACAAAAATATTATGGCGTGAATAGTGCCTCGGGAAACGTGCCCCGTGAATAGTGATTTATCGATATTTCGCAAAATCAATTATTCACTCCTACGGTTCAACAACATATAAGAATTCATATATTGACATCATCCAGATTATATAATAACCTTAAACACATCACATAAAAATAATATTTTAATATATTTAATAATATTAATTAACCCAAGTTACAAGGTTATTCACGATCCCCGATCGCTGATCTTCACGATTAACTCTCCATAATCGTATACATCAACGTAAATATATCTCACCCCTATTTTGGGTTAACATCTTTACAAGAAATAACTCGTTCAATAATATTATCCTTCAACTATTTATTTAATCCAATAAATAGTATTCTAGCGATATTTCTCGAAACTACCAAATTAGCTTTTACGAAAACTTCCATACTTACTAATCATTGCCTACACATAATCTAGGTTATAATATAACCTTTAAACGCTTAACACATAATATTATTAATAAAAGTCTATTTTATTCAATAATATTCATAAACTCGAATTACCAAGTTACCCACTGTCGACGCTGGTTTTTGTCTTTTCCAATTTTAGCCTTTTGATTGAACGATTTTTGGAAAAGGTCAGCATTAATGTCGACGGGGTTTTTGAAAGATCGTTTTTTTATGATGAGCCAATTAACCAGAGTCGCCAGTTGGTATATTTGAAATGGATGTACCAACTCATCCGAGTTTTCGTTTTTTATAAATCGCTGGCTCACATGTTACTCCGAATTAATTGGTCTGCGAATCGAGATTCCTAGAGTTCGGGGGCTTGCTTAAGCGAGGGGAAGGTGTTAGGCACCCCCCGTCTTCCGTGAAACACGGTTACCGCAACCTTGATACTTTCCTATCCCTTAATTCATGAAATGTACATGTGTACGTGTGTGTGTGCCTAATGAATTGTTGTGGTGAGTTTTGTGTAAAAGGAATTATTTTTGGTGTTTTATGAAAGAGACGTGTTTTATTTTGAGAGTGCTTTAGAATGTCTTTTGGCCTATTCGAGAAAGCTTTATTTCTTTATGAGAAAGATTTGATTTTAGTTGGCAAAAGCTATGAAGTTTTTCATTAAGTGTTGTGTTAACAAAACGTGAATTTGCTTAAACCTTAACCAAAATAGGAATCGAGATTTATACGTTTCTTTCATAAATGATGGGTAATTTCTAGGATCTCTTTTGTCCTATGTATCAAGGTTTAGTAAAACGTTTATTTCATTCATAAAGCCATTTTTTGTGATGTTTGAAAATGATTTCCTTTGGCCTTCTCGTTTAATAGGAATCAACATTTATTAACACTTCCAATTTTTAACCTCGTGATTCTAATAACCTAGCTTATTTGATTTTAATAAAAAAACCTTCATCGTTTAATCTTTGAAATCATTTCTTTCGTGTCACAAAATCTAATCAAGCATAAACACGCGTCGAGGTTATTCATGGGCATGTAAGCCATCAAAACATCCCCGAACGCCAACAATCACATATTCCACTAATACGGGGCCTTAAACCCGATCCTCGCCTTAGCGTCGTTTTAAGGCCCGACGATTACATGTTACAAAAACAAGCACCTTGAATCTATTACATATATCAAAACGTCCATCATCGGATTTGGACCACGGGGTCGCGTTCCTAGGCTCACACCCGAGATTGCTACATGCCCACAAAACGAATACTACATAGCTAACCAACCCGAATTTATCTAATACACCATGATATCCGAAAATGATAATCTAAATAGATTACACCCAATAAATCACCATAAACAAGCTAGAAATTTCACCAATTGGATATCCTAGGGTTATTAGGAAGAATTTTGTTCCGATGGAACCCTCACTAATAATCCCTAATCCATTATCCCACCATAAATTACATGAAAACTACGTTTAATTTAACCAAATAATATGATATAAATTTCTATAACAAAGGGAATTTTCACCTTGCAAATGATCTCAAATGGATGCAAACTTGTAGATTTGAATAGGATTAGAAGGATATTTGACACAATCAAAATCAAAAGAATATAAATCCTCTCTTTTTTCTCTCTTTTCTTCCTATTTTGTTGCAAAACTTAGCTATTTTCCTCTCAATTCCCATACTTTTTGCTGCTACTGAATTCTTCTTCTTTTCAATTCTTTCAACTCCCAACTCCCCTGTATGCTGCAACGAAAATGAGCTGAAATAGGCAGGCCAAAGCCAGCCGCAGATTGATCTGCGGCTGGTCGTAGATCAATCTGCGGCTGGCTGGCCGCCTGCCTTCCACTCACCTGATTTCGAGTTCCGTGTTTTCAAAAGGCGCACTATTTGGCCGCAGATCAATCCGCGGCTGGACGGTTTGACTTTCACGATTTTCGTGCCACGCCTCGATTTTCGTGCCGTAAAGTCGGTTTTCGCTGACAGGCTCGTATTTTGCAGTCCGGGAATTTTTGAGAGACGTGCCACCTCATTCGGGAATGCCCGCTTCGGACGGCCTTATTATCACGTCAGCTTTGGTCGCCAATCATCGCGGTGGTGTTGAATGTTCGCACTCGTGCCCATTCCTTCGCTCCCGCAAGCCGGTTCAATGGACGATTTTGCCCTCTTGTCATGGTTAGTACAGGGAACGCAAAAATTGGGTGTCTATAGTTGCCCCTCTTTATCATGTTTATGCAATGTTTAATGAAATGAACAGGATAAAGAATAGACACCCGATGCATGAATGACAGTGCACAAGGATGACAATCCATACGTGATGCAACACATAAGACTCATGATGCAATGTAAGATGCAATGGATGCGAAACGTCCGTAAAAGGGTGTCAATGCGGATGATTGTCTCGTCGGGGCCGGGTTTCGTCGCCGGTCACCCACCTCGTAATCGCTGGTTATCGTCGCCGGTCGATCGTCTCGTCGGGGCCGGGTATCGTCGCCGGTCACCCATCTCGTAACCCACGGGTATCGTCGTCGGTTGGTTATCTTGTCGGAGTCGGGTTTCGTCGCCAGACATCCATCTCGTAATCGCCGATTATCGTCGCCGGTCGATTATCTCGTCGGGGCCGGGTATCGTCGTCGATCACCCATCTCGTAACCCCCGGGTATCGTCGCCGGTTGGTTATCTTGTTCGAGCCGGTTTTCGTCGCCGGACATCCATCTCGTAATCGCCGGTTATCGTCGTCGGTCGATTGTCTTGTCGGGGCCGGGTATCGTCGCCGGACACCCATCTCGTAACCCCCGGTTATCGTCGCCGGTTGGTTATCTTGTCGGAGCCAGTTTTCGTCGCCGGACATCCATCTCGTAATCGCCGGTTATCGTCGCCGGTCGATTGTCTTGTCGGGGCCAGGTATCGTCGTCGGTCACCCATCTCGTAACCCCCGGTTATCGTCGCCGGTTGGTTATCTTGTCGGAGCCAGTTTTCGTCGCCGGACATCCATCTCGTAATCGCCGGTTATCGTCGCCGCTCGATTGTCTTGTCGGGGCCGGGTATCATCGCCGGTCACCTATCTCGTAACCCCCGGTTATTGTCGCCGGTTGGTTATCTTGTCGGAGCCGGTTTTCGTCGCCGGACATCCATCTCGTAATTGCCGGTTATCGTCGCCGGTCGATTGTCTTGTCGGGGCCGGGTATCGTCGTCGGTCACCCATCTCGTAACTCCCGGTTATCGTCGCCGGTTGGTTATCTTGTCGGAGCCGGTTTTCGTCGCCGGACATCCATCTCGTAATCGCCGGTTATCGTCGCCGGTCGATTGTCTCGTCGGGGCCGGGTATCGTCGCTGTAGACACCCAAATTTTGCACTTCGTATACTAACCTTGACAGGAGGGCAAATTCGTCAAAAGGATCGGCATGCGAGAGCAAAAGATGGAAAAAAATACGGACACTCGACGCCACCCCTGATAGTTTGCAGCCGAAATCGACATGATAGCAGGGCTATCCGAATTTGGCATTCCCGGAAGATGTGGCGCACTTCTCAATGATTCTCGGACTGTAAAATACGAGCCTGTCAGCAAAAACTGACGTTGCGGCACGAAAATCGAGGCGTGGCACGAAATTCGAGAAAGTCAAGCCCGCCAGCCGCGGATAGATCTGCGGCCAAGTGAGTGCGCCAGCACGGAAACCAGCAAATCAGCACTACCAGCTGAGTGCGATGGGAGGCGCGCCAGCTGGCCAGCCGCAGATCCATCTGCGGCCAGCCGCAGATAGATCTGCGGCTGGCTTTGGCCAGCCTATTTAAGCACAGCTTCGGACAGCATACAGGAGGTTCAGCAGAATTGGAAAAGAAGGAGGATACAGCAGCAACAAAGCACGAAAATTGAGAGGAAAATAGCTAGATTTGCAACAAAAATAGGAGAAAAAGTGAGAAAAAAGAGAGGAATAATATTTTTGTGATTTGATTGTATCACACATATTTCTTCTTCTATTCAATACACAAGTTTACATCCATTTTGATCTCATTTGCAAGGTGAAAATCTCCTCAATTTTGCAATTTCTATCACATCTTTTGGTCAAATCAAATGAAGTTTTTTTTTCATATGATTATGGAACGATAAATTAGGGAGTATTAGTGAGGGTTTCCATTTGGAACAAAATTCTTCCTAATAACCCGATGATATTTATTTATTGATTTCTTGTTTTGTTTTTTTGGTGGTTATATTGATATAGGTTCTTTTAGATCTTTATTTTGGGATGCTTTGATATTGGTAGATTATTCGTATTGGTTATTTCTTGTAATATCCGATTGTGGGTGTGTGGATATTTGGTTGTGAGCCTAGGAAAGCGACCCCGGGGTCCAAATCCGATGATGGACATATCTTGATGTAAGAAGTAGAAATGATGTAGTTTTCATTGTAAATATGTAATCGTCGGGCCTTAAAACGACGCTAAGGCGAGAATCGGGTTTAAGGCCCCATAAATAGTGAAGTATGTGATTGTAGGCGTGTGGGTTATTTTGATGGCTTACATGCCCATGAATAACCCTCATGCATATTAATGTTTTATTTGATTGACAATATTGAAAAATTTGATTTCAAAGCCAAACAAATGAAGATTTTTTATAAAATCAATCAAAGTGGGATATTAGAATCACGAGGTTAAAATTTGAGAAGTGCTAATGAATGTCGATTCCTATCTAACGAAAAAGCTAAAGAAAATCGTTTTCAAACATCACACAAAAAATGATTTTACAAATAAGTAACGTTTTATTAAACCGTTGTGCATAGGGTTAAAGAGATCCTAGAAATTGCCCATCATTTTATGAAAGCAACGTATAGATCTCGATTCCTATTTTGACGAAGGTTTAAAACTCTTGTTTTGCCAAAACGACACCTAAAGAAAAATCCCATAGCTTTATACAATTAAAATCAAATCCTTCTCAAAAGAATAAAGCTTTCTCGTGTATACCGAAAAGACATTCCGAAGCGTTCTCAAATTAAGGCACGATTTTCCCTAAAATCCAAATGACTCTTTCATACAAACTCACCACAACATTCACATAGGCACACACACACACGCACGGGCACCTATACACACATACATTCATGAATTAAAGGATAGAAAAGCATCAAGATTGCGGTAACCGTGTTTCACGGAAGTCGAGGGGTGCCTAACACCTTCCCCTCACTTAAACAAGCCCCCGAACTCTATGAATCGATTCGCAGACCAATTAATTCGGAGTCACATATGAGCCAGCGATTTATAAAAAATGAAAACTCGGATGAGTTGGTACATCCATTTCAAATATACCAACTGGCGACTCTGGTTAAATTGGCTCATCATAAAAACAATCTTTAAAAAACCCCGTCGACATTTAATGCCGATCTTTTCCAAAAAAAATCATTCAACCAAAAGGCTAAAATTGGAAAAGACAAAAGAGACGAGAAAAACCCGGCGTCGACAGTCGCCGGTCACTCATCTCGTAACCCCCGGTTATCGTCGCCGATTGGTTATCTTGTCGGAGCCGGTTTTCGTCGCCGGACATCCATCTCGTAATCGCCGGTTATCGTCGCCGGTCGATTGTCTTGTCGGGGCCGGGTATCGTCGCCGGTCACCCATCTCGTAACACCCGGTTATCGTCACCGGTTGGTTATCTTGTCAGAGCCGGTTTTCGTCGCCGGACATCCATCTCGTAATCACCGGTTATCGTCGCCGATCGATTGTCTTGTCGGGGCCGGGTATCGTCGCCGGTCACCCATCTCGTAACCCCCGGTTATCGTCGCCGGTTGGTTATCTTGTCGGAGCCGGTTTTCGTCGTCGGATATCCATCTAGTAATCGCCGGTTATCGTCGCCGGTCGATCGTCTGCGAGTGCCGGGCCTCGTATCCGGTCACTCGGTCGAATTGAGAAGTCGTGTTCGACATCTGATTCATCAAAACCTCGTATCTTATTATCAGATTATGAGTCAAGAGGGCTTTAGAATCGATAAAGCTTGCAATGGACCAAGGGGGAAGACTGGGCCCAGCCGCAGATGGATCTGCGGCCAGCCGCAGATGGATCTGCGGCCAGCCGCAGATTGATCTGCGGCCAAGATCGGGCATAAGAGCGGCCAGCCGCTTCCCAGATCTGTCACTTTCATTCGTACCCCACGCGATTTTCAGACCCTTGCACGCCCTTTTGTCGAGTTTTCCAACCTTTTTTGCAAAAACTGCTCCGGTAGGATCGATCTACGCGCTACAGGTAACTCTTTGACCGTTCACTTTTCAATTTCGTCAATGTTTTGCTATACATTTGGCTATTTGCATGGTTAGAGATAGAAATGTATGCTTTACAATGTTATGCTATGTATTATCATATATACATGCTACGTATCAACTGTGTGAGTCCTATTTCATGCTCATGATGCGGTCCCACATATCTGTTGTTTCCTTTTTTGAAAGAAAATCATGCATTATGGTCCTTTACATGCTGTAATTACACATATGAATGCAACTTTGATCTGTTTGAGGGTTGGATTAATGGAAAACATGTTTGGCTTATGTCTGGGATGTCCATTTTACAAACGGAACTGTGGCGATTTTTTTTTTTTTTAAAAAAAATAAACATGCATCATGTTGCATTAATTCTACAATACATATTGGAACATTTGTGACATAATTAATTAAAAACGGAACTTACCTTCCTCCTTGCCTGCTATTCCATTCCAGCTATGGATCCTGACGCTCCTAGTAGCTCCTCTGCGTCTCGGACCTCGGGTGTTCGCCGTCGTAGGGCTGCACCTGCCCCTGCTCTTCCTCGGACCCGTCAGGCTCGCCGCTTGGCGGAGGCTGTCATCCGTCCCGATCATCCGGATGTGGAGGAGGCTGTCCTTCCGGAGGTTGCGGTAGAGGAGCCATCCTCCAGCACTCCGGCCCCATCTTCTCATCGCGCCCTTTCTGGCGCCCCTGTGCAGATACCCGATCTATTGGGTCGGGATCTCAGTCGTCACCCCTTGGCATCTCTTGTAGCTAATGAGGTATATTCAATTCTATTCTCATTTCACTTTCAATTTCTCAATTCCCGTTCTACCCGGTCTGACCCATTGGTGATTGCCACAGGTGCCGGAGTTTACTCAGCCCAGGGGCAACTGGTTTAACATCTACTCCCTCTATACAGCTCTGCACAGCGATTACCGGGAGATGGTGGACTATTGGGGCTTTCGGCATTTCTTCACTATCATCCCCAGTCAGTGTCCCTGGGGTTATATGAGGGCTTTATCTGAGCGATGGTTCCACCAGACTCAATCCCTTCACCTCTTGGATTCTGAGGTCGTGCTGACTCCCTGGGACTGGAGGTACATCATGGGCATCGAGTTTACCGGATCTCGTGTCCCTCTGGATCTTGACATCACTCCAGCAGAGGTCCGAGCTTTACTGGGTTTTGCCGCCGATGACCGGGTCTTCAAGGCCCACAGCATTCGGTCTGGAGCTTTGGCCGTGGACGCTGTGGGAGGCATATATGCGACGCCATTCCCCGCGTATCGGGCTACACGGGATATTCTGCTCCGACGCCTGTTCCTTACCATCACGAGGGGTTGTTTCCTAGGGAACAACTCCTCCACCATTCATTTCAGCGTCGTAGGAGCTGTCAGAGATGTGGACCGGATCAGTGACTATGATTGGGGGTCGTTCACCTTTGCTTATTTCCTCCATGGTCTGCGTCTACGCTCGGAGGGCCAGACAGATGCTTGGCTCGGATTCTATCACTTCTTGCTGGTGAGGCTTCTCTTCCTCTCTTCTTACTGGACTTTCCTTCATTTATTTCTCTTTTCTGCATTTGTCGGTTACTCATGCCTTTCACTGTTTCTGTTCGCAGTTCTGGGCCTACGAGCATCTCCCATGTCTGAGGCATGTCACTACTCTTGGCCTGGACACTTATCCCCGGGGCCGGCGATGGCATCATAGCACTTTGGAGGAGGTCCCAGTATCTGGCAGTTTTGCACACTGCCGCATCTAGCTGGAGCTGATCACGGCTGCTGATGTCGTCTGGGTTCCCTACCTCTCTGAGCATCTGACTGTGGGGTTTGCTGATGGGCGTCCTTCTGGCCCGGAGTTCGAGCTTTCCACTCGTCGCCTCACTTTGCAGAGTGTTGGAGGATGGGTGATGTACCTGGGGGAGCGCGCATTCAGATGCGTTACTGGAGAGATCCGCATCCCGCATTCCCTTCCTTTCACTACCTCCTAGCCGCTGGATTCTCAGCCTTCGGAGATCATGCTCGCAGGGGAGGACGACCGGATGCTTTCTACGGGTCCTAGTACGAGTGACGCTTTCCATACTTGGTGGGTGCCCCGCACTATCGGTCCTCAGACCCGGGCCACATTCTTCCTCGGGGATATGGTCCCCGGCTCAGTGATGATGACGGACTGGGCAGCCTGCGTTCGGAGTCCTACCCATGCTGAGCAGATCGCCACTCTGACCCGTCAGGTAGACCAGCTGTCCCTATATCTTCGGGTGTTGGGCTAGACTCCAGAGGATGCTTATGCCTATGATCCTGACGGTGCGGGTTATGATACGGGCCCGAGCTCATCTGATGCCACAACACAGCCATACATCCCCGACATGAACTTTGGGCCTCCGACTTCGACGACCCCAGGGGATCAGTTCGAGGATCCCGCTTTCATAGATGAGATTGATTTTATTTAGATCAGGATAGGATAGGGCTTTTGTACCTGTACGGAACTCATTTGTTCATTTATGCACAGTTTTTATCTTTTATATCTATGAAATTCATATGTTCTATTATTAATTGTATGATGCATGCTTTTATTTATGGATAGAGAATGACCCCTGTACAGTCTTTTTGATACTATTTTTCACAGATGTCGTCCTCAGATGTCGTGGTACGTTTGGATTCCATTCCTCCTATAGGGTTGGTCAGCAGTCTCCTCTGTTAGTTGGACAGTTTATCGTCGGCCAATAGGGTTATCACAGATGGCCTTTTGGGACATTCTTGGTCCTTATTATCCTTTCAGGTGCCAGCGGGCTTTGTGGAGGGTATTCTGAGCTATTGGACCCATACCCGTCAGGTGTTCAGATTAGGGACAGTAAAGCTGACCCCCACCCTCGAGGAGTATGCTCGCTTTACCGGCCTGCCTTTGGACGGTCCTTGTGCCAGGATCACAGCTGGTTCCGTGCGCCGTCAATTCTTGACTTTCACCGGTTTGCGGAGGACAGCTTTGTTATCGGTGATCACCTCAGACCATATGGTTCCCCTTCAGTTCTTGATTGACCGATTTGGTTCACCCGACAGTTTTCGTCTTTTCTTCGGTGATTTTTCTGTGTCCGAGGAGCGCTGGGGTGCCTTGAGAGTAGACGTTCTGATGGCTTGTGTCGTCTCAGTTTTGTACTTGCCTGCAGGACCCGATCAGTTGGACATGCGGGTTGTCGCGACCGTTAGAGCCCTTCGGGAGGATCACACCATTCTTCCCATGATTTTGGCAGATACTTACATGTCAGCCTCATATTGCCAGTCTTTACGAGGCAGAGTGTTCCGAGGGAGCTCGACTTTATTGTACGTGTGGTTCATGAGTCATCTCAGTCCCATCGGCCATTTTCGTCGCCAAGGGTTTTGTTTCAACCATGACATAGCCACGCAATTTTCGTTTCGTCCCGTGAGCTGTACTGATGTGGCCTCCTGGACATCATTTTTGTCAATTATTGAGGACCCCTTTCATCTACTGGTCTATTCGGGTTATTGCTCCTTTATGAGCTTCTTGACTCACGTGCCTGACCTGGACTTCATTCCCATTGCTGGCTTGAGGGGCGTGACGACTTATAATCCCTTGGCGGTTACAGGGCAGTTTGATCAGACACAGGATTTTCACCTTTTCACGGGTGCAGCCGCCTACCGATTCCTTATATCATCCCAGACAGAGAGGGACCTACTGCGGGTATACGATCTTTGGTCTCGCCGGATCTTTGCCGAATATAGTGAGAGTTGCCACATCCAGACATTTGCTTACGTGCAATGGTTGCGCGGAGACTCGGATCCGGTTGGGTTGAGTCAAGCTGGGGCCTTTGATGACTTTGGAGTGATTTTCCCAGAAGATACCGCAGACCACTCCATCTCAGCTGATTCTGCTCCTAGTCGGGTCACTGAGGATACCCGACTCCGCCTGACCTTGATTACTACTGAGGCCGAGAGGGATGCCGCTCTTGTCGAAAGAGATGATGCCATTCTGGCTAGAGACGCTGCCATTGCTGACAGAGACGTCATTGTATTTCAGACTAGGGCAGTTATAGATGCTCATTCCGTGACTGTCAGCTGAGCCACCGCTTTACTGGATCGCATTGATATGATGGGACAGCAGATTGCAGGGGATGCTGATGCTTCAGATCTATCCACCACTTTGTCCATCCTGCTCCAGCTAGTTTCAGATTTGTAGATTATTTTATTTCCTGCATAGACTATGTTAGTTTCATCGGTTATCGAAAGAGAAATCTTGTAATAAAATGACTTATATATATAGACATGCATTTAAATTTAGTCATTTTCCCTTTTTGTCGTATCACTGCCTTTCATTGGATCCTCATTTTATCCAGTTGACCACGATTTTGACATTTTGCCTTCTTTCTCTTCTCAAGTCTTGATGGAGATCTGACAGATATTGCCGTACCCCTGTCGATTTCATCGGATTGAGTTTTAGATTTTGGCTGACTGTTTGGTTGGGCTAGGTTTATGTTACTTGGGATGAATCTGATTAGGGCTGGTATCGGGAAGGCTTCGAGGGTAGAGGAGGGCTTTTTCTGGCTATTGGGAATTGGTTTGGGTTAGGGAAAGGATTATTTTTATGGGATCGGACCGTGCTATGATGGCTGCCTACGTACCCCCACAAGTTGGGAGATCAGGTCCTACGTAGTTCGCTCTCAAAGAAAAGGGAAAACTGATGATTCAAGCGTAGAACCGCTTCACCGATTCGGAATTGAGGGGTTGTGGAAATACCTCACCATCCATTTCTTGCAACATGAGGGCTCCTCCGGATAACACTTTCTTAATCACAAATGGTCCTTCCTAGTTCGGGGCGAACTTCCCTTTGGCTTCGTCTTGACAAGGCATGACTCTTTTTAGCACCAAATCATTTTCCTTGAACTTCCGAGGTCTTATCCTTTTGTCGTATGATCGAGAGATCCTTTGTTGATATAACTGACCGTGCCAAACAGCAGCCACCATTCTTTCATCAATTAGGGCCAATTGGTTGTATCGACTTTGCATCCAATCCTCCTCGCTTATCTGAGCATCGATCACTATTCTGAGGGACGCCATTTCAACCTCAACTGGCAGAACAGCCTCCATTCCATACACCAAAGCGTAAGGGGTTGCCCTTGTAGAAGTACGCGTTGACGTTCGGTATGCCAGCAGGGTGAGGGGTAACAAATCCGGCCATCCCCGATGATTAGCAGACATTTTTGCCATGATCTTCTTAATGTTCTTGTTTGCAGCCTCCACTGCCCCATTCATCTTAGGATGGTAAATGACAGAGTTGAGGTGTTTGATCTTAAACTGGTCGCATAATCCCTTCATGAGGGCGTTGTTCAAATTCTTGGCATTATCGGAGACCAAAACCTCAGGTTGCCTGTATCGACAAATGACATTGTTCCTGATGAAACCGATGATGACCACCTGAGTTACTTTAGGGAAAGAAGCCACTTCTACCCATTTGGTGAAGTAATCGATCATGACGAAAATGAATCGGTGTCTGTTGCTCGTTTTGGGCTCTATTGGTCCGATTACATCCATTCCCCACATTGAAAATGGCCACGGGGATGTCATACAGTGCAGTTCATTGGGAGGTGTATGGATCACGTTACCGTGCGCCTGGCATTGGTAACACCGTTTGACATGATCATCGTAATCGGCTTTCAGCGTTAACCAATAATGCCCCGTTCTCAAGATCTTTTTGGCCAGCATCGGTCCACTCATGTGTGGCCCACACACCCCACCATGTATTTCATTCATAATCTTTTGGGCCTGTGTCTCATCTACGCATTGCAGCAGTCCCAACCCAGCATCCCTCTTGTAGAGTGAATCCCCACTCAGGTAAAACTTCATTGCCATGTTTTGAATTCTCATCCTCTCAGCTCGGTTTGCCTGGTCGGGAATGGATCTATCCCTCAGGTACTCCCTTATGTCGTGATACCAAGGCTGCCCCGGCATAACCACCTCGTCTGATAATACTGCAACATGTTCCTCATATACCGGGGCATTCTGTACTGCTATCTCAATCTGCGGAACGTCCTTTCTTTTGATTATATGGATTAAGGAAGCCAGGGTTGCCAACGCATCAGCAAAGTCATTCCGTCCCCGGGGAATATGGTGGAAAGCAATATCTTCGAACTCTTGCATCAATTGGGTAACACAACGATGGTATGGAAGTAACCGAAGTTCCTTAGTATTGTACACCCCGATCGCTTGCCTGATTACCAGCTCTGAATCCCCAAACACAGCTAATCTCCTCACTCCCATATCGCGAGCAAAACGGAGTCCCAATATACATGCCTCGTATTCAGCTGTGTTGTTTGAATTGCTGAACTACAATTTAGTGGCCACAGGGTATTGCTCTCCGGTGATAGAGACCAGGACCGCTCCGGCTCCTGCCCCCTCAGCATTCATGGCACCATCAAAATACAGCTTCCAGAACTGCCCTTCGTCATCACATTTTGAGTGTGACACCCAAAATATATCTTCGCCCGGCAGAGGAGTTTCTAACGGCTCCATCCCTCCTGACGGGGTTTCCGCCAACTGATCTGCAATTCCCTGCCCTTTCATGGCTTTCTGAGTTACGTACACCATGTCGAACTGCTGTAAGATTAACTGCCATCTTGACAACCGACAATCTAGCATGGGCCTTTCAAAAATATATTTCAGGGGATCCATTCTTGATATCAGGTACGTCGTATGCCCATGGAGGTAGTGTTGTAATCTGCCTGCAGCCCAGGCCAGGGCACAACAGGTCTTCTCGATGGGAGTGTAATTCTGTTCACATTGGCTAAATCTCTTGCTGAGGTAATAGATGGCCTGCTCTTTACCTGCCTCATTTTTCTGTCCCAACATACATCCCATCGCGATGGCATTGACCGATATATACATAAACAGAGGGATCCCGTCCTTCGGGGGTACTAGCATTGGTGCCTTAGTCAGTTGCTTTTTTATGGTCCGAAAAGCCCTCTGACACTGCTCATTCCATTCCTGGGAAACACCTTTCCTTAACAATTTGAAAATTGGTTCACATGTAGTTGTCAAGTGGGATATGAAGCGGCTGATGAAGTTTATTCTTCCCAGGAATCCTCTTATCTCCTTCTCCGTGTGGGGTGCCGGCATATCCACAATGGCCTTAATCTTTGCTGGATCCAACTCAATGCCTCGATCACTAATCAGGAATCCCAAAAGCTTACCCGACTGCACTCCGAAAGCACACTTTGCTGGATTGAGCTTCAAATTATATTTTCTGAGCCGGTCGAATAGCTTTTTGAGATGGGTTATATGATCAGATTCTACCCTCGATTTCACAATAATGTCATCCACGTAGACCTCTATCTCCTTATGCATCATGTCGTGGAACAGGGCCATCATGGCTCTCTGATAAGTAGCCCCCGCATTCGTGAGACCAAAAGCCAATCGTCTATAGCAGAAAGTGCCCCAGGGGGTGATGAAAGCGGTCTTTTCTCGATCTTCCTCCGCCACCATATCTGATGATACCCCGCAAAGCAATCCACAAAAGAGTACATTTCGTACTGGGCTGTGTTATCCACCAGGATGTGTATGAAAGGCACCGGGAAGTTATCCTTGAGACTGGCCTTGTTTAGATCTCTGTAGTCTACACATACCCTCACCTTTCCTCCAGGCTTAGCCACTGGGACTACATTGGACAGCCATTCTGGGTAGGTGGACACCATAATGATTCCCGCCCTGAACTGCTTGATGATCTCCTCCTTCACTTTTAAGCTCCACTCCGGTTTTAACTTTCCTAATTTTTGCTTGACAGGCCTGAAACCCTCGTTGATGGGCAATCGGTGTACCACAATGTCGGTGGAAAATCCGATCATATCCTCATGAGACCAGGCAAAGACATCCTCATATTGGTTTAGCAACTCAGTCATTTCAGCTTTTTGGCTGGGGGTAAGGTCCGTCCCTATCTTGAGTTCTTTTGGCTTGTCAGGGATTCTGATATCTATAATGATGGTTTGGTCCAAGTTGGGTTTAGGTTTATCCTCGACCCATCCTTTGATCTCGTCAGGCGCATCGTCATAATCTGTCTCGTCTTGCTCAATGCCCATTAAATCGAAATCCAGCTCAATGTCAAAATCATAATCGTCATTCAAATTTGAAAGACCGTTTCTTAGGCAAGGATTACTCAAATTGGTACACCTGACATGAAACAAAATACTTGTCATATATAAGTTATTTTCCACGACGATCACATTTTCAAATAACATGACGAAACGACATAAATATGCAAAATATAAAACAAAAACAAAAAAAATAAATTTCTTCATCCTCCCATCCTCTGGGGTTTACCACCTTGATGTCGGGTTTTACCCTTGTTTGGATATCACTGGTTTCATGGTCTAGTTGTCGACGGTCAGGTCGGATGAAATGCGCTGGATAAAAGGGGGCCTTACGTCGGACACCTCCCCGATGATTACGACCACGTCGCCTGAATCCCTCTTCCTACCTTCTTCAGGGATAATTAGCCTTGCCTAATCGATGACAGGCACATCCTGTTGGGCTCCTGGTGGCGTGACAACATCCGTCCCCTCTCCATTGCTTGTTAATTGTCCGGGAGTATAGCACCTGGTCTCAAACTTTTGCGCGACCTCCCGTAGGAAACTTTCCCTCTTGGTCGACTCATCACTTGCGGGGGTTAATTCTTCATCCCCTGACTTAATCACAGGCCCGCTAGTCCCCTGTTCATTATTGACCTTGGTCACCGGTTTGCCAGCTAGTCGAATCGGGGCCACGCCCTGACGGTCTCTCCGTGCTACGCCTTCATGGTATCCCAACCCTGCTTTACCTATCTGATGGGGTAGTCGAACGGGCTCGGTGATTCCTTGGCTGCTTTTTTCCAACCCCTGTCCAGGCTGGAATTTCATTTTCATCATTTCCTTTGCAACGAATGTGAGTTCTGGAGAGACTTTAGGTTTCATGGCTGGAGCTCCCAGGCATCTGTATTGGGGAGCGCTAATTTCCAGCGCTTGAAAACTGGCAGGTGCCACCGACTCGTCCACATTAATCACTGGCAGGCCATTCCTGGGAGGAGAAGGGTCATCACATTCTGCCGAGATTGTTACCATGTTCCCGTCGATGATTAGCTTGATTTGTTGGTGTAGCGTAGAAGGAATTGCCCCGGCCATGTGTATCCACGGCCTCCCCAATAACAGGTTATAGCTGGCCGCAATGTCTAGGACCTGGAAAGAGATATCAAAAGTACAAGGTCCTATTTCCACCGACAATTCTATTTCTCCCATTGTATCCCTCCGGGAACCATCGAAAGCTCGCACCACCACATGACTGGCCCGTAGGCGTTTGGGATTGATGTTCATCTTCTGCAATGTACTGAGGGGACAGATATTCAATGCCGATCCTCCATCAATCAGCACCCCATTCATGATATAACCCGAGGAGATTACCGCAATATGTAGCGGTTTTCGGTGCCCCTTTCCCTCCTTGGGGATGTCATCATCTGCAAAGGATATTACATCATTCTCCAACAGGTGGCCCACCAGCTGGCCGAAACCTTCCTCACTAATTTCCTTGGGCACGTATGCCTCCTCCAGGACTTTTGCCAGGGTTTTGCAATGATCATTGGACGATAACACCAAGTCCATGATTGATGTCAGGGTCGATTCCTCATTTAAAATCTGGATCCCCCTTATTTCCGGGTGATCCATCCTTTTCAAGAATTCTATGGCCTTTTCCTCGGAGATTTCTTCATTTTTCTTCTTTTGGCACTCAAGGACACGCCCGGGAAGATATAAGGGGTTCCCCCTTGTCGTCACGGAAGCACAACTGGCCGCTTCCTCTGGCACCCCCCCATAATTCCATGGTACCGTCTTTAGACTGCTGACCGGGAGCTGCGATCTCGCGGCAAAGATGAGGGGTTTCGGAGCCGCCAACTTGACAGGTCCCTCCGAGATATTTCTACTTACGCCCATCAACCTAATGGGCGTTCCCCGTGTAATCTCGTGATCATTTATCATGTTGATCATTTCCTCAATTTTCTGCACATAGTTCAACCTTGACGCCCCCTCGGCTTCATTGGCCTCCGCCACATGGACCCCCCCTCCATCATGCCTTGGCAGGGGATTGACCTTAACATTTGGGGAGTCTGGCTGTTCCACCACAATTTCCCCACTATCAATCAGGTTCTGGATTCTGTGCTTCAACGTCTAACAGTCTTGCGTATCATGACCAGGGGAACTTGAGTGGTATGCGCATCGCTTGCTTGGGTCAAACCTTCTTCCCTTTGGGTCACTCGGGGGTGCCAAACCAACTATCTTCTTTTGGGCTACTAATACCGCTAAGACCCGTTCAAGAGGCTCCCCGAGTGGGGTGAATACTCGATTTTGCGAGGCCTCAAATCTCCTTCGCCCTTCCACCCTCTGATCAGCGAAGTTAGGCTGTCGGGATGGCCCTACTCTCTGCACCTGTACTGGAAGATGGTTTTCTGCCTTTCTAGATGACCCCTGCAAGATGAGGGAAACATCTTCTTCCTTCTTCTTTTGGACCCTCCGGAAGTGCTGCCATAGTTTCCATTCTGTATTTGTTCTGTAGCTGTTTCCAAAGCCGTGAAATCCCGGATTTTGCCAGATTTCAACCCCATATCCACCATTTCTCCATGTTTAATCATATCAGCAAAGGGTCTACCAATCCCTGATATGACCCGCTCATAATACGGTGCCTCTTGAATGTCTACAAAGGTTATCACCATCTCCGATTCGCTCATCGGGGGATTTACCTGTGCGGCCATACCCCTCCATCGTTGTGCATAATCCCTGAAGGATTCCCTGGGTTGCTTCTTAACTTTTGTCATTTGGTATCTATCCGGGGCCATTTGTGCCTGGAAGCTATACTGTGTTAAGAAGGTATGGGCCAACTCTTCCCAATTATGGATCCGGGCATTGTCAAGACGGGCATACCAGATTCTCGCTTCTCCCGTCAAACTCTTTTGGAAAAGTTGCATCCTTAGACCCTCATCCTCGGCGTAAGATCCAAGCTCCCAGATGTAGATTTTTAGATGTGTGTAAGGATCCCCCTTCCCGTTGTATTTTTCAAATTCGGGGATTTTAAATTTCTCCGGGTATCTGGCTCCAGGGAAGACACATAAATATGAATAGTTAACCCTGCCTAGGGACCCTATGCCCTTCATAGATTGGATGGTTTCCTCCATTTGTCTCATTTTCTTTCGCAAGTCATCTGTATCTCCCTCTTCCGGGATAGTAATCACTGTCTTGTTTGGTACGGGAATGGCCTTTGGGGCGACTGGCTCACCCTTAAGTTGAGGTGGATCTTCCTTAGGTGGGTCCTGTCTGGGCAGCAATTGCTCCTTTAGCATTATGGCCATTTCTAACATCTGCTTAAAGTCATCAAATTCCTCCCTAGATATGGAACCGGAGTTGGTAGATGGAATATCAGCCATTTCAGATATAGAGTTCTGGGCTCTTTTAGATTGCGAACGTGTTTGAGGAGCAATCCTACAGAAACAAGGGTTTGAAGTTTAGTCCTGGGGAATGAAAAATGTGGATGCATGCTAAAGCGGTAACTTCTGTGTTTTTGGGTTTTTTAATCTTTCCCTATAAAACAGAAAGTTAGTAGTCCTTTAATGCAATAAACGAATGCTGAACATGATTTTATTATGCTCCCCAGCTGTTCCCTGTAAAACATAGAGGTTAGTAATTTCTCTTGACAAAAGGGAGGCATATATGAATGGGATCATGACATTTACGCGTGAATGTAAAAAGGCATGAAGAGACTTTTCCTGCGTTGGGTTAATCTGAGGCTGACCTATCCTAGGGTTACTCTCACGGGCTTTTTGGCATGAAGGTCCCCGAATCTTCGCAATCTACTCGTCTGAGTCCTTTCAATTGGAGCGGATTTGGGTGGTGCGTTTCCTGAGCCATCTCCGGGGAGCAGCCCCTTCGAGTCCAGTAATAAGCAACCGACAGGTTCGGCTCAGGAGGAGGTACTCTCTCAACATACATTCACATTCATCGTCCTCACCGTATGCAAATGATTACTTAAAAGTAAAGCAATTCCATTCAAATATTCACTTATTGGAAAAACACATATTCACACAACAAAACGTACAAAAGATCAAAAATATCGCATGCACACACATATTCATGAATTTTAAAGGATAGGATAGCATCAAGATATGTACGCGGCTTAAGCCCTCTAATATCCCCAGCAGAGTCGCCAGCTGTCGACGCCGGTTTTTGTCTTTTCCAATTTTAGCCTTTTGATTGAACGATTTTTGGAAAAGGTCAGCATTAATGTCGACGGGGTTTTTGAAAGATCGTTTTTTTATGATGAGCCAATTAACCAGAGTCGCCAGTTGGTATATTTGAAATGGATGTACCAACTCATCCGAGTTTTCATTTTTTATAAATCGCTGGCTCACATGTGACTCCGAATTAATTGGTCTGCGAATCGAGATTCCTAAAGTCCGGGGGCTTGCTTAAGCGAGGGGAAGGTGTTAGGCACCCCCCGTCTTCTGTGAAACACGGTTACCGCAACCTTGATACTTTCCTATCCCTTAATTCATGAAATGTACATGTGTACGTGTGTGTGTGTGCCTAATGAATTGTTGTGGTGAGTTTTGTGTAAAAGGAATTCTTTTTGGTGTTTTATGAAAGAGACGTGTTTTATTTTGAGAGTGCTTTAGAATGTCTTTTGGCCTATTCGAGAAAGCTTTATTTCTTTATGAGAAAGCTTTGATTTTAGTTGGCAAAAGCTATGAGATTTTTCATTAAGTGTTGTTTTAACAAAACGTGAATTTGCTTAAACCTTAACCAAAATAGGAATCGAGATTTATACGTTTATTTCATTCATAAAGCCATTTTTTGTGATGTTTGAAAATGATTTCCTTTGGCCTTCTCGTTTAATAGGAATCAACATTTATTAACGCTTTCAATTTTTAACCTCGTGATTCTAATAACCTAGCTTGTTTGATTTTAATAAAAAACCTTCATCGTTTAATCTTTGAAATCATGTCTTTCGTGTCACAGAATCTAATCAAGCATAAACACGCGTCGGGGTTATTCATGGGCATGTAAGCCATCAAAACATCCTCGAACACCAACAATCACATATTCCACTAATACGGGGCCTTAAACCCGATCCTCGCCTTAGCGTCGTTTTAAGGCCCGACGATTACATGTTACAAAAACAAGCACCTTGAATCTATTACATATATCAAAACGTCCATCATTGGATTTGGACCATGGGGTCGCGTTCCTAGGCTCACACCCGAGATTGCTACATGCCCACAAAACGAATACTACATAGCTAACCAACCCGGATTTATCTAATACACCATGATATCCGAAAATGATAATCTAAATAGATTACACCCAATAAATCACCATAAACAAGCTAGAAATTTCACCAATTGGATATCCTCGGGTTATTAGGAAGAATTTTGTTCCGATGGAACCCTCACTAATAATCCCTAATCCATTATCCCACTATAAATTACATGAAAACTACGTTTAATTTAACCAAATAATATGATATAAATTGCTATAACAAAGGGAATTTTCACCTTGCAAATGATCTCAAATGGATGCAAACTTGTATATTTGAATAGGATTAGAAGGATATTTGACACAATCAAAATCAAAAGAATATAAATCCTCTCTTTTTTCTCTCTTTTCTTCCTATTTTGTTGCAAAACTTAGCTATTTTCCTCTCAATTCCCGTGCTTTTTGCTGCTGCGGAATTCTTCTTCATTTCAATTCTTTCAACTCCCAACTCCCCTGTATGCTGCAACGAAAATGAGCTGAAATAGGCTGGCTGGCCGCCTGCCTTCCACTCACCTGATTTCGAGTTCCGTGTTTCGAGTTCCGTGTTTTCAAAAGGCGCACTATTTGGCCGTAGATCAATCCGCGGCTGGACGGTTTGACTTTCTTGATTTTTGTGCCACGCCTCGATTTTCGTGCCGTAACGTCGGTTTTCACTGACAGGCTCGTATTTTGCAGTCCAGAAATTTTCGAGAGACGTGCCACCTTCGGGAATGCTCGCTTCGGACGGCCTTATTGTCACGTCAGCTTTGGTCGCCAATCATCGCGGTGGTGTTGAATGTTCGCACTCGTGCCCATTCCTTCGCTCCCGCAAGTCGGTTCAATGGACGATTTTGCCCTCCTGTTATGGTTAGTACAGGGAACGCAAAAATTGGGTGTCTACACCCACGATTTGTGATCGTTACAATAATTAACTATTAACTCATTCATTCTTAATCTATGTATAAATTTCACATTTATATATACATATTAAGCTCACCAAATAAATCACATATATATATATAACACATATATATATTCAAACTCGACACTTCTCATAATAAGAATTATTCTATATTAAATTCTTACTATAATTATTATCGAAAATCTGGGTTGTCACATCCTTCCCTCCTTATAAGGATTCCGTCCTCGGAATCACCAATATCAAACCTCTTACTCGGTTTTCGTCTAATTTCTTCCGAAATTTTTATCGTTGAATAATTTCAACGTATTACAATAACATAGGTTTTCTATTACCTATTTGATCTCTTATTACTCAACAAAGTGTCGTAGGTCTTATTCTATAACCTTTACCAACTCAATTATATACTGAGTATTATCCTTTCTTTAACTTATCAATTTCCTTTTCTGAGGATCCTTGTATGCCACAATCATCATAATAATTTAATATCATGATTTACTAACTCATAAACATTCAGGATATTACATATCCAAAATATTTCTAAGATAGCGACCCCGTTGACCAGTCTAACGAGAAAGACAGTGAAATTCGTATGGACAGACAAATGCGAAGAGAGTTTTCAAGAACTGAAGAAGAGGTTAAGCGAGGCACCTATATTATCCTTAGCAGATGATACGGGAGGATTTGTGGTCTATAGTGATGCGTCGCATAAAGGACTCGGTTGTGTGGTTATGCAACACGACAAGGTCATTGCATATGCGTCACAACAATTGAAGGATTATGAAAAACGATACCCTACCCATGACTTAGAGCTAGCGGCAGTAGTTTTTGCGTTGAAAATTTGGAGGCACTACCTGTACGGAGAAAAATGTGAAATATATACGGACCACAAAAGTCTGAAATATATTTTCACACAGAAGGAGTTAAATATGAGACAAAGGAGGTGGTTGGAATTAATCAAGGATTACGACTGCGAAATTCTTTATCACCCGGGAAAAGCCAACGTAGTAGCTGACGCGCTGAGCAGGAAAGGAAGGGAGAAACTGTTCACATTGACAACTCAGGAGGACCAACCTGTGACACCCCCAAATCTGGGTACTTCGTTTCCTCAGGATTTGGTGTTCACAATCCAAAAATATTACATCACATCTAACTACCCATTCAAATATAAATGAAAACTCTTAAATAGAATAGAAATCTCCCATTAAAGGGTTACAACATCATTCATAATAAATCCCAGGTTATCTAACCTTAATAAACATAAATGCGGAAACATAAATTAAGTCTATTACATAAACATCATTTAATCAAATAAAACAAGTCTTCATCACTTGTTTGCTTTTCCTTTGCCTTTACTAGTGGATGGCTCATCAGTTCTTTTAACTTTAGCTGCAATGTTATTATGCAAGGGTGAGCAATGATTACCCAGTAAGTATAACAACAACAGTAATAATAATATGCGAATTAATTAACGGATATAGAATAATCGAAGATTTAGCTTTTGAGTCAAGAATGTAAGACAAGATTCAAAAGAACGTCTGAGGGTCTTAAGACCACGAACTATGTCCCAGGTTATCAAGTATTTCTACTTTAAACCTTTAACAGTCGTAAGACTATATGGACCTTGCTTCTCGTACTCAGGGGATCAGCCCTTTGTACAATGTATGTGCACAACATCTTAACGCTAACGCGTAATAAAATGCCCTGTATAAGGGTTGTTCATCTCAGTTTGACATCGGAGTCTGCACCAAAGGAAGTTTAGTTTGGATTTACTTCACTAACATTTCTAGAATTTAGAACGCTCATCAACTATGGACTAGTCGAATCAATAAGGGTTCCCTAGTCAATCAAGGTTCAAAAGGTGTAATTCGAGAATCAAAACTAAATCTCACAAGAGGTACAATTGAATAAGTTCTATATAACTGAAACATTACAAAGAGGAATTTACAACGTCTCATTGAATCCATAAAATTGAATGGAATAGAAACAATAACTTGCTCAAGAAGTAATAGCATTATGAAGCTTGTATTCTATGATAATGAAATTTAGAAACTTGCGTAAACGTAAAAGTAAGGATAAGATACTTGCCTCGTGCGTAGACTATAAATTTAAGACTCACGTTCTCTAATCAACCTATACATTCCGTTTATAAAATAGTAACAATAATTATTTACAGTATTATAAACACATCAGGATTCATTCTTGTGACACCCCCAAATCCGGGTACTTCAACTCCACAGATTTGGTGTTCACTATAGCATACATTCATTACTAACTACCCATGATTAAGATAATATAAATAAACTGAATAAAACATCTTCCCACAAAAGGGGTTACATCTCCAATCTCTTAATCAAACAAATCCCAGGTTATCTAACCTCTATTACATCAATGCGGAATAAAACATAAAATTAAATTAGTCTTGCTACAAGAAAACATCAAATTAATAACAAATCTTTCGCTACTTTGGCATCTTGCCCTTGCCTTTGCTCGTGGACGGCTCGTCCGACTTCTCAGCCTTAGCTGCAATGTTTTAGTGCAAGAGTGAGCAAACAATTGCCCACAAGTACGAAAACAATAACATTTGTATGTTCATTGAAATAAATCTTACTGAGCAGTAATAGTTTTTCTGAAGTCAATCAATGACAAATCAAATATCTGAAAAGCTCAATAGAATGCTTAGCTCAAGAACTGAATATAAATTCAAGGATAAAAGTGTATCTGAGGGTCACAAGACCTCGAACTATGTCCTAGGTTATCAAGTATTTCTACCGCAACTTTTAACAGTCTTATAGACTATGGACCATCCATCTCGTACTCAGGGGGATCAGCCCTTTGTACAATATATTGTGCACAAACATTTTAACACTGTCGCGTAAATAATCCCCTATATTAGGGTTTTTCATCTCAGTTTAGCATCAGAATCCGTACCAAAAGGAACTTGGTATGGAAAAATATTCTAAGTCTTTAGAACGTTCATCAACTAAGGACTAGCTGAATCAATAAGGGTTTGCTAGTCACTAAAGCATTTGATTCATCAATAAAGTTTGTACAATAGAAATTCTATTCGAAGTTTGAATATCGATCAATGGTCTAACGATAAATGACTGAAGTAAATATAAACACTTGTCATGATGACAACCTTGCTAGAATAATAATAAGCTAAGGTTAATAAGCTTACTCAATGAAAATAAACTTCCTTTAAAGGATATATCAAGTTTAAGGTAGGAAAACTTGCCTCGTGCGTAGATTACGGATTTAAATTCACGTTCTTTAATCAACCTATACATTCCGATTATAAAATGGTAACAATAATTAGTTACAGAATAATATATGTTTAAGCCTCGTTCTTATCCTATTTTGTTATAACATCTCGATTGTCATTCGACAATCATCACGTACTTGTTTAACAACCAACGTGGTATCTTATTAGTCATTTAATACCTTAACTTAAGCTTTAAACTTGTTTATAGCATCATAGTAAAAACACAAAGAAAAAAAAAATTAAAAAAAAATCAGTACTGTTCCTTCGTCGGGGCGAGGATTTACTGAACAAAATTCTCGCCGGGGCGAGACCTCGCCGGGGCGGGAATTTACTTAACAAAAAGCTCGCCGGGGCGAGGATTTCCCTTACAATTTTCTCGCCGGGGCGAAAGACCCGGCAGTCACCTCCTACAGTTCGCAAACCAGTGAAAACTTAGGCCAAATTTTCCGAATTATACCATCCATCACATAGATTAAACATACCCAGATATCAAATATGATATAAAACAATTATCCATCATATTTCTACACATTCTAACCATTATAAAACACATAATCAACCAATTAGAATCCAAAAATTCACTGTTTATACTAAATATTCATGTTTTAGCCATTTTAATCAAATTATCCACTGTAAACTCATTTTTCAACCATTTTAATCCATTCTACTTGCATTCTTTTCATTTTTCCTTCTATTATCACAACCAAATATCAATTAACCGATTAATAACCAATTTAAACATCAATTTTCATTCATATATACCATACATGAAAGTAAAACTCTGTAAAACCAAAAACTCTATTCTAAAGCATACTTTTCATGGATTAATCCATTTAAATTAGTTTATGATCATCACACAATCTCTAATTCATGCTTACTAACAATTATAACCAAGTAATTCATGTAGTTAGCATATAAATTCATACACAGTAAAATAGAAATCATATACAGAGAAGTAGAATAATAAAAATACAGTGTAGGACAAAACTAACAAGAATTATACCTTCTATTTTTTAGAAAGCTCCTTTGATTTAAGAATTTCTTTCTCAAATCTTCAAGCTCCTCTCTCAATTTTCTCTCTATTCTCTGTTAAACTTTTCTTCTCTTCTTCTCTGTTTTTCTTCCTTTTCTTTTTTTTAAACTCCGTGTTTTCTTTTCTTTTAATCAACTGACAAGCAAAAAAAATAAAAACTGATGGAACTTATATTTTCTAATTAAATCATCAGTTATAAAAATTCAAAAGCCATAAGGCTTGTTTGGCAAAACAAAATTGAAATAACTCATTATTTCCAACCAAAGGTCATAAGGCCTTGTTTGGTTTGATGGAAATAAAAACTCTTTCTATTTATTTTAATAACTCATTATAACATATAGTTTTAATTGTCACACTTTTAATTTAATTAAACTTATTATAAAATAAATTCAATTAAACCTTACTAATTAAATTAATAATTCCATTTAACAAACAACAATAACACCAAATAAATTATCTTATTCAAATAAATCCTTTACTCAAATAAATCACTTAATCGTCTAATTTAATTATTAAATTAAATTAGAATAATCGCATCAAATCACAATTGAATAATATTTAACATAAATTCTTTCACCATAACTTATAAATTATTTATTTTACTCAATAAACAAATTAATAAAAATATTTATATAACTCAATAAATATTTTTATTCTATCACAAAAATTGCATTCGTTACATCCTTCCCTCCTTAAAAGGATTATGTCCCTAGAATCACAACGCAATTAATCGTCCGTTACATTCTCCCCTCTTTACAAAGATTCTGTCCCCAGAATCGCGATACAAAGATTAAACAAACAATTGAGGATAACTCTGCATCATTTTCTCTTCGAGTTCCCACGTAGCTTCTTCAGCACTGTGGTTCTTCTAGATTACCTTAACAGAAGGTATCACTTTATTTCTAAGAACCTGCTCTTTCCTGTCTATTATCTGTACAAGTACCTCTTCATAGGATAAATCTTTCTCAAACTGTATTGGTTCATATTCGATTACATGTTTATAGTCAGGCTTATACGGTCGTAGCACCGATATGTGAAAGACATTATGAATGTGATCTAACTCAGGAGGTAAAGCTACCTCATAAGCTACCTCACCCACTTGTTTGAGCACTTCGAAGGGTCCAATAAATCGTGGACTGAGTTTACCCTTTTTACCAAATCTGATTTTGCCTTTCCAGGGAGATACTTTGAGAAACACAAAACTCCCAACTTCAAATTCGCGATTTTGACGATGCTGATTGGTATAGTTCTTCTGCCTGTCTTGAGCAACTAACAATCTGGCTCTTATCACCTTAACAATTTCAGCAGTTTGTTGTACCAGCTCGGGTCCCAATAGGCGACGTTCACCAACCTCGTCCCAACATAACGGAGTTCTGCACTTCCTCCCATACAACGCTTCATATGGCGGCATCCCAATACTCACGTGATAACTATTGTTATAGGCAAATTCGACCAGAGGTAAATGATCATCCCAGTTGCCTTTAAAATCCATGACGCACGCCCGAAGCATATCCTCCAACGTTTGAATTGTTCTTTCGCTCTGGCCATCGGTTTGAGGATGGTAGGTTGTACTCATTTTCAACTGCGTCCCCAAACAAGCTTGCAAACTCCTCCAAAATTTTGATGTGAATCGTGGATCTCTATCTGATACTATTGATACTGGAACTTCATGCCTTGAGATAATCTCTTTGACATATAACTTCGCCAGCTGATCCAAAGTGAATCTGATTTTGATTGGCAAGAAATGCGCTAATTTCGTCAGTCTGTCAACTATGACCCATATTGCGTCATAACCTCTTTGAGTAGTTGGAAACCCTACCACAAAGTCCATTGTGATATGCTCCCACTTCCATTCGGGTATCTCCAAGGGCTGTAACAAACCACTTAGTCGTTGATGCTCCGCTTTAACTCTTTGACAAGTTAAGCACTTGGCAACACACTCAGCAACTTCCCTTTTCATATTTGGCCACCAGAAATGTTGGCGAAGATCCAGGTACATCTTTGTACTTCCCGGGTGTATCAAAAATCTTGAACTGTGAGCTTCGTTCAAAATCTCCTCTCTGATTGCCAATACTGACGGTACCCAGATTCTACCTTCAAATCTCAGCAACCCTTCAGTATCAATTTTATATTTAAGCTCTTTTCCCTCAAGCACTCTTTTCCGTACCTTAACACATTCTTCATCCTGAAGTTGCGCTTCCTTCACTTTTTCCACCAAAGTTGGTTGGGTTTCCATCTGGAATAATTTTTCGTTAGGCTCTGCCAGACCCTTCACCTCTAACTCCAATTTAGTCATTTCCGCTACGAGTTTCTCCTGAGCAGTTAATAAAAATAATTTCTCCCGACCTTTTCTACTCAAAGCGTCGGCAACCACATTAGCCTTTCCCGAATGGTATAGAATTTCACAATCATAGTCTTTGATCAATTCTATCCATCTCCTCTGTCGCATATTCAAATCCTTCTATGTGAAAATATACTTCAGACTTTTATGGTCTGTATATATTTCACACTTCTCCCCATAGAGATAGTGCCTCCAGATTTTTAAAGCAAACACTACGGCTGCTAACTCCAAATCATGGGTCGGATATCCTTTTTCATAATCTTTTAGTTGGCACGATGCATATGCAATAACCTTACCATTCTGCATAAGCACACAACCAAGTCCCTTATGCGAAGCGTCCCTATATACCACAAAATTTCCTGTATCATCTGGCAAAGACAAAATAGGTGCCGAACTTAATCTCTTCTTTAATTCTTGGAAACTCTCTTCGCACATCTCCGTCCAAACGAACTTCACTGATTTCCTTGTTAAATTCGTCAACGGAGTGGCGATCTTGGAGAAATCTTGAATAAAACGCCTGTAATAACCTGCAAACCTAGGAAACTCCTCACTTATGACGGTGTCTTTGGCTGATCCCAGTTCATCACAGCTTCCACTTTAGCTGGATCTACCGAAATTTCGTCTTTATCAATCACATGCCCAAGAAATTGAACACGCTCCAACCAAAATTCGCACTTTGAAAAATTTTGCATACAATTTCTCTTTCCTTAACGCCTCCAATGTCACCTTCAAGTGCTCCACGTGTTCTTCCTGAGTTTTGGAGTAGACCAAAATGTCATCTATAAATACCACTACGAACTTATCCAAAAATGGTTTAAACACTCTATTCATTAAATCCATAAACGCTGCAGGTGCATTTGTTAAACCAAATGACATAACCAAAAACTCATAGTGACCATATCTAGTTCAAAATGTCGTCTTTGGTATGTCTTCCTTTCTCGCCTTTAACTGATGATACCCACTTCGCAGATCTATCTTTGAAAAATATCTTGCTCCCTTCAGTTGATCAAACAGGTCATCGATCCTTGGTAACGAATACTTGTTTTTAATCGTGACCTTATTCAACTCTCTATAATCAATGCAAAGGCGCATTGATCCGTCCTTCTTCTTGACTAATAACACCGGCGCTCCCCACGGCGAAACGCTCGGTTGGATATACTTTTTATCCAGTAATTCTTGCAATTGCACCATCAACTCATTCATTTCTACTGGAGCCATTCGGTACGGGGCTTTTGATATAGGGGCTGTACCCAGTGCTAAATCAATTACAAACTCGATTTCCCTATCTGGCGGTAATCCCAGCAAATCATCAGGAAACACATCTGCAAAATCCCTAACTACCGGTATCTCCTTCAGTTTTACGCCCACCTTTCGGGTATCGACTATGTAGGCTAGATATCCTACACATCCTTGTCTCAACATCTTTCTGGCCTGCATCATCGTCAGACAACTTGTTTGTCTAGGCGATTTGCTGCCATAAAACACTACTTTTGACGGAGTCATAAGGTTTACAATTTCCTTTGACAATCAATAACTGCCCCATGATTGAACAACCAATCCATTCCCAAAATAACGTCAAACTCCCCAAGACGAATTGGGATTAAATTTACTGTCATTACATGACCCTTAATATCTATCTGACAGTTCTTGTGGACAAACTTAACAGGAATCACTTCCCTATTCGCAATTTCTATATTCATAGGGTAACCTAACTCTTCCTGAGGTAACTCTAATTTTCTAGCAAAATCATCAGATATAAATGAGCAAGTAGCACCCGAGTCAAATAATACGTAAGCATTTACACTATTGATCGGAATGATACCTGACACTACATCCTTTGACTACACAGCATCCTGTACCGTCATGTTGAATGTTCGAGCGGTAGGTCGATTGGGCTGCGTCGGTCCTGTGATAGTCAGATTGCCTCCACTGCTGTTCCCCTTTCTTGCACTAGCTCCACCTGTAGTTTTCTTAGGGCAATCCCGAACGAAGTGATCCTTCGACCCGCAAGTAAAACATGCTCCCTTCTTCGAACTAGGGCAATTCGGTGCGATATGACCCTCCTGTCCGCAGTTAAAGCATACCCTCTTACCCTTCAAACAAACACCCACATGGCTCTTTCCGCAGTTACTGCATACCTCCACCTTTCTTTTCTGACTTCCATGTTGATTGCCACCAGAGTTACTATCACTCCACTTTCTCTTTTGATTGCTGCCACCATGGCTAGCACTTGCCTTGTTATCATTCTCACTCTTCTTTTTCTTCTACTCTTGATTGTATTTAGACAGAGCATCACTCCCTCCTTCAGCGATTATTGCCTTCTCTAACATTGCCACAAATGAATTCAGTTGGAACATTGAAACTCGGCTATACAACCAAGGCTTCAGTCCCTGCTCAAACCTTCTAGCCTTTCGCTGGTCCGTGTTGACCTGGTATGTCGCAAACCTCGCCAACTCGTTAAATCTTGCAGTATACTCAGATACCGTCATGGTACCTTGCTTCAACTCTAGAAACTGCACCTCCATTTGGTTCTGCGCGCTTGCCGAAAAATAGGTCTCGAAAAATATCTCCTTAAATCGCTCCCACGGTATTATCCCTTGCCCACCTCGAGTTTTATTAGCTTCCCACCAGTAACTAGCTTCTGATTTCAGCATAAATGTTGCGAATGCAGTCTTCTGGTCCTCGCTGACCCTGGCGACATCGAAAACCTTTTCCATCTCCATGACCCAGGTTTGTGCCTCGATCGGATTCATAGACCCTTGAAATTCTGTGGGGTCCAACAGCCTTGAAATCTTTAAAAGTCGTGGCCTGGGCTTGGGGTTGATTCGCAAATGCTCCCGTTAGTAAGTTTACCAGCTGCTGCATTGGATTAGTGTTGGCTTCTTCGTTGTTGTTGGTAGATCCCTCAGGGGTTGGTTGATGGGTTTGTCTTCTTGGCGACATTTTACTGTTAAGAATTTGCGTTATTAGATTATTGCTCAATTACTTAAGCATTTAAGTCTTAACTTAAACATTTATAAACAACACTTAACACATAACACATCTGATAAACCTCCACATTTTTATTCATTTACTGCTCAAAACATAATAAAAATAACGCCATAGTTATTTACATTAAATCATCTATCCTGACATCATAAAGTTCCAGGATTACATCATTATTCTATCCCATTATATAAAGCTGGGATTTACAACTTATTAACTTCATAAATTTTCATACTAGCATATCTAATCATTACCTACGATGCCATCCCACGGCGCACAGCTTCCTTGCGTTCCTGCTCCATAATACGAGTCACCATCCTTTGATCCACCATATCTGGATGACGATGAACTCGATCCAGAGCTCTATCAACTGTGGTGTGAAAAATATACTCCATCTCATCAATCTTGGCCTTCTTTGATCGCACCTCACATTCAACACGATCTGCGCGATTAGCCTCTCTCAACCAAGCGTTTTCAGCTCTAACCCGCTTAGCTGACTCCTCTTTCAGTTCATCTCGTACAATCTCATTTCTGGCCAATAACTGTCCTCGTTTATACTCAGACTGAGCTAGTCTCTGCTCGACCTCTGCAAGACGTGATGATAAGTCCTGGATCTCAACATCCTTTTGCTCTAAAGCGGCTTGACGTTCCACAACCTGTTCTCCTAACTCCTCCTTTTCGCTCTTAACATGAACCAGCTTCCACTCCACGTCCCAAAGACGTATATCTAGCTCCTCAATCTCACTGTTCTTCTGCTCCAAGACAGTCTGTCGCTCTGCCAGCTGCCTCTCTAACTCCTCCACTCTATCTTGCAACTCTATGTTACGATCATACACCTGCTCGTGCATCTGAACACCTAAGGAAGATAGTGATATCCCCTCATGGTCTTCTTCCTCCTCCTCAACCCCCTCCGGATCCTCCTCGGGATCAGTCTCAGGCTCGTACTCGGGACCTGCAACTGTGATCAATGGGGATGGCTTCCTCTGCACTAGCTGCTCTCGAACCACATGAATATCTCGGGGCTCCTCCTCCCTAGCCTGGCTGGGTTCTTCTCTATCAGTCATCCTGACAACAAAATTTTAAGTTTTAATTACTACTCGATAATACTCGCGAGCACATAGGTTTGTTAACAAATAAGCACATAACACATAATCATTTTATTATCTTTTATGAATTTCCATAATCCATTCTTTAGAACTCGATAAGAGTTTATCACCTCTATATTCTCTATCTTCTAAAAGGCTACTACCCTAAGGTTTTCCCCACCTAAAGGTTCATAACCTATCAGCTCTGATACCAACCTGTGACACCCCCAAATCCGGGTACTTCAACTCCACAGATTTGGTGTTCACTATAGCATACATTCATTACTAACTAGCCATGATTAAGATAATATAAATAAACTGAATAAAACATCTTCCCACAAAAGGGGTTACATCTCCAATCTCTTAATCAAACAAATCCCAGGTTATCTAACCTCTATTACATCAATGCGGAATAAAACATAAAATTAAATCAGTCTTACTACAAGAAAACATCAAAATAATAACAAATCTTTCGCTACTTCGGCATCTTGCCCTTACCTTTGCTCGTGGACGGCTCGTCCGACTTCTCAGCCTTAGGTGCAATGTTTTAGTGCAAGAGTGAGCAAACAATTGCCCACAAGTACGAAAACAATAACATTTGTATGTTCATTGAAATAAATCTTACTGAGGAGTAATAGTTTTTCTGAAGTCAATCAATGACTAATCAAATATCTGAAAGCTCAATAGAATGCTTAGCTCAAGAACTGAATATAGATTCAAGGATAAAAGTGTATCTGAGGGTCACAAGACCTCGAACTATGTCCTAGGTTATCAAGTATTTCTACCGCAACCTTTAACAGTCTTATAGACTATGGACAATCCATCTCGTACTCAGGGGGATCAGCCCTTTGTACAATGTATTGTGCACAAACATTTTAACACTGTCGCGTAAATAATCCCCTATATTAGGGTTGTTCATCTCAGTTTAGCATCAGAATCCGTACCAAAAGGAACTTGGTATGGAAAAATATTCTAAGTCTTTAGAACGTTCATTAACTAAGGACTAGTTGAATCAATAAGGGTTTGCTAGTCACTAAAGCATTTGATTCATCAATAAAGTTTGTACAATAGACATTCTATTCGAAGTTTGAATATCAATCAATGGTCGAACGATAAATGACTGAAGTAAATATAAACACTTGTCATGATGACAACCTTGCTTGAATAATAATAAGCTAACGTTAATAAGCTTACTCAATGAAAATAAACTTCCTTTAAAGGAAATATCAAGTTTAAGGTAGGAAAACTTGCCTCGTGCTTAGATTACGAATTTAAATTCACGTTCTTTAATCAACCTATACATTCCGATTATAAAATGGTAACAATAATTAGTTACAGAATAATATATGTTTAAGTCTCGTTCTTATCCTATTTTGTTATAACATCTCGGTTGTCATTCGACAATCATCACGTACTTGTTTAACAACCAACGTGGTATCTTATTAGTCATTTAATACCTTAACTTAAGCTTTAAACTTGTTTATAGCATCATAGTAAAAACACAAAGAAAAATAAAAATTTTAAAAAAAATCAATACTGTTCCTTCGCCGGGGCGAGGATTTACTGAACAAAATTCTCGCAGGGGCGAGACCTCGCCGGGGCGGGAATTTACTTAACAAAAAGCTCGTCGGGGCGAGACTTCACCGGGGCGAGGATTTCCCTTACAATTTTCTTGCCGGGGCGAGAGACCCAGCAGTCACCTCCTACAGTTCGCAAACTAGTGAAAACTTAGGCCAAATTTGGCCAAATTTTCCGAATTATACCATCCATCACATAGATTAAACATACCCAAATATTAAATATGATATAAAACAATTATCCATCATATTTCTACACATTCTAACCATTATAAAACACATAATCAACCAATTAGAATCCAAAAATTCACTGTTTTTACCAAATATTCATGTTTTAGCCATTTTAATCAAATTATCCACTGTAAACTCATTTTTCAACCATTTTAATCCATTCTACTTGCATTCTTTTCATTTTTCCTTCTATTATCACAACCAAATATCAATTAACCGATTAATAACCAATTTAAACATCAATTTTCATTCATATATACCATACATGAAAGTAAAACTCTGTAAAACCAAAAACTCTATTCTAAAGCATACTTTTCATGGATTAATCCATTTAAATTAGTTTATACTCATCACACAATCTCTAATTCATGCTTACTAACAATTATAACCAAGTAATTCATGTAGTTAGCATATAAATTCATACACAGTAAAATAGAAATCATATACAGAGAAGTAGAATAATAAAAATACAGTGTAGGACAAAACTAACAAGAATTATACCTTCTATTTCTTAGAAAGCTCCTTTGATTTAAGAATTTCTTTCTCAAATCTTCAAGCTCCTCTCTCAATTTTCTCTCTATTCTCTGTTAAACTTTTCTTCTCTTCTTCTCTGTTTTTCTTCCTTCTCTTTTTTTTAAACTCTGTGTTTTCTTTTCTTTTAATCAACTGACAAGCAAAAAAAATAAAAACTGATGGAACTTATATTTTCTAATTAAATCATCAGTTATAAAAATTCAAAAGCCATAAGGCTTGTTTGGCAAAACAAAATTGAAATAACTCATTATTTCCAACCAAAGGTCATAAGGCCTTGTTTGGTTTGATGGAAATAAAAACTCTTTCTATTTATTTTAATAACTCATTATAACATATAGTTTTAATTGTCACACTTTTAATTTAATTAAACTTATTATTAAATAAATTCAATTAAACCTTACTAATTAAATTAATAATTCCATTTAACAAACAACAATAACACCAAATAAATTATCTTATTCAAATAAATCCTTTACTCAAATAAATCACTTAATCGTCTAATTTAATTATTAAATTAAATTAGAATAATCGCATCAAATCACAATTGAATAATATTTAACATAAATTCTTTCACCATAACTTATAAATTATTTATTTTACTCAATAAACAAATTAATAAAAATATTTATATAACTCAATAAATATTTTTATTCAATCACAAAAATTGCATTCGTTACATCCTTCCATCCTTAAAAGGATTCTGTCCCCAGAATCACAACGCAATTAATCTTCCGTTACAATTCTTATCCAAAATTCCATTTTAATAACTCAATTGACACCGGACAATTAGTGGTATATGCTTACCACCCATTACAGTATTTTAGCATTCATTTTATACCTTAGCCTAAGCTTTAGGTATATCTACGATATCATAACATGATCTCAAAGAAAGAAGAAAATTTTTACTCTTGTCTTTTTCCTCTTTTTTTTTTTTAATTCTTCGCCGGGGCGAGGAATTCCTTTACAAAATTCTCGCCGGGGCGAGGAATTTCTTCACAAAATTCTCGCCGGGGCGAGGAATTTCTTCACAAAATTCTCGCCGGGGAGAGAATCACGAATTCCAGTTTCTGCAGTTCGCGAAGAACGCAGAAACAGGCCAAAATTTCCAATCTTGTTATTCTAATCGTCAAATTAAGCATACCCAGACATTATAATTCATCTATAATTGTTACCCAAGCCTTCTAGCATAATTCTAACAACTTAAATCACATAAATCATGAATCTAAGAATCAAATTTGAGGTTTCTTATCAGTTTATCAAAGTTTATACAATTTTCATAAAATCACACATAACAGGTTCGTTATACAACCAAATTGAACCGTTTAAATCTTGTTTCCTTCATTTATACATGCATAAACAAATTAAGTTATCAATTTACCCAATTAACTAGCAACACAGACTTCAATTTCATACATTCAAACCATGTTCGTACATTGTACTACTCTGTAACTTTCTGAATTCTCATATAAACGTAATTTCACCGATTAAATTACTCTAAATCATATTTAAATCATATAAAACACATAAATACATGCTTACTAACATCTAACATCAAATTATTTAAAGATTTAGCCATACAATTTGGTTTACAGAGAACTCAGAATATGCATTCATGGAGAAAATTAAAAAAACACAATTTAAAGATTAAAACTAAGAATTACCTTTGATAATTATGCTAGATTATGCAAGATGGTGACAAGGTTTCTTCTCAATTCTCCAAATTCTCTCATCTTTATCTCAAGTTTTCTCTCTGGCTTGAATATGAATTACTGATAATGGAATACGTGAAAAAACTAAATAGCAGAACATGGCGTCAGTTTAATAACTACCACCAACTTCCACTAAGGCCATGTTTGGCTACTCATATATTCCTCACTTCTAATTTATTTTAATAAACTACTTATTATATAGTTTCATGTCACACTTTGATCAACTAAATAATCTTACTAAAATCAAATAAATAAAATAGAATAATACTACATTAAATCACATAGTCATATAAATAAAATTCTCATTTATTAATAATGACAAATTATGAAATCTCTAATTAATAATAATTAATTAGAAATATCATTATACTTATTTAAATAATGTATTTAATCAAATAAATTCAATTAAACACATACTTTAAATATAAAAATTCTCCACATTAATCTAATTAATGTAACACATATAATTAAATTAATCTACCACAAATTCATCAATTAATCAATTAATTCAACAATCAAATCATCGAAAAATATTTATTCAATCAATAAATATTTAAATTAAATTACAAAATTCTCGTTCGTCACAGTTAATAAGAGACATGGAAAAATTGAAAATAGAAGTTGGGGAACCTCGAAGGCCCAGTGAGAAGTTGTTTGTGATGGAAGCTCGTCCAACATTATTGGATCGAATCAAAGAAGCACAAGAAACGGATGAGGAGTGCGAGAAGATAAAGAAGCGGATAACAGGAAGTGAGGAAGAAAAATTCCGAATGGATAAGGATGGTATTTTGAGATTCGAAAATCGAGTGTGGGTGCCCGCTATTACTGAACTAAGGGAGGAAATTTTGCGCGAGGCACATATCACGGTATATTCTGTTCATCCTGGAGGAACGACGATGTATCGGGATCTACGACAACATTTTTGGTGGCTCAATCTGAAGCGAGAGGTTGCAGAGTACGTCAGTAGATGTCTTACTTGCCAACGAGTCAAAGTAGAACATCAGAGACCGAGTGGTCTACTTCAACCGCTGGAAATACCGGAGTGGAAATGGGAGCACATTATGATGGACTTCGTGGTAGGACTTCCAGTCACATAGAAGGGTTTTGATGCCATTTGGGTTATCGTGGATCGACTAACAAAGACAGCCCATTTTCTACCAATCAAGATTCGTTTTAACCTTAATCAATTAGCCAATTTATACGTGAAGGAAATAGTTTCGCGACATGGAGTACTAGTGTCAATCGTCTCAGATCGAGATCCGTGATTCACGTCAAATTTCTGGAAAAGCTTACAAGAAAGAATGGGAACACAATTGAGGTTGAGTACCGCTTATCATCCTCAGACAGACGGACAAAGTGAACGAACCATACAGACACTAGAAGATATGCTTCGAGCTTGTGTAATGGATTTTAAGGGGAACTGGGATGACCATTTACCCTTAGTAGAATTCGCTTACAATAATAGTCATCACGCGAGTATCGGTATGCCGCCGTACGAAGCTCTCTATGGAAGGAAGTGCAGAACACCGTTGTGTTGGGATGAAGTCGGAGAACGACGACTTTTGGGGCCGAAAATAGTTTAACAGACGGCCGATGTGGTGACAACAATAAGAGCCAGATTAGTAACCGCTCAAGATCGTCAGATTAAATATGCAGATTTCCATCGTCAGAACCGAGACTTTGAAGTCGGTAGTTTAGTATTCTTAAAAGTATCTCCCTGGAAAGGAAAGATCAGATTTGGCAAGAAAAGAAATTTGAGTCTGAGGTTCATAGGGCCATTTGAAGTTTTGAAGGGGGTGGGCGAAGTGGCGTATATGGTAGCTTTACCGCCTGAGCTAGAACACATCCACAATGTGTTTCACATCTCCGTGTTACGTCCGTATAAACCCGACTATAAGCACGTGATATCCTATGAGCCGATTCAAGTAGAGAAGAATTTGACTTATGAGGAAATTCCTGTCCAAATACTAGATAGGAAAGAGAAGACCTTGAGAAACAAGAGTATATCTTCCGTAAAGGTAGTTTGGCGAAACCACGACGCCGAGGAGGCTACTTGGGAGTTAGAGAGTAAGATGAAGAGGGATTATCCCCATTTGTTTGTGTAACCTTGTATCAATTCCGAGGACGGAATTTTTATAAGGGAGGGATGATGTAATACCCGAGAATTTTAAATGATATTATTATTAACTTTTCTATCTAAGTGGAATATTTATTCGAATATGAATATGTGTCATATGTCACCATAATAGTGATGCAATAAAATGATTTCTTGTTTATTTAATAAAGGAGTGCTTTAACAAGAAAAGAATTTATTAATGCTATATTAGTTATTAATTATTGTGTGACTAATAATCTCTATTAATGTATTTGAGTGTTATATGCCATGCCACTCGAGGTGTAACCGCATGATAAGGTGTATATTATTTATAATAAAGTTTCTGCATTCATTTAATAAAATAAAAGAAATGTGTGACATTTAAATGGTATGAACACCCTATGTGACATATTGATGTGTGATATAGACTATTAACTATATATTTGAATTACATGAGATAATAATTGAAGTGAACCAATAATTGTTAGATAATAATTATTTCAATACTTAAATGTTTTATAGATAGATGTATCATGAAATAATGGAATAATAAGGTATATTGAATATTTGGGTGTTAGCCATTAATTACGTTACACCATAATTAATGTACATGGATTATATCACATGTGTACATGTGACTCTATTTGATACAATGTGGTAGCATTTAATTATTTAATACACCATATGACCTAAGTTTACATTTTAAACCAAAGTATGCTAATAAGCCTTATTTGGAATGTCTGAGTTTTTCTTTGTCCCAAATTGAGTGTCCCCCTCTAGTAATCAGCCGTATATAGGCCATTGGTCTATCACCCACTTTGCTAAGAACTGGTAGAGAGCTAGAGCTTGGTGATGATGGAGGGGGGAGTGGTCCAAATAATGTCTCACCCCTATTTCACCAAACCTCCATTACCTATAAGTTTCTTTCTTCTTCCTTTGGTTCGAATTCTTGGACAAAATTTGAAAATGGACAAAAGAAACTCTATAAATTGAGACCTCCTCTTTCTCATTTTGATTACTAGAAATTTGAATTGTTCAAGTATAGAGTGAGTGTGGTGAAGCTAAGGAGTAATCAGAAATTGAGGTGTGAGGTTTAGCGGGTGGTTCAAGCTTCAAGAGGTAAAACTCCATTAAATTATGTTCTTAATTTCTTAAGTTCTACATACAAAATTCTTGGGATATTTGTAAATTTTAGATATCATGATGCTAGTTAGGTTTATATACATGATATGGAAGTGTTAATCTTGTTCTATGATGCTAAGATTCAAGTTTTGCAAAACTTCAGAAATGTCAAGTAATACATGCCTTGAATGTACGAAAATTTTATGAACTAAGTCATAGTAATCTGAAATTAGTTGTTATACATTATTAGTATAGCCAAATACGAAAACAATGAAAGTTAAACAAACCAATTTGGTTCAGAAACGAGTTCGTAGCATGATCAATCGCTAAGTATGCTAAAATATGGAAAAAGGGCATGAATGTTGAATTTAATTATTGAACTTAGTTATTTACTTGTTTTAAGTTGTTAAAATCATGCTAGGTATGCTTAATATCATGGTTATAGACTTTATGTGAGATGGATATGCACAGATTATGGTTTGAATTGGTTTTGGCTTTGAAAATTTTGCCAAACAGGGAGTTACCTGGTTTTGTCGAGGAGCAGCGCGGCCGCGCTACTCCCCAGGCAAAACCAGGCGCGGCCGCGCCGTGCCCCAGATTGAAATTTCAACTTTTGATTCTTCTGATGTCATGAGCATGTTAGTTTAGCTTAAATAAGCCTATGTGTGTATCTGGTATATGATCTAGTATGGTCTTGCAAGAAATGTGTTAGGTTTATGAGATTTTAAAATAAAACTTAGAATTTGAAAACTAAACCTTATGAAAATGAAGCCTTTTTAACTCTGATCCTTTTAGCATATGTAACTAGCTTAGACATGTATGAAAACAAGTCCAATGTATTACCTAAGGTTACCTTGCATGACATGAGTTGTGTTAGCTCGGTTCCAACGACTTTTTAAAGGAGAACTTGAAGTGTTGGAAGTAAAACTTAGCAAACTTTGTATCTTTGATGTTCTGAGCTTACAATCATGTATATATGATCTAATTATATGTGTGAATGCATACGGAGAGTCACGTAGAAATATTAAGCAAGTTTAGTTAGTCTAATGAGAAATTTTCAAGAAAAAACTTAAGACGTGAGGACTGTTGTTGTCAAACGTTGTGTAAATTTTGTTCCAACCTTGCAAGCATGAATAATAAGATTCATTCTGCCTCTAGAACATGTTGACATGAGCACCATCTAGCTAAACATGGATTCTACCTATGTACGCATGTTCAAGAAAGTGGCATTCCAATTGTAAACTATATGATCAATGTGTACATGTGTTATATACGCACGAGCATGCTTATTAAGTATGGTTTAGTCTCGTTATTTGGTGTCATGAATATAATAGTTAATCCTTTGCGAGATGGATTTGACTGGTTTAAAATATAGAAGTTTCTAACTTACCACCTTATAACTTTGAATTGAATTTAGCATGAGCATGTTAGGTTCTGAACTCAGACTAATAACCTTATGAGCATGTGTATTTGAGTTATATAAGTAGCCTGAATAAAATTGCATTTTTGGTCTGCCCAGAGGGTGGCGCGGCCGCGCCACTCCTAAGGAAAAAACCAGCGCGGCCGCACCGGTCGCAAGAATTGCCCAGTTGTTTTAATTTATAAATAGAGTCTTGCAACATGTATGTATAAATGTTTTAAGTTGTATTGCATGATTGAACTGATGTACTATGTGTTCGAGCTTATGTTGATGCTTAGGATCGAGGTATTCTAGTTTTGCTAACTCATTTAGCTAAGATAAGAAATTACGAATATGGACTTAGTAATCATGATTCCACCTACGTGACTGTATGTTAAAACTATGTGGTGCGTAACCACTTGTAAGAATAAAGTTATGAATGTTATACTAACTAAGGAACCGACTTATTAATGACTAGGTCATTTCAACGCAATTTAAATTAAAGCTAGATTACTTGTAGCTGAGCAAACAGGCAAGTTCCCTTTAACCCTACTCAATTTACATTCGAGCAGGATGTGATGTATTATGCAAATACTCGAACCCTTTCTCTTTATTGAGCAAGCATGTAAACTTGCATATTCATGTATCATACAAGTATGTGACAATGACTCGTATGCTTTATAAACTGTCATTCATATGCTAAGGATTGGTTTAAGATTAATATCCCTTAAACCCCATTGCGAGTACTTGTATTCATTATTTCATTGATTATGATTATAAAAGTTGTCTAAACCATTGTTTCGGTTAGACTATTATACATGTCTTAGAAAGCTATTCCAAACCAATTGTCTTGGTGCGGACTCTGATTTACTGAGATGAACAACCCTTATTAAAGGGGAAATTATATATTGTCGGAGAACCGACGTGCACACTTATAAGCATGTGAAAGTTATGCATAACCTGGAGTACTATAGGCTGATCACATGTGTACTTGTTTTTATTAGATTTTTAGTGTAATAACTGATAATTCTAGCAGGAGTTCTTAGTCCTTTAGTGACTACTCAGTGTTCATATTCTTGGACTTGAAATGATTATATGCAAGAATCCTATTGATATTCTTCGGTCCATAGCGACTCTTATGTATAACAATTGATCTCCTTATTATCCTTGAGCTATCCTTTACTGGCATACCCTTGAAATTTGAACTTTATATTGTTCACCCTCATCGTATATACTTGCTGGGCAAATTTGTTGCTCATTCTTGCTTTCTTTAAACTTTTAGTTAAGGCAGAATGAGGTGAACCCTTAGGCAAGGATAAGGGAAAGGGCAAAACTACGGAGTAGCTTTGTTCTTCCTTAGGAAGGAGATCATTTACTATGTTGCTTAAGTTTTCTAAATTTGGTTATGTAATAAGCTTAGGCATGAATTATGTATTAGTACTATGTTTCAGTTAAATCAAGACTTTTGGATAGTATTGTAGTAACGGTTGCGAGACCTTGGGACGAGAATAATTATATTAAATCAATGTAATTTATTTTATCTTTTCCGTTGCATTAGTTTTATGTCATTATTGTGTTAGAACGTGACGAACCAAATTCGAGATAGTGGTGTCAGAATTTGGGGGCGTCATAATTCCGCATTTTATTAAGTTTAACATTGATTAATGTTGTAAAGTCAGAATGAAGATGTATTGCTAACGACCGATGTGAAGAGTTGGATTGTTCAGAATTTGGGGTCGTTACAACAAAGCTAGACCCAAAGAAGTGTGGGTACCAAGATAAATAATGACTTTAACTACAGGTACTGAGATCCACAGAGTCCATATGGTATCTCGATAGTGGATGCTCAAGGCACATGGTTGGAAACAAGGCACTTCTGTCAGATTTTAAAAGCTAAGAATAATTCAGCAATTGTCTTGGGAGACATCAACTCTAGGAAAAACAAAGGCTATAGTTCAATTGGAAATAAAGTTGTTTCCCTCAGCAAGTTACCTGATGAAGTTTTCAGCCCAAGTCAGATAGCGTGTTCAATAAGATCTTCTTGATCATGGAAGTATCTATTTATGTTACCTTTGATGAGACTAATCAAGGTGAACCAAGCAAAGTAGCTCAAATTTGAAGAAGTTGTAGAATTGGACCCTACGATCGTAGAAGCTGAAGCCGTAGAGCCAAACCCCACGATCGTAATGCCAGATAAGGAGGTCGTAGAGTGTTTAGTTCCAAGCATGGGAACTCTACGAATCAATGAAGATGTAGAACCAGAACTCAATATTGAAAATCTCAGACATCAATGCACAAGGACAGATGTGACATCAGGAAGAAGATTAAAAAAGAGTTGAAAGATTCAAGATGTACTGAGGCAATGTAAGAAAAGCTAACATAGTTTGAAAGAAGTAAGATTTGGAGGCTATCAGAATGTTCCTAGCCTATGTAGCCCACATAAAGTTCAAGGTCTTCCAAATGGATGTCAAGAGTACATTCCTGAATGATGAACTTTAAGAAAAGGTTCATATTGAACAACTTCCAGATCTGTCCAAGAGGAAATAGGGTCGTAGAGCTATTCAACAATCGTAAAATGAAGGAAGTTCGAAGACTGAAAGTTGTTCTCAAAGTAGATCATTGAGAAGATGGAATATCGTAGAGTTAATGTAATACCCTGAATATTTATGAGGATTATAAATACGACCATATATGGTTAGATGTTAATTTAGTGACCTAAAACTAGGAATTGAGAAGTTTAAAACCTTAAATCGTAATAAAGTTTGAATTTTATAACATATGTGCTTAATAAAGATTGAAATGATATTTCGAAGTAGGTGTTTTGTGAATTTATAGTGTAAACGATAAATTAGGTCAAATAAATTTTTTTTGTCAAGCTGCTTAGTTGTGCTTACATTGATAAAATGATTTGTCATGCTTTCCACGATTTCACCAAGAAGCATCCCGACAAATTATTTTTGACAACTTGTTGTGTCATGCTTGAGAATGACAAAGTGATTTGTCGTGCTTACGGTGACAAGCTGCATTGTCGAGCTTGGAAGATATTTTCATTTAGGAGCTTAGATAGCAAGCTGCATTGTCGTGCTTAGAAGATATTTTCATTAAGGAGCTTAGAAGATAGGTTCAATTGCAAGCTGCATTGTCGAGCTTGGGAGATATTTTCATTGAGGAGCTTAGAAAATAAGTTCAATTGCAAGCTGCATTGTCGAGCTTGGAAGATATTTTCATTGAGGAGCTTAGATTGCAAGCTGCATTGTCGAGCTTGAAAGATATTTTCATTGAGGAGCTTAGCAGATAGGTTCAATTGCAAGCTGCATTGTCGAGCTTGGAAGATATTTTCATTAAGGAGCTTAGAAGATAGGTTCAATTGCAAGCTGCATTGTCGAGCTTGGAAGATATTTTCATTGAGGAGCTTAGAAGAATATTCTAAGAATATGCTAGCGTGCAAAGTGTAATAAGCCGAGCCCCTAACGTGCAATTAGTGAAACTTGGTTTTCCTATAAATAGCAAGCATAGTTCATTCATTCCTTACTATTTTCCATGAGCAGTTCAAGAGCAAAAACACTCTATATTTATATTTTGAGAGATATTGTGAGATGAAAATTACTTTCGAAGCATCGAAGCGCTACGCGATTAGAAGTAAAGCTAACAACTACAAGAGGTATACTCTAGTAGTTATTATTTTCTTCTTTACATATTTAGTAAAAATATACTTTTATAAGCAGTTATAATGCCCAAATTATTTTAAGTATATAGTACAAAAGTCCTATTTATAAGCAGTTATAATGTCCGATTTATTTCTCTTATAAAGTTAAAAATATACTTTTATAAGCAGTTACTATGTCTGATTTTCTTCAAGTATATAGTAAGAATATTCATTTTATAAGCAGTTATATTGCTGAAATTATCTCAAATATAATAACTGAATAGTCATTTTATAAGCAGTTATAATGTCCAATAGATTTCAAACATAGTAAACGAATATTCATTTTGCAAGCAGTTATAATGCTCAATTTATTTTAAATATAATTGAAAAATATTCATTCTATAAGTAGTTATAATGCTGAAATTATTTCATGTATAGTAGAAGAAGTCTTAATTATAAACGATTATGATAACCAAAATAAAAACTTAAAAGAGTTAATTGTTAAATGTTTAACTAGTTATGTACGCCGATAATCGTATAGGATTTATGACGAACGTTTAGACGTTATATCAACTGTAAAAGATATACGAGGTAAGTCTCCAAACCTTATTACCTTTACACAAATCTTTTATATCTTGCTATCAATTATTGTGAAGTTATTGCTTCTTGATTCAGCATCTCTTGTTTAATTTGATATTGAACAAAGTTTCTATGTTATGCAAGTTCTTTTAAACTTTTTTCTCTTTCGTTATGGATTCAAATTACAAACAAATGTGTCATCAATTATTGTGAAGTTATTGCTTCTTGATTCAGCATAACTTAAAAAATGAACTGTTATTCATATAGAATTGTTGTTGCTTATTGAAAGCATGAATTGTTGTGTCGAACCAAATTGTTTAGGTAAGACTTCCAAAACTAGGATGAATTACCCTTTTGAGGGTCATATATGTGTCTAGTAAATCTCGACATAACGTGCAGTGAGCATGAGTAGGATGATATGCATATACCTAGGATATTGAGGAAGGTTGATCCCTTCAAAATATGTAAACCAAACATATTTCTAAGTCTTTATGACTGACAGAAATGGTTGATGTAATGTCCAAGAATTTTAAACCTTGTATCAATTTATTTTGATATGTGAAATTCATTTTTATTTAACTTTACGGACTTAATTGGACCCATGTAAGTATTATTATTTAATTATATAACTATACGGTCCCATAATTTTCTTTGCATTAAAGGGATTCACTGATAGTTCAAATAAATTAGTGATTTAATCCTGAGAGTTGGTTGGCAAGAAAATTGGGAAAAATTAATAAATAATTTTATTTTACTATTATCGGATTTAAATAATTCAAACGAGAAATTATTGTTGAAACAAATATTTTAAATAATTAATTAATTGAATTAGTTATTTAATTTAAATATTAGAATATAATATTGTTAATTTAATTTGGGTCACCTTTCTTTCATTTGGATTGGCCCATTTCTTTTTTTTCTGATTTGGACCCAAATTCCCTTTTAATTCCTATTGGGCCACTTCCTATTCATTCAGCTGGCTCAACCCAAGCCCAAACCCTTTCTAGCCGGATTAAACTCATTCCTTTTCTTTTTAGCCGGGTTGGATCCATTTTATTTGGTTCAATCTACCGGTTGATTTGGGGATAAACCGAGCAACCTCAAATCCTCAAATCAGACAACCGAGCATAGCGATTCCAAAAACAAAAAATCGACTAGGTGCAGAGCAGGGCTAAGAACCTATCAGACCCAAGCCATCAATCAATCGAACGGACGAGGAAAGGAGGTCGGCGCGGTGATGTGAGGGAATCGACCGGTTGGGCTAAGGGAGAAGCGTCGACCGGCGGCTAATCAAGAGTTCGAGGGGGAGACCGAGCAACAATCGGATGGACCAAGGGTCAAAGCGACCGACGATTTGACCGGTGGGGGTACGCGGCTCGAGGGCTGCCGACAATTTCACAGTTGGTGTAGATGGGGCTTGACTTAGACAACCGATCGACAGCCCCTCCCTCCTACCGTTAGACTTTGATTGAATGATTAAGGTAATACCCAGCTAATTGGGTAAACAAATCTCTATAAATTGGAACCCAAGCCCTAGCTAAAGCTGTCGATTTTCTTTGCTTTGTGAATCCAAATTAGATTAAAAAAAAGAATAATAATAATAATAATAGAAATCACAGCAAGGAGAGGGAACAGGGGAGGCCGATAGGTGAATGTCCGATTACACCACCTATTTTGGAAGAAGAAGAAAGACTGCAATTCGATCGGTAGCAAGGTATATCAGTGAGCGACTGAGTTGCTTTATTTTTATTTTTCCTTCTGTGTTGGTTTGTATTATACATTGTGTTGGTTATATTATACATTGTTTTGGGTTGTATTGTATTGTTCTGTGAATTGGAAATTTTGTGTATACTAAAGAACCATAGGTTCTGGTAGATTTGATTTTGTACAATGATTAGGTCAGTGTTGAACCATTGTATGCCCACCAAGTGGTTGTTAAAATGCTTGAACGAAAACCGTTCTTCATTTTGGAATTTTCTGTCGACAGCTTTGTTATGTGAAACTCGATTTTTTTTGGGCTATAAATCTGATGGGAGTTTTCCCTGTTGTGTTGGGTAATGAACTGGACAATTGAAATAAAATTTTGCAGGAATTGGTTTTGGTTGTTATGAAAATCAATTTTGGGCCATTCATAGAAAACTGGAATCAGTATTGTTATTTCCTTACTATGTTGAACAATTGTTTAGTTGGCTTGAAACAAGATTTGCAGGAGCTTGTTTATTTATGTGATTTTGTGGCTGCTGTTTGTAGCAGGAGGAAATGAACATAGGATTAGTATCATCAGTAATAATAGGAAAAATTGCAGTAATTTCCAATTGGTTGTGTAATTCATTGGGTTGTTCAAACAACAATGAACCAGGGTTAATAATTATTTAACCATTATTAATAGTAATTAGAAGTAATACTATCGGATTAATTATTAGTCATTATTTGAATTAATAAGGCACTAATAAAATAATTATTCATTTAACCATAAATAATAAATAAAGATAATGAATATTTAATTATTATTTAATTAATATATTAAATAATAATTAAGTATGAATAAAGTTAGCAAATTTATTATTTATTCTTTATCAATAAATAATAAATGAAGATAATAAATATATAATTATTAATAATAATTAAGTATGAATGAAGTTAATAAAGTAATTATTTATTATTTATCACTAAATAATAAATAAAGATAATAAATATTTGATTCAATTAATAATAATTAGGTAAGAATAAGGCTAATAAGGATAACAATTATTTAATCATTATTGAAATAATGATTAAGTATGAGTGAGATTAATAAGTTAATTATTTATTTTTGGCCCTTAAAAAATAAAGATAATAAATACTTAATGATTATTAATATTAAATAATAATTAAGTGTGTGTGAATTAATACATTAAGTATTTAATTAATATTGAATAAGGAACAAGGAATAATAATTACTCAATTACCATTAAAGGTGAATAGTAATTAAGCGCAAATAAAATTAAATGACTTATAAACTAGTCACTATTAGTTAGGAAGGCATAGTAAATTAATTATTTATTTTCATAAATAAGGATTATTAACCCATATTTAGAGACAAATAAGGGTAATAATTTGAGTATTCAAATGATAAGTAATGATGATTAACTATTATTTATTTAAATAATAACTAAAGGTCACAGTTAATTTCTGTTTAGCTAATGTTAAATAGAAATTAAATGTGGGTAGTAACAATGAAGTAATGTAATGTAATGTATTGAACAATTATAAGTAATTGTTAGAAAGTGTTTATCACTTAAGGGAAACATTTTTTTTAGTAAATAATTTCTCCGTCTACCGATTAATTAAGTATCCTATGGGATTGAGACTGATCTATTGACTTATATGCTATATGAATTGCTTATCTGCTAAATAAATAGCATAAGTGGATGCATCGATATACTGCTATACAATGCTAATGGATAAATCGACTTTATCAAATGATAGGTCAACCAAGGTCAATTAGTTAAAGCTAAAATTTATTGTAGCTGAGCAAACAGGCAAGTTCCCTGACTTCGCTCTTTCTGTATAATGAATGCAAGTTTCCTTTAACCCTACTCAAATTATCTTCGAGCGGGGTAGTATTGTACTGCAAGTTATTTAATTAAGCTTGAACCTCATTTCCAAGCATGCTTTAGGTGGTTTAATTACTTTTAAATTATTCCACATCTATGATATTATTGACACTCGCACTCAGTGCTTTTGAATTCGTAACGTTTGGATTCGTACATTTATTTAAGTTCCGTAATTCACAAACTGTTTAAGAATAAGTGTGAACCCTTGTTCGGTCAGGCAAGCATATGAGAATTTATAAAAGCTATCCGAACCAGTCATTGGTATGGATTCTTAGACTGAAATGAACACCACATTTATTATAAGGGAGTACCCCATTTACCGTATACAAGGTACAAACAGCAGAGTTAAATGTTATGCATATACATAGCGCACGCGAGGCTGATCCCCTCAAGTACTTATTCTGTAGCTAGTAACCAGAGGGTCAACTAGCTATTGACTCCTTTGGAAGTTATTGTTCAAAGTCTACTTGGCTATCAATTATTCTAAAAGCAAATATTGATCTTGCTTCTGATAATTATATTGTTGAAATCTCTTTCTATATTCCTTTCATCATGATATATCCTTATTGCTGTACTTTAAACTTGATGAGCAAACTCGTTGCTCACCCTTGCTATATCATGACTCCATTGCAGCTAAACCCGAGACATCAGGAAAGAGAAAAGGGAAAGAAAAGATGAAGTGATAGGCTTCACGTAGCTGATTTTATTATAAGTGTAGTAAATTATTATTAATGTAATTTTACCCTGATAGTTATTTGGGGTATGGATTTGTGTTAAGTATTTAAGGTTATTGTATCTTGGGACTAGTAACACCTTTCTAATGAACAACATATGTTTGTTATATTCCGCATTTTAGTCGATGTATGTTGTTGGAGGTGAATGTTGTATTGGATCGTGATGACCGGATCCGGGTAGTTGGAGACCCGAATTTGGGGGCGTCACAGTTGATACGAATCAATAGAGGATATCAACCCGCAGTTTTCTGGTTGATACGAACCAATAGAGGATATCAACCCTCAGTTAGACAAAATCGTGAATTTTATTCCTTCAACTGAAAAACTTATGATGTTTATATTTCTAAACTTGCTGAGCTATTTTATGCTTATTCTTGCAAATAATTTCTATTTGCAGCTAAGGAAGTATTACCAGTGGAGTCTGACGGTAAAAGAGAAAGTTAAAGAAGAGTAGTTAGGTCAAGACAAATATAATTATTGTTGTCTTCTTTTGATGTAATAGGAATGAGAATGTATTGTGTACTTTATATTTAAGTTCGTAGATGTTGAAGTCATTTAACTATGTTAAATTAACATTATTGGAGATGTCTAGAAAGTTCTGACGAGGAAAGGGGTTAGGTCATTTAATTGTGCGTTGTTTTAACGAAAAGCCCCCTCTTTCCTGGGAACTGCCTGGTTGCTAATACTGCAATTCTCAGATAGATAAATGGAAATTTATTTTTAAGTTTTTTAGGACTTATTTGTAATAAGAACAAGTTATCTGGAAATGCTATAACAATGAACGAATGATATTGTAAATATTATCACTTTTCCGCATTATACTTTGATTATTAGAAGGCAAGATTTCTATAGTAGTATGTAAAGGTTGTACAAGTCAGCACAAAGTCCGACCAAGCAAGCAGGTGGATTTCGGGGCGTGACATTATAATGTAATATCCTGAATATTTATAGAACTTATAAATATGATATTGAATGACTAAAGTTAATTTCGAGGACGAAATTATTTGAAGTACAGGTGAATGTAATACTGGGAGCTGTCGTTTTACACTCCAAAATTAATACCTTACTAACACTCTACTAGCACAAAACTTAGTATAATGACAAGCAAGGATCGATCCCACAGAGAAGTGAATTAGTCTTTTACTTATTCTAATATTCCTATTATTTCTATTAATGGGGGGTTTTGAGTTTGATTCACTAAGCTAACAAAGGTAATTAAGAATGACCAATGAATAAAAAGCTTCAGTTGTTCAGTTTAGTATCACCTTAACACAATTATGGAAAAGTCAAGTTTAACAATATTTATTCTTCAATGAGATTAATAACCCTAGATAACCGCAATCGCTAATTATCCGAAATTCTCCTTATGTGTAAATCAAATGTGACAATCGCCTCAAGAGACCCTAACTATTATATAACCTAGAACTATCAGTCTAGATTTAATATAGCAACAGCATGAAGAATTATAGAATTAGGTTATTCCAAGCAATAATTACACAATCAGGAATTATTTAACTTGCCTTCTAATAACCTTAATAATATCCAAAAGCTTGTCCACAATCAGATACTATCAATTGCTACTTATGATCAGATACAATATAGTTTGCTTAATACTATATCTTAATCTAGCAGATGATATTAATTAATTAATTTAATCCTGCAAAAATCAAATCAATCAATCCAATAACATATAAACAGTTCAATCAGATTATCAGAATAAATCTCATGTAAGAAGGAATAAATAAATAAAACTTGATTAAACCATTAATTATGAAAAAGGTTCAACATCCCTTAGAACTGAAAATAAGAGTTTAGCCTGACATGCCTTCAATCTCCTCCAATTAGGGTTACAATTGTAGTTATCAAGATCCCCCTCATAATAAATTAAAAACATCTATTTATAGTCCTAAGATAATATCCTAAGTCCCTAAGAATTAAGAATCCAATCTGAATTAGAAATCCTCAAAAATTACAGAAAGTCAAAGCTGGTCAAACTTCGTCAACGCCGCCTTTCTCGCCGGGGCGAGAACGACCAGAAAGTTTTGGGCCGGGGCGAGCTCTGGATCAGCTGGGTCAAAAACGGGCAGAAGGTTTGTAATGCCCGTGAATTTTGAACGTCCTTATTAATTAAATCTAATTTAATTTAATGAGTTAACATTGTGTTCTATTTAAACCAACTTGGGTTAATTGGTGGGAGATGTATAAGATGTGTCTATACTTGTGTTGGCAGGTATGATATAACTATGGTTAAGAAATAACCATATGTGAGTCAAGTGTAGGAATTGGTGTGTAATGGCTAAAATGACCAAGAGTGGTTAATAACCAAGGTAATTATGAAGGGGCAATAACCATTGTATATCCAAGTGGTTAATAACCAATGTAATCATGACGGAATAATAACCATTGTGTTTAAACAATGTAATTATGACAAGATAATAACCAATGTCTAATAACCAATGAAGAATGGTTAATAACTAATGGATAATTAAGATTTTGCGAAAAGACTATTTTAGCCTTAAAAGAAGTTGGATAATGATTAAAATACCCTTGAGGAAGTTGTTAGGAAGCTTCCTATTATTGATGCATTGATCAAATTGCCCTGCCTAGTCATGATTAATGACTATTTTGCCCATGGTCTCTACTTTCCTATAAATAGGACCCCTCACTAATGCTAGTAGGGGTTGGTTCATCTATTATTCACCAAGTATAGAGTAAGAGCTTAGAGATAAAAAGAGAGTGAGATTAGCATAGTTCATGCATCTCAAGGTCATCACATACTTTGGTAGATCAAGGAGAGTAGCTACAAGATCAAGGTGAAACCCTAAACCATTTCCTTCTTTATTACTTTGTTTTATTTTCATAGTTTTTGAGAGATTTTGTTCTAAGACTCAAGAATCATTAGATCTTCATGCTTCATGTATAGATCTAATCCTCTTGAGTGTTAGAATGGAGATTCAAAGGAAGAAAAGGAACTTATGTTCTTAAAGGGTAAAAACCCTAGCTTTTCTTCACTTGGATCACCCATAACTTGAGATCTACAACTTGGATTTGTGATCCGTTGAAAGGGGGTGCTAGGTACATGAGTTAGCTAGTAAACCCAAGTGGTAGAATACAAATCCAATAATTTTTGAAGCCTTGGGGGCTATTTTCCCAAAACAGTCCAGCTATAAAACTTAAAGCTTTAAAACCCTAAAAGCTTGCTGTCCTCGTTTTTCCAAAGGTTGTTTCGGCCAGTTATGGATCTGTTAAACATCTAGGAAAAATCACAGAGGTACCTTAAGAAGTTATCTACAAGTAGCAAAAATAATGAACAAGTTTCGATGTGTACGTTTTGTGTAATGGCTTTTACCGTGAAGGACTCCTAAATATTCATACCCCGATTTCTCACTGTATGTACCTTGAAAATATATGAAATGTTTACAGTATGTTTATGCATGTTCTGAGAGTGTACCCCGAAAATTTCAGAATTTTCTGAGCAAAACTTGATTTATGAAAAATGTAACAAAATTCGGAGGTTTTGAGTACTTTAAAAATAGTAAATCACTTTCTAAAATTCCAGAAAAATTTGTGGATCATTGTTGGACCATATACTATCCAGATCCAGAGGATAATAATTTTTAGAACCTATTTACTATTTTTTATAATAATGTTATAGTTATGGTTAAAAGAAAATAAATGGTTAAATGATGTCATAAATAAGAAAAATGTGATTTTTAAGCTTGGATACTCCTAATATTATATATTATGACTATTGAGGGATATTTTGGTAATATTTAATGAGAAATAATATTTATGACCTTTTATGGGTAGTAAAGGAGTTGTTTAATAAAGGGTAAAACAATTAGAATAAATTGTTTATTCGCCTAATAACTTATTAAAATATTACTATGATATTTGTAATATAAGAATTCGATATTTTTAAGTAAACAAAGAAATATTAAGATTAAAACTTTATGAAAATATTATTGAATGGGTAATAATATTTATTTTAAGCATTAATAAATGATTAAGATATTATTAAAATGGCTAATAATATTAGATTAAAATATTATTAATGATATGAGAATTAAAATATTATTAAGAGATTAATAATATTATATTAAAGTATTATTGGATGATTAAAATATTATTAAGATGTTAATAACATTAGTAAACGAATAAAAGTGTTGTAGACACCCAAATTTTGCGTTCCCTATGCTAACCGTGACAGGAGGGCAAAATCATCAATTGAACCGGCCTACGAGAGCAAAGGATGGGCACAAGTACGAGCACTCGACGCCACCGCGACGATTTACAACCAAAACCGACGTGACAACAAGGCCGTCCGAAATGAGCATTCCCGAATGATGTGGCACGTCTCCTAGTAATTCTCGGACTATAAAATACAAGCCTGTCGGCGAAAATCGACGTCACGACGCGAGAATCGAGACATAGCACGAAAATCGAGAAAGTCAAACCAGCCAGCCGTGGATTGATCTGCGGCCAATAAGTGCGCCTTTTGAAAACACGGAACTCGAAACACGGAAATCGAAAACCAGCTGAGTGGATGGGGGCGGCCAGCCAGCCGCAGATCCATCTGCGGCCAGCCGCATATCCATCTGCGGTTGCCCTTGGCAGCCCCATATCAGTGTAGTTCTTCATTTGTTCCAGCAGAATCGAGAGACAGGGGAGAAGAGAGAAAAAAATAGCAGCAGCAGCAGCTCGGGAAACTAGGGAGAATAGCATAAATTTGCAACAAAATAGGAGAGAAAGGAAGAAAAAAGAGAAGATTTATACTCTTTTGATTTGATTGTATCATATATACTTTCCATTCTATTCAAATACACAAGTTTACATCCACTTTGACATCATTTGCAAGGTGAAAATCCCCTTTGTTATAGCAATTTTTATCATGTCATTTGGTTAAATTAAATGTAGTTTTCATGTAATTTATGGTGGAACAATGAATTAGGGATTATTAGTGAGGGTTCCATCGGAACAAAATTCTTCCTAATAACCCGATGATATTCATTTATTGATTTTTTGTTTGTTTTACGCTGATATAACGTGTTTCCTTTAGGTTGCTATTTTAGGATGTCTTGGCATTGTTAGATTATCCGTGTTGGTTATTTCTTGTAATATCCGTTTTGTGGGTGTGTGGAAATTTTGGATGTGAGCCTAGGAACGCGACCCCGTGGTCCAAATCCGATGATGGACATCTTTTGATGTAAGTAGTAGGAGCGATGTAGTCTTCATTGTAAGTATGTAATCGTCGGGCCTTAAAACGACGCCAAGGCGAGAATCGTGTTTAAGGCCCCGTCATAGTGAAAATATGTGATTGTTGGCGTTCGGGGTTATTTTGATGGCTTACATGCCCGTGAATAATCCCCTACGCATTATAATGTTTGATTTGAATTGCAACACCAAAAAGGATTTCAAAGCTAAACGATGAGGATTTTCATAAAATCAATCAAACTAGGTTATTAGCATCACGAGGATAAGAAATTGGAAGTGCTAATAAATGTTGATTTCTATTTAACGAGAAGGCAAAAGAAAAATCGTGTTCAAATATCACAAGAAATGGTTTTATGAAAGTAAATGGTGGTTCTATTAAACCGTTGTGCATAGGGTTAAAGAGATTTTAGAAATTGCCTGCTTGTTTCACAAAAGCAACATATAGGTCTCGATTCCTATTTTGACGAAGGTTTAAAAACTCTTATTTTGCCAAAACGACACCTAATCCCATGGCTTTTGACATTTAAAATCAAACCTTTCTCATAAAAAATAAAGCTTTCTCGTAGAAGCCGAAGGACATTCTAAAGCACTCTCAAAACACGATTTTCCATAAAAATCCCAAATGATTCTTTCATACAAAATCACCACAACATTCACATAGGCATACACACACGCGCACACACATACACATTTTAAGAATTAAAAGGATAGGAAAAATATCAAGATTGCGGTAATCGTGTTTCACGGATGTCGGGGGGTGCCTAACACCTTCCCCTCGCTTAAGCAAGCCCCCGAACTCTATGAATCTCGGTTCGCAGACCAACTAATTCGGAGTCACATATGAGCCAGCGATTTACGAAAGAACGAAACTCGGATGAGTTGGTACATCCATTTCAAATATACCAACTGGCGACTCTGATTAATTGGCTCATCATAAAGAACGATATTTCAAAACCCCGTCGACATTTATGTCGACCTTTTCCAAAGAATCATCTAATAAAAGGCTAAAATTGGAAAGGGTAATAATCACCAAAGAAGCGATTCCTCCCGGCGTCGACAACTGGCGACTCTGTTGGGGACATTAGAGGGCTTAAGCCGCGTTCAAATCTTGATGCTATCCTATCCTTTAAAAATTCATGAATATGTGTATGCATGCGATATTTTGATCTTTTTTACTTTTTGTTGTGTGAATGTGTGTTTTGTCTAAATGAATGATTGAATGGAATTGCTTTACTTTAAAGTAATCATTTGCATACGGTGAGGACGATGAATGTGAATGTATGTTGAGAGTGTACCTCCTCCTGAGGCGAACCTGTTTGTTGCTTATTACTGGACTCGAAGGGGCTGCTCCCCGGAGATGGCTCAGGAAACGCACCACCCAAATCCGCTCCAATCGAAAGGATTCAGACGAGTAGATTGCGAAGATTTGGGGACCTTCATGCCGAAAAGCCCGCGAGAGTAACCTTAGGATAGGTCAGCCTCAGATTAACCCAACGCAGGAAAAGTCTCTTCATGCTTTTTTACGTTCACGCGTATAAATGTCATAGTCCCATTCAATATTCATATATGCCTCCCCTTTTATCAAAAGAAAGTACTAACCTCTATGTTTTGCAGGGAACAGCTGGGGAAGCATAATAAGTCGAGTCTAGCATTTATTATTGCAATAAGGGATCGCTAACATGTTGTTTTGCAGAGAAAGATTAAAAAACCCAAAAGCACAAAAGTTACCGCTTTAGCATGCGTCCACATCTTTCATTTCCCAAAGATTAAACTCCAAACCGTTTTTTCTGCAGGATTGCTCCTCAAACGTGTTTGCAGTCTAAAAGGGCCCAGGACTCTACATCTGAAATGGCTGATCTGCCACCTACTAATCCTGGTTCCATATCTCGTGAGGAATTTGATGATTTTAAGAAACAGATGTTGGAAATGGCCATGATGCTGAAGGAACAATTGCTACCTAGACAGGATCCACCTAAAGAGGATCCACCCCAACCTAAGGGCGAACCAATCGTCCCAAAGGCCATTCCTATGCCTAACAGGATAGTGATTACTATCCCAGAGGAAGGAGACACTGATGACCTTCGAAAGAAAATGAAACAAATGGAGGAGACCATCCAATCCCTGAAAGGCGTAGGTTCCTTGGGCAGGGTAAATTATTCAGATTTGTGTGTATTTCCAGGAACCAGATATCCAGAAAAGTTTAAAATTCCCGAATTTGAGAAATACAATAGGAAGGGGGATCCTTATACACATCTGAAAATATACATTGGGGAGCTTGGATCTTATGCCGAGGACGAAGGTCTAAGGATGCAATTATTCCAAAAGAGCCTGACGGGAGAAGCAAGAATTTGGTATGCCCGTCTTGATAATGCCCGGATCCATAATTGGGAGGAGTTGGCCTTCTTAATACAATATAGGTTCCAGGCACAAATGGCCCCTGATAGATATCAAATGACGAAAATCAGGAAGCAACTAAAAGAATCTTTCAGGGATTATGCACAGCGATGGAGGCGTATGGCTGCACAGGTGAATCCCCCAATGAGCGAGTCGGAGATGGTGATGACCTTCGTGGATATTCAGGAGGCACCTTATTATGAGCGGGTTATATCAAGGATTGGAAGACCTTTTGCCGAGATGATAAAACACGGAGAAATGGTGGACATGGGGTTGAAGTCTGGCAAGATTCGGGATTTCACGGCTTTGGAAACAGCTGCGAAACAAATCCAGAGTGGGAACTATGGCAGCACTTCCCGTAGGGTCCAAAAGAAAAAGGAGGAAGATGTTTCCCTCATCCTACAGGGATCATCTAGAAAGACGAAGAACAATCCTCCAGTACAGATACAGAGAGTGGGGCTATCCCGATAGCCTAACTTCACTGATCAAAGGACGGACGGACAAAGAAGGTTCGAGACCACAAAAAATCGAGTATTCACCCCGCTCGGGGATCCTCTTGAGCGGATTTTGGCGGTATTGATAGCCCAGAAGAAAATAGTCGATTTGGCACCCCCAACTGACCCGAAAGGAAGAAGATTTGACTAAGCAAGCGATGCGCATACCACTCAGGTTCCCCTGGTCATGATACGCAGGAATGTTGGACGCTGAAGCACAGAATTCAGAACTTGATTGATAGTGGGGAAATTATGGTGGAACAGCCAGACTCCCAAATGTTAAAGTCAATCCCCTACCTAGGCATGATGGAGGGGGGGTCAATGTGGCGGAAGCCAGTGAAGCCGAGGGGCTGCCAAGGCTGAATTATGTAAAGAAAATTAATGAGATGATCAACATGATAAGTGATCATGAAAGTACACGGGGAGCGCCAATTAGGTTGGCAGGTGTAAGCAGAAATATCATAAAGGGGCATGTCAAGTTACCGGCTCCGAAACCCCTCATCCTTGCAGCGAGACCGCAAATCCCTATCAACAGTCTGAAAACGGTGCCATGGAATTACAGGGGAGTGTCAGAGGAAGCGACCAGTTGTGCTTCTGTAACATCAAAAGGGAATCCCTTATATCTTCCTGGACGAGTCCTTAAAAGCAAAATGAAAAAAATGAAAAGATATCCGAGGAGAAAGCCATGGAATTCTTGAGGAAGATGGATCATCCGGAAGCAAGGGGGATCCAGATATTAAGCGAGGAGTTAACGCTGACGTCGATCATGGATTTCGTGTTATTATCCAGTGATCACTGCAAAATTTTGGCCAAAGTCCTGGAGGAGGCATACATTCCCAAAGAGATTAGCAAAGAAAGTTTCGGCCATCTGGTGGACCATCTTTTGGACAGTAACGTGATATCGTTCACATATGATGATATCCCTAAAGAAGGAAGGGGGCATCGAAAACCGTTGCATATTGCGGTAATCTCCTCAGGTTATATCATGAATGGGGTGCTGATTGATGGGGGATCAGCGCTGAATATATGTCCCCTCAGTACATTGAAGAAGATGAACATCAATCCTAAGCGCCTACGGGCCAGTCATGTAGTGGTACGAGCCTTCGACGGATCCCGGAGAGAAACAATTGGGGAGATAGAATTGCCTGTGGAAATAGGACCTTGTACTTTTGATATCTCTTTCCAAGTCCTAGATATTGCAGCAAGTTATAACTTGTTATTGGGGAGGCCGTGGATACACATGGTCGGGGCAGTTCCTTCCACGCTACACTAGCAAATCAAACTTATCATCGACGGGAATCTGGTGACGATCTCAGCAGAGTGTGATGACCCTTCTCCTTCCAGGAATGGTCTACCGGTGATTAATGTGGATGAGTCGGTGGCACCTGCCAGTTTTCAGGCGCTGTAAATCAGTACTCCCCACTACAGATGCCTGGGGGCCTCGGTCATGAAACCTAAGGTCTCTCCAGAACTTACCTTTGTTGCAAAAGAAATGATGAGAATGAAATTTCAACCTGGACAAGGGTTAGGAAAGAGCAGTCAAGGAATCACCGAGCCCATTTAACTACCCCATCATATAGGTAAAGCAGGGTTGGGATATCATGAAGGCGTAGCACGAAGACACCGTCAAGGCGCGGCCCTGACTCGACTGGCCGGAAATCTGATGACCAAGGTCAACAACGAACGAGGGACCAGCAAGCCTGTGATTGGGACAAGGGGTGAAGAATTGCCCCCCACAAGTGATGAATCGACCAAAAGGGAAAGTTTCCTACAAGAGGTCGCGCAAAAGTTCAAAACCAGGTGCTATATCCCCGGACAGTTAACAAGCAATGGAGAGGGGAAGGACGTTGCCACGCCACCGGGAGCCCAACAAGGTGTGCCTGTCATCGATTGGGCAGGACTAATTATTCCTGAAGAAGGAAGGAAGAGGGACTCAGGCGATGTGGCCGTAGTCATCGAGGAAGTTTCCGATGTGAAGCCACCTTTCATCCAGCGCATTTCGTCTGATCTTACCACCAACAACTGGACAATGGAACCAGTGATATCCAAACAATGGTAAAACACAACATCAGGGTGGTAGACCCCAGAGGATGGGAGGATGAAGAAGTTCATTTTTTGTTTTGTATTTTGCATAATTATGTCGTTTCATCATGTTATCTAAAAAATGTGATCGTTGTGGAAAATGACTTATATATGACAAATATTTTGTTTCATGTCAGGTGTACCAATTTGAGTAATCCTTGCCTAACAAACAGTCTTTCAAATTTGAATGATGACTATAATTTTGATATTGAGCTGGATTTCGATTTAATGGGCATTGAGCAAGACGAGACAGATTATGACGACGCACCTGATGAGATCAAAGGATGGGTCGAGGATAAATCCAAACCCAACTTAGACCAAACCATCACCATAAATATCGGAACCCCTGACAAACCCAAATAGCTCAAGATAGGGACAGACCTTACCCCTAGCTAGAAAGCAGAAATAACTGAGTTGCTAAGCCAGTATGAGGATGTCTTTGCCTGGTCTCATGAGGACATGATCAGATTGTCCACAGACATTGTGGTACACCGGCTGCCCATCAAGGAGGGTTTCAGGCCTGTCAAGCAGAAACTAAGAAAGTTAAAACCGGAGTGGAGCTTGAAGGTGAAGGAAGAGATCATCAAACAGTTCAGGGCTGGAATTATTATGGTGTCCACTTACCCAGAATGGCTGTCCAATGTAGTCCCAGTGGCTAAGCCTGGAGGGAAGGTGAGGGTATGTGTCGACTATAGAGATCTAAACAAGGCCAGTCTCAAGGATAACTTCTCGGTGCCTTTCATACACATCCTGGTGGATAACACAGCCCAGTACGAGATGTACTCTTTTGTTGATTGCTTTGCGGGGTATCATCAGATAATGGTGGCGGAAGAAGATCGGGAAAAGACCGCTTTCATCACCCCTTGGGGCACCTTCTGCTATAGATGATTGGCTTTCGGTTTCACAAATGCGGGGGCTACTTATCAGAGAGCCATGATGGCCCTGTTCCACGACATGATGCACAAGGAGATAGAGGTCTACGTGGATGACATTATCGTGAAGTCAAGGGTAGAATCTGATCATATAACCCATCTCAAAAAGCTATTCGATCGGCTCAGAAAATATAATTTGAAGCTCAATCCGGCGAAGTGTGCTTTCGGAGTGCAGTCGGGAAAGCTCTTGGGATTCCTGGTGAGTGATCGGGGCATTGAGTTGGATCCGGCGAAGATTAAGGCCATTATGGATATGCCGGCACCTCACACGGAGAAGGAGATAAGAGGATTCCTTGAAAGAATAAACTTCATCAGCCGCTTCATATCCCACTTGACGACTACATGCGAGCCGATTTTCAAGCTATTAAGGAAGGATGCTTCCCAAGAGTGGAATGAGCAATTCCAGAAAGCCTTTCAGACCATTAAAAAGCAACTGACAGAGGCACCAGTGCTGGTACCCCCGAAGGATGGGATCCCTCTGTTTATGTATATATCGATCAATGCCATTGCGATGGGATGTATGCTGGGACAGAAGAATGAAGCAGGTAAAGAGCAGGCCATCTATTACCTCAGCAAGAGATTTAGCCGATGTGAACAGAATTACACTCCCATCGAGAAGACCTGTTGTGCTTTGGCCTGGGCTGCAAGGAGATTACAGCACTACCTCCATGGGCATACTACGTACCTGATATCGAGAATGGATCCCCTGAAATATATCTTTGAAAGGCCCATGTTGAACTGTCGACTATCAAGATGGCAGTTAATCTTACAGCAGTTCGACATTGTATACGTAACTCAAAAAGCCATGAAAGGGCAGGGAATTGCAGATCAGTTGGCAGAAGCGCCAGCAGGGGGGATGGAGCCTTTAGAAACTCCTTTGCCGGGCGAAGATGTATTCTGGGTCTCACAAACGAGATGCGATGACGAAGGGCAGTTTTGGAAGCTATATTTTGATGGTGCCATGAATGCTGAGGGGGCAGGAGCCGGAGCAGTTCTAGTCTCTATCACCGGAGAGCAATACCCTGTGGCCACTAAATTGCAGTTCAGTAATTCGAACAACAGAGCTGAGTACGAGGGATGTATATTGGGACTCCGTTTTGCCCGCGATATGGGAGTAAAGAGACTAGCGGTGTTCGGGGATTCAGAACTGGTAATCAGACAGGCGATCGGGGTGTACAACACTAAGGAGCTTCGGTTACTTCCATATCATCGTTGTGTTATCCAATTAATGCGAGAGTTCGAAGATATCGCTTTCCGACATATCCCCTGGGGACGGAATGATTTTGCTGATGCATTGGCAACTCTAGCTTCCTTAATCCATATAATCAAAAGAAAAGATGTTCCACAGATTGAGATAGCAGTACGGAATGCCCCAGCATATGAGGAACATGTGGCGGTATTATCGGAGGAGGTGTTTATGCCAAGGCAGCCTTGGTATCACGACATAAGGGAGTACCTGAGGGATAGATCCATTCCCGACCAGGCAAGCCGAGCTGAGAGGATGAGAATTCAAAAGATGGCAATGAAGTTTTACCTGAGTGGGGATTCACTCTACAAGAGGGATGCTGGTTTGGGACTGTTGCAATGCGTAGATGAGACGCAGGCCCAAAAGATTATGGACGAAATACATGGTGGAGTGTGTGGGCCACACATGAGTGGACCGATGCTGGCCAAAAAGATCTTAAGAACGGGGCATTACTGGTTAACACTGAAAGCCGACTGCGATGATCATGTCAAACGGTGTTACCAATGCCAGGCGCACGGTAATGTGATCCCTACGCCTCCCAATGAACTGCACTGTATGACCTTCCCTTGGCCATTCTCAATGTGGGGAATGGATGTAATCGGACCGATAGAGCCCAAAGCAAGCAACGGACACCGATTCATTTTCGTCATGATCGATTACTTCACTAAATGGGTAGAAGCAACTTCTTTCCCCAAAGTAACTCAGGAGATCATCGTTGGTTTCATCAGGAATAATGTCATTTGTCGATACAGGCAACCTGAGGTTTTAGTCTCCGACAATGCCAAGAATTTGAACAACGCCCTCATGAAGGGATTATGCGACCAATTTAAGATCAAACACCTCAATTCTGTCATTTACCGTCCTAAGATGAATGGGGCAGTGGAGGCTGCAAATAAGAATATCAAGAAGATCATGGCGAAAATGTCTGCTAATCATCGGGGATGGCCGGATCTGCTACCCCTCACCCTGCTGGCATACAGAACGTCAACGCGTACTTCTATAGGGGCAACCCCTTACGCTTTGGTTTATGGAATGGAGGTTGTTCTGCCAGTTGAGGTTGAGATGGCGTCCCTCAGAATATTGATCGATGCTTAGATAAGCGAGGAGGATTGGATGCAAAGTCGATACGACCAATTGGCCCTAATTGATGAAAGGAGGGTGGCTGCTGTTTGGCACGGTCAGTTATATCAACAAAGGATCTCTCGATCATACGACAAAAGGATAAGACCTCAGAAGTTCAAGGAAAATGACCTGGTGCTAAAAAGAGTCATGCCTTGTCAAGACGAAGCCAAAGGGAAGTTTGCCCCGAACTGGGAAGGACCTTTTGTGATTAAGAAAGTGCTATCCGGAGGAGCCCTCATATTGCAAGAAATGGATGGTGAAGTATTTCCACAGCCCCTCAATTCTGACTTGGTGAAGCGGTTCTACGCTTGAATCATCAGTTTCTCCTTTTTCTTTGAGGAACGAACTACGTAGGACCTGATCTCCCGACTTGTGGGGGTACTTAGGCAGCCATCATGGCACGGTCTGATTCCTTAAAAAATAATACTTTCTCTAACCAAAACCAATGCCCAACAGCCACAAAAGAAAACCTTCCTATATCCTCGAAGCCTTCCCGAAACCAGCCCTAATCAGCTTCATCTCAAGTAATATAACCCTAGCCCAACCAAACAGTTAGCCAAAATCTAAGACTCAGTCCGATGAAATCAACAGGGGTGCGGCAATATCTGTCAGATCTCCATCAAGACTTGAGAAGAGAAAGAAAGCGAAATGTCAAAATCATGATCAGCTGGATAAAATGAGAATCCAATGAAAGGCAACGATACGACAAAAAGGGAAAATGACTAAATTTAAATGCATGTCTGTATATATAAGTCATTTTGTTACAAGATTTCTCTTTCGATAACCGATGAAACTGACATAGTCTATGCAGGAAATAAAATAATCTACAAATCTGAAACTAGCTGAAGCAGGATGGATAAAGTGGTGGATAGATCTGAAGCATCAGCATCCCCTACAATCTACTGCCCCATCATGTCGATGCGATCCAATAAAGCAGTGGCTCGGCTGACAGTCTCAGAATGAAAATCTATAACTGCCCTGGTCTGAAATACAATGGCATCTCTGTCAGCAATGGCAGCGTCTCTAGCCAGAATGGCATCATCTCTCTCAACAAGAGCGGCATCCCTCTCATCCTCAGTAGTAATCAAGGCCAGGCGGAGTCGGGTATCCTCAGTAACCCGACTAGGGGCAGAATCAGCTGAGATGGAATGATCTGTGGTATCATCTGGGAAAATCACTCCAGAGTCATCAAAAGCCCCAGTCTGACTCAAACCAACCATATCCGAGTCTCCGCGCAACCATTGCACATAAGTGAATGTCTGGATAGGGCAACCGTCACTATATTCGGCAAGGATCCTGCGAGACCAAAGATCATATACCCGCAGTAGATCTCTCTCTGTCTGGGATGATATAAGGAATCGGTAGTCGGCTACGCCCGTGAAAGGGTGAAAATCTTGTGTCTGATCAAACTGCCCTGTAACCGCCAAGGGATGATAAGTTGTCACGCCTCTCAAGCCAACAATAGGGATGAAATCCAGGTTGGACACGTGAGTCAAGAAGCTCATAAAGGAGCAATAACCCGAGTAGATCAGGAGATGAAAAGGATCCTCAATAACCGACAAGAATTTTACCCAGGAAGCTGCATCAGTACAGCTCACGGGACGAAACAAAAACTGTGTGGCTATGTCGTGGCTGAAGCAAAACCCATGGCGATGGAGATGACCGATGGGGCTGATATGGCTCATAAACCACACGTACAACAAAGTAGAGCTCCCTCTGAATACTCTGCCTCGGAAAGACTAGCAATATGAGGCTGACATGTAGGTATCCGCCAATATCATGGGAAGAACGGTGTGATCATCTTGAAGGGCTCTAACGGCCGCGACAACTCGCATATCCAACTGATCGGGTCCGGCTGGCAAGTACAAAACTGAGATGACATAGGCCATCAAAACGGCTACTCTCAAAGCACCCCAGCGCTCCTCGGATACGGAAAAATCACCAGAAAATAGGTAAAAACTGTCGGGTGAGCCGAATCGGTCAATCAGGAAATGTAGGGGAACTAGATGGTCTGATGTGACCACCGATAACAAGACTGTCCTCCGCAAACCGGTGAAAGTCAAGAATTGACGGCGCATGGAACCAGCTGTGACCCTGGCACAAGGACCATCCAAAGGCAAGCCGGTAAAGCGAGCATACTCCTCGAGAGTGGGGGTCAGCTCTACTGTCCCTAATCTGAACACTTGACGGGCAGGGGCCCAATAGCTCAGAATACCCTCCACAAAGCCCGCGGGCACCTGAAAGGATAATAAGGACCGAGAATGTCCCAAAAGACCATCTGCAATAACCCTGTCGGCCGGCGATAAACTGTCCAACCAGCGGAGGAGACTGCCGACCAACCCTGTGGGAGGAATGGGATCCAAACGTACCACGACATCTGGTGACGACATCTGTGAAAAATAGTATCAAAAGGACTGTACAGGGGTCATTCTATATCCATGAACAAAAAAGCATGCATCATACAGTTAATAATAAAGCAATTGAACGGTCATAATGATAAAAATTGTGCATAAATAAACGAATGAGTTCAATACATAGTGCATAAAATAATAATAATAATAATAATAAATCTAACAGGTTCAGGTACAAAAAGCCCTATCCTAGCCTGATCTAGTCAAAGGTGAGGTCATCTAAGAAGGCCAGATCCTCAAACTGATCCCCTGGAGTCGTCGAAGTCGGAGGCCCAAAGTTCATGTCAGGGATATATGGCTGCGCTGGGGCATCAGATGAGCTCGGGCCTGTGTCAAAACCCGTACTGTCAGGATCATATGCATAGGCGGCCTTTGGGGTCCGACCTAGCACCCGAAGATACAACGACAACTGCTCCACCTGGCGGGTCAGAGTGGCAATCTGCTTAGCATGAGTGGGACTCCGAACGCAGGCGGCCCAATCAGTCATCATCACCGAGCCGGGGACCATATCTCCGAGAAAGAATGTGGCTCGGTTCTGAGGACCGATAGTGCGGGGCACCCACCAAATGCTAAAAGCCTCGCTCGTGCTGGGGCCCGAAGAAAGTGTCCGGCCATCCTCCCCCGCGAGCATAATCTCTGAAGGCTGAGAGTCCAATGGCCAGGATGTGGTGAAAGGGAGGGAATGCAGAATGCGGATCTCTTCAGTAACGCATCTGAATGCGCGCTCTCCTAGATACATCACCCAGCCCCCAACACTCTTCAAAGTAAGGCGGCGGGTGGAAAGTGCGAACTCTGGGCCAGAAGGATACCCATCTGTGAACCCCACAGCCAGGTGCTCAGAAAGATAAGGAGTCCAGACGACCTCTGCAGCGGTGATCAGCTCCAGCTGAATGCGGCAATGGGCAAAGCTGCCAGACACCGGGACCTCCTCCAGGGTGCTGTGGTGCCATCGCCGACCCCGGGGATAGGTATCCAGACCGAGGGTAGTGACAGGCCTTAGATCGGGGAGTCGCTCATAGGCCCAGAACTATGAACAGAAACAAGGAAAGGCATGAGTAATCGACAAGTGCAGAAAAGAGAAATGAAATGATGGGAAGTACAGTAAGAAAAGAGGAAGAGAAGGCTCACTAGCAAAAAGTGGTAGAATCCGAGTCAGGCATCTGTCTGTCCCTCCGAACGTAGACGAAGACCGTGGAGGATGTAAGCAAAGGTGAAGGACCCCCAATTATAGTCGCCGATCCGGTCTACATCCCTGATAGCACCGACGACGCTGAAATGAATGGTAGAGGAGTTGTTCCCTAGGAAACAACCCCTTATAATGGTCAGAAACAAGCGCCGGAGCAGAATGTCACGAGTGGCCCGATCTGCAGGGAAGGGTGTCGCGTATATGCCCCCAACAGCGTCAACAACCAAAGCTCTGGACCGAATGTTGCGGGCCTTGAAGACCTGGTCATCGACAGCGAAACCCAATAAAGCTCGGACCTCCGCTGGAGTAATATCAAGATCTAGAAGGACACGGGATCCGGTGAACTCGATACCCGTGATGTACCTCCAATCCCAGGGAGTCAGCACGACCTCACAGTCCAAGAGGTGAAGGGACTGGGTCTGGTGGAACCATCGCTCGGATAGGGCCCTCATGTAACCCCAGGGGCACTGACGGGGAATGATGGTGAAGAAATGACGAAAACCCCAGGAATCCACCACCGTGCGGTAATCGCTGTGCAAAGCAGTGTAGAGGGAGTAGATGTTGAACCAGTTACCCCTCGGCTGAGTGAACTCGGGCACCTGTGGCAATCACTAATGGGTCAGTCCAGATACGAACAGAAATGGAGAATAAATTCAGAGTAGAATTGAATATACCTCATTAGCAACAAGAGATGCTGAGGGGTGACCACTGAGATCCCGACCCAATAGATCAGGTATCTGAACAGAGGCGCCAGATAGGGCGCGATGAGGAGATGGAGCTGGTGTGCTGGATGATGGCCCCTCTACCACAACGTCCGGAAGAACAGCCTCCTCAACATCGGGGTGATCGGGCCGGATGACAGCCTCCACCAGTCGGCAAGCGTGGCGGGTCCGAGGCAAAGCAAGGACGGGTGCAACCCTACGGCGGCGAACCCCCGAGGCACGAGATGCAGTGGAGCTCTTGGGAACATCAGGATCCATAGTTGGAACGACACAGTCAAAGAGGGAGGTACATTATATTTCTAATTGTGTCACGAAATATTTTATCTGCCTATCTTCATCACAGGAATAATGCAGCATGATGCATGTTTATTATATGTGCATGAAAAAAAAATCGGCAGAGTTTCATCTATAAAATGGGCATCCCATGAATAGCTAAGCATGTTTTCTATTAATTCAAGCCACAACAGATCAAAATTGCATTTATGTGGATAATTACAACATGAAAAGGACCATAATGCATGATTTTCTTTCAAAAAGAAAAAACAGATATGTGGGACCGCATTATGAACGTAAAATATGACTCGCACAGTTGATACATAGCATGTGCATGCAATAATATATGGCATAGCATTTCAAAGCATACATTTGTATATCTAAACATGCAAAGTAGAAAATGTATAGCAAAACATTGACGAAATTGGAAAACAATCGGTCAAAGTGTTACCTGTAGCGCGTAGATCGATCTAACCGGAGCGATTTTTGCAAGAAGATTGGGAAATTCGGCAAAAAGGACGTGCAAAGGTGTGAAAATCGTGTGGGGTACGAATGAAAGTGACAGATCTGGGAAGCGGCTGGCCGCTTAAGTCCCCGATCTTGGCCGCAGATCAGTCGGCGGCTGGCCGCAGATCAATCTGTGGCTGGCCGCAGATCCATCTGCGGCTGGGCCCAGTGCTTCCCCCTTGTCCATTGCAAGCTTAATTGATTCTAAAACCCGTTTGACTCATAATTTGGTGATAAAATACGAGATTTTGATGAATCGGGTGTCGAACACGGCTTCTCAATTCGACGAGCGACCGGATACGCGACCCGGCACTTACAAGACAATCGACCGGATACGAGACCCGGAGATTACGAGACGAGCGACCGGATACGAGACCCAGCACTCATAAGACAATCGACCGGATACGAGACCCGGCGATTACGAGATGAGTGACCAGATACAAGACCCGGCACTCACAGGACAATCGACCGGATACGAGACCCGGCACTAACAGGACAATCGACCGGATACGAGACCCGGCGATTACGAGACGAGCGACCGGATACGAGACCCGGCACTAACAGGACAATCGACCGGATACGAGACCCGGCGATTACGAGACGAGCGACCAGATACGAGACCCGACACTCACAGGACAATCGACCGGATACGAGACCCGGCGATTATGAGACGAGCGACCGGATGAGAGACCCGGCACTCACAGGACAATCGACCGGATATGAGACCCGGCGATTACGAGACGAGCGACCGGATACGAGACCCGGCACTCACAGGACAATCGACCGGATACGAGACCCGGCGATTACGAGACGAGCGACCGGATACGAGACCCGGCACTCACAGGACAATCGACCGGATACGAGACCCGGCGATTACGAGACGAGCGACCGGATACGAGACCAGGCACTCCCAAGACAATTGACCGGATACGAGACCCGGCGATTACGAGATGAGCGACTGGATACGAGACCCGGCACTCACAAGACAATCGACCGGATACGAGACCCGGCGATTACGAGATGAGTGACCAGATACGAGACCCGACACTCACAGGACAATCGACCGGATACGAGACCCGGCACTCATAGGACATTCGACCGGATATGAGACCCGGTGATTACAAGACAAGCAACCGGATACGAGACCCGGCGCAAACGAGACGATCGATTGGAAGACAAAACCCGACGACTAACAATGCGGTCAGGGATTGATGCATTGACACCTTTACGAATGTTTTGCATGCCTTACATCTTGCGTTGCATCATAAGTTGCATGTGTTGCATCATGTATGTATTGTCATTCTTGTGCACTGTCATTCATGCATCGGGTTTCTATTTCTTTATCCTGTTCATTTCATTTAACATTTCATAAACATGATAAAGAGGGGCAGCTGTAGACACCCAAATTTTGCGTTCCCTATGCTAACTGTGACAGGAGGGTAAAATCGTCAATTGAACCGGCCTACGAGAGCAAAGGATGGGCACAAGTATGAGCACTCAACGCCACCGCGACGATTTACAACCAAAACCGACGTGACAACAAGGCCGTCCGAAATGAGCATTCCCGAATGATGTGGCACGTCTCCTAGTAATTCCCGGACTGCAAAATACAAGCCTGTCGGCGAAAATCGACGTCACAACGTGAGAATCGAGGCATAACACGAAAATTGAGAAAGTTAAACTAGCCAGCCGCGGATTGATCTGCGGCCAATAAGTGCGCCTTTTGAAAACACGGAACTCGAAACACGAAAACCGAAAACCAGCTGAGTGGATGGGGGGCGGCCAGCCAGCCGCAGATCCATCTGCGGCTGCCCTTGGCAGCCCCATATCAGTGCAGTTCTTCATTTGTTCCAGCAGAAGCGAGAGACAGGGGAGAAGAGAGAAAAAACAGCAGCAGCTCGGGAAAATAGGGAGAATAGCATAAATTTGCAACAAAATAGGAGAGAAAGGAAGAAAAAAAGAGAAGATTTATATACTCTTTTGATTTGAATGTATCATATATACTTCCCATTCTATTCAAATACACAAGTTTACATCCACTTTGACATCATTTGCAAGGTGAAAATCCCCTTTGTTATAGCAATTTTTATCATGTCATTTGGTTAAATTAAATGTAGTTTTCATGTAATTTATGGTGGAACAATGAATTAGGGATTATTAGTGAGGGTTCCATCGGAACAAAATTCTTCCTAATAACCCGATGATATTCATTTATTGATTTTTGTTTGTTTTACGGTGATATATTGGGCGTGGTTCCTTTATGTTGCTATTTTAGGATGTCTTGGCATTGTTAGATTATCCGTGTTGGTTATTTCTTGTAATATCCGTTTTGTGGGTGTGTGAAAATTTTGGATGTGAGCCTAGGAACGCGACCCCGTGGTCCAAATCCGATGATGGACATCTTTTGATGTAAGTAGTAAGAGCGATGTAGTCTTCATTGTAAGTATGTAATCGTCAGGCCTTAAAACGACGCCAAGGTGAGAATCGTGTTTAAGGCCCCGTCATAGTGAAAATATGTGATTGTGGGCATTCGGGGTTATTTTGATGGCTTACATGCCCGTGAATAATCCCCTACGCATTATAATGTTTGATTTGAATTGCAACACCAAAAAGAATTTCAAAGCTAAACGGTGAGGATTTTCATAAAATCAATCAAACTAGGTTATTAGCATCACGAGGATAAGAAATTGGAAGTGCTAATAAATGTCGATTTCTATTTAACGAGAAGGCAAAAGAAAAATCGTGTTCAAATGTCACAAGAAATGGTTTTATGAAAGTAAATGGTGGTTCTATTAAACCGTTGTGCATAGGGTTAAAGAGATTCTAGAAATTGCCTGCTTGTTTCACAAAAGCAACGTATAGGTCTCGATTCCTATTTTGACGAAGGTTTAAAAACTCTTATTTTGCCAAAACGACACCTAATCCCATGGCTTTTGACATTTAAAATCAAACATTTCTCATAAAGAATAAAGTTTTCTCGTAGAAGCCGAAGGACATTCTAAAGCACTCTCAAAACACGATTTTCCATAAAAACCCCAAATGATTCTTTCATACAAAATCACCACAACATTCACATAGGCATACACACACGCGCGCACACATACACATTTTAAGAATTAAAAGGATAGAAAAAGCATCAAGATTGCGGTAACCGTGTTTCACGGATGTCGGGGGGTGCCTAACACCTTCCCCTCGCTTAAGCAAGCCCCCGAACTCTATGAATCTCGGTTCGCAGACCAACTAATTCGGAGTCACATATGAGCCAGCGATTTACGAAAGAACGAAACTCGGATGAGTTGGTACATCCATTTCAAATATACCAACTGGCGACTCTGATTAATTGGCTCATCATAAAGAACGATATTTCAAAACCCCGTCGACATTTATGCCGACCTTTTCCAAAGAATCATCTAATAAAGGGCTAAAATTGGAAAGGGTAATAATCACCAAAGAAGCGATTCCTCCCGGCGTCGACAAGTGTTATTAGTGGACTAATAATACCAAGAGGTGAATTAAATATTATCAGGATTGGTAATATTAAGTGTCTTATAGGATTTACGATAATCTATTTGCTTATGTGTGCTATGTGATCGGCTTAATTGTTAAATAAATAGCATAAGTAAGCGTGTCGATATACAACTACGCAGTACTAATTGATAGATCGACATTATCAATGTTAGGTTCTTCAAGGCCAATTAGTTAAAGCTATATTATTTGTAGCTGAGCAGACAGGCAAGTTCCCTAACTCAAACTCGAGTTATTATTTTCGAAACATGTTAGTGAATAATTATTGTTGATTATTCACATCTATACTGATTATTGAGATTCGCACCTTGTGCAATTGAATTCCTATTCTATTATTATTGAATTGTGAATTTAGTTAAAGTTCTTTCAAGCATGAACTGTTTATGAGATAGATCTATGCTATTTGTATCAGCTAGATCAAGCATGTCTAAATTTGTGAAATCAAATGTATTTTAAAAGCTATTCTTATTAAATCGTTATGGTAAGAACTCTTGGCTGAGAAAAGGATAAATTTGATTAAGGCATGATATCAATGCTGGTTATTAAGTGTTTATGCATAAATCACGGGGTATGAAAGGCTGATCCCCTTGATTACCAAAACTTTTTAAGAGGTCCAGTTTAAATACTGAGAACCTTGGCAAATGTCTATGGTTATTTTCAACCACTCAGTAACTGTCATTCAAGTATTTGAATATTCAACTGTTGATTATTAATTCATGTTTCTTCACACTCTTATACTGTTGTTGAACATTGAAAGCGAAACTTTCTTCTAATCATGATATATCTCCCTTGTGTATAAACTTGCTAAGTAAACTAGTTGCTTACCCTTGCTATTTCATGATCTTTATTTCAGTTAAGGCAAAAACGTCAAAAGGGGACAAAGGAAAAGGGAAGGTGCAAGAATAGCTGCCTGATAGGGATTATGTATTAGTTATCTGAAAATGTTACTTGGTTATGTGAACTCTTATTGTATTAAGGGTATGTTTCTAAGTTAAAGTTAAAGAACCTTGGGACCATGTTGTAAGACTTTATTATTATTTCGATAGACTTTGTATAATTATTATTCCGCATTTAGTTAGAAAGTATGTTTGTTATTGAGAAACGTGAATACCGAATTCAAGGTTAGGAAACCCGGATTTGGGGGTGTCATAGGTTGGTATCAGAGCTATAGGTTATAACCCTGAGGAAAAAGAGTCCTTAGGCCATAACCTGAGAGAATGTAGAGGAATAGAAGGGGATAGAACTCATATAGAGTTATTTTTGGGTAGAAATTTATTATGATCTTAGAATTGAGGATTTGGATCATACGTTGGTGTTATTAAGCTTGTGGATAATTTGAGGAATGTGTATTGATGAGATAATATGGTAAAGTGAAGACCATTAAGTACGGACGATCCATTGTAAACTGGAGTTATAGATATTCGAGGTAATTAGATTAATCATTTGATGTTATTGATCAATTCTGTGGCTATTGATCAATTTTTGTGACTATTCATTAGATAAGATATTGGAGTGATGTTGTATGGAGTTTCTTTGTGATGAAAAGAGGGTACCTTAGAATCTATTTGGTTAAGGTTTGCAAGAAGGAAATGATTGATTCTATAAATAATGAATATATCGATATTTAGAGGTGTTAGTTAAGTTATTAAGCTTTATTGTGGAATGCCAGGTGAGACAAAGGTAATGGACTCATATAGAATTGTTAAGCAAAAGTTGAGAGTATTAAGATGAATGATGTTATATGCAAAAAAAAATAAAAAAATTTAAGAGATGACTGATGGCAATTTAGATTGTTTTGATGATTAGAAAGGAGAGACAACAGAGAGACTATAAGAGATGAACCAAGGGTAGATTTAGTGTCTGATCTGGAAAAAGTATCTAGAGATGGAACTGAATGATGAGATAATGGAAATCCCTAAGGAGGATCAATTGGAGCCCGATATAGGGAATAGATGGAGGAAATGAAAGAAAGAAAGGTTAAGTCTAAGAGTTATAAGACCTTTGTGACTCGTAATGAATGAAGAATAGTGGTCAATGTATATGTACTAGTATATCTATGCATGTAAGAAAAATGAATCTAAGTTTTTGTACAGCTAGCAGTATATCTGTTGAAAGTCCCAACTTTGTGTAAGTTGTGGAGTAATTATGTGAATCCCATCTTGTTGTTAGTAACAGAGGGATAAGTGGATATCAGGAATGCTATATGATGTAAGTAGTACGAGGGACTAAGATGAGCTTATTAGTATTTAGTAAAGGTGCCTTGAGTTGATATGATGATGATACATCCCCACTTTTCAGATCTAGGGGAATGCAGTTCTTATTAATCCCATCTTTTGTGTCTTAATGGGATAGTTAACATTTATAGGAATATACCGGAATTATAAGTGTTTGACACACTAAGGGGTGTATGAATATAAATGTGGTATTATTATTACATGATTGATTGTGATCAATTTGTGCCTTGATTCTTAAATGATAACATCAGTAGAATTTTGCACGATGTGTAAAACAAGAAGGATTTATGTAAGGTTTTGTTTAGAACAAACAATGCCGTCAAGGAGACAACCCCGATACACGAGGGTGGAAGAGTCGGTGAATAACGAGGAGGGTCAGACTGACCCCAAGAGGACCTTTGCGAACTTGTTAGAGGAAACGATGCAAGGCAGACCAGCCATTGCGGTTGTTCGGCCATAAAGTCACATGGTGAACTTTACGGGTTTCAAATTACTAGGACCACCGGAGTTTCGTGGGAATATGGATTCGAGTGAAGCCCAGACATGGGTAGAAGAAATAGAGAAAGTTTTCAAGGTCGCAAGAGTGACCGAGGAATAGAAGACTTCGTTTGCCACTTTCATGAGGAAGGGTGAGTCAAATTACTGGTGGAAGGCGAATAGAAGCCGAGCTGGGGAAGGCACAACTGCGTGGACTCGTTTTAAGGAGCTGTTTTTTTCGAAAAATTTCTTTCTAGAAAGCACGCAGGTAAGTATGGAGATAAAGTTCTTGGATCTGAAGCAAGATGATATGTCGGTAGCAGAGTACGCAACGAAGTTTAACAAACTAGCTAGGTTTGCTCCCCACCAAGTGGACACTGGAGCTAGGCGAGCGAAGAGATTTGAACAAGGGTTGAAGCCCTGGGCGTATAGTAAGGTTGTGGTTTTGCAGATCAACATATTTCTTACGTTACTTAAGGAAGCAATTGTTGCCGAGGAGGAAATGAAGCGTTAACAAAGCATAACCAAGATCAGAAAAGCCATGATGGTCACAAGGAAGGTTGTCGTGGGGGAAGTAACCCGAATGAAAGGAAAGGGATCGATAGCCAATCTTGTGGAGGAGAGGTTAAGAAGGATATTTTCGTCCGAGTGTATCTCCGCGGGGAGCGCCAGATCTGTTCGTAAAGAAGAATGATGGATCGTTAAGGCTCAGTATCGATTACAGGGAATTGAACAAGGTTACAATTAAGAACAGGTACCCGCTACCCAGAATAGACGATTTGTTTGATCAACTAAAGGGAGCGAAATACTTTTCAAAGATTGATTTAAGGAGAGGCTATCATCAACTAAGGGTGAGACAGGAGGATATCCCGAAGTTGGCATTCAGAACTCGTTATGGACATTTCGAGTTTCTGGTAATGTCATTTGGACTGACAAATGCACCAGCGGCATTCATGGATATGATGAACAGAGTGTTCAAGCAGTACTTGGACAAGTTCGTGGTAGTATTCATCGATGACATCTTGGTGTATTCAGTGACAGAGGAAGAACATGCTGAACATCTAAAGATTGCTTTGGAGGCATTAAGAAGGGAGAAGCTGTACGCGAAGTTTTTGAAGTGTGAATTTTGGTTGCAAAGGGTGCAGTTTCTAGGACACGTCATTGACAGGAATGGTGTTTCAGTAGACCCAGCAAAGGTGGAAGCCATTATCAACTGGGAGCAGCCGAAGACGCCAATGGAGATCAGGAGTTTCCTAGGGTTAGCAGGATACTATCGGAGATTCATCCAAGATTTTTATAAGATAGCATCACCGCTGACCAATCTAACCAGGAAAATGGTAAAGTTCATTTGGACGGAGAAGTGGGAGGAGAGTTTCATGGAGCTGAAGAAGAGACTTAGCCAAGCACCAGTGTTGGCTTTACCGGATGACACTGGAGGTTTTGTAGTATACAGTGATGCGTCACACAAGGGCCTTGGTTGTGTACTAATGCAGCATGGCAAGGTCATTGCGTACGCATCACGTCAGCTGAAGGACTATGAGAAGGGATACCGGACTCATGATCTAGAGTTAGCAGCAGTAGTGTTCGCCTTGAAGATTTGGAGGCACTACTTATATGGAGAGAGGTGCGAGATATATACAGATCACAAGAGTCTGAAATATATCTTCACTCAGAAGGAGCTGAATATGAGGCAGCGCCGATGGTTAGAATTGATCAAGGATTACGACTGTGAGATTCTGTACCATCCAGGCAAAGCAAATGTAGTGGCAGATGCCCTGAGTAGGAAAGGTGGAGAGAAATTGATGAGGCTCACAACTCAGGCAGAGCTGATAAAGGAGTTCGAACGTCTGGAATTGGAGGTTAAGTATTCGATGGAGACAGACGGGAAATTATTTACAGTGACAGCGAGCCCGACCCTGTTGGATCAGATTAAGGAGGCTCAAGAAAAGGGTGAGGATTGTGATTCAATAAAGAAACGAATTGCCGAAGGTGAGGAGCTTAAGTATAAGATTGATAGCACTGGATTGCTAAGATTTGAAGGGAGAGTCTGGGTACCGTTGGATCTGGAATTGAGGGAAGAAATCCTTCAGGAAGCTCACAGCACGAAGTACTCAGTACATCCTGGAAGCACAAAGATGTACCAGGATTTGCGACGAAATTTTTGGTGGCCGAATATGAAACGCGAAGTGGCGGAGTGCATCAGCCGATGTCTGACGTGCCAGCGGATTAAAACAGAGCACCAACGACCGAGCGGATTACTTCAACCGTTAAAGATTCCGGAGTGGAAGTGGGAGTACATCACAATGGACTTTGTGGTGGGACTACCACCAACTCATAAGGGTTTAGACGCTATCTGGGTAATCGTAGATCGTCTAACCAAGTCTGCTCATTTTCTGCCAATCAAGATACGGTACAATCTGGAGCAATTAGCAAAGCTTTATGTGAAAGAGATAGTGTCAAGACATGGAGTGCCGGTATCAATTGTATCTGATAGAGATCCGCGCTTCACGTCAAATTTTTGGAAAAATCTGCAAGCAAGAATGGGAACGCAGTTGAGGTTGAGTACAACGTATCATCTTCAAACCGACGGCCAGAGCGAGCGAACGATTCAGACCTTAGAAGATATGCTTTGGGTAGTCGTGATGGATTTAAAGGGCAGCTGGGATGACCATTTGCCACTGGTGGAGTTTGCTTACAACAATAGCTATCACGCTAGTATCGGCATGCCACCATACGAAGCGCTATATAGTAGGAAATGCCGAACCCTGATGTGTTGGGACGAGGTTGGGGAGCGAAGATTGCTGGGACCACAAATGGTGCAACAGACTACAGACATCATGCGGCTGATCAGAAACCGGCTGGTAGCAGCTCAAGATCGCCAGAAGAAATATGCCGACTTACATCGTCAGAAGCGGGACTTTGAAGTTGGTAGCTTTGTATTTTTGAAGGTATCTCCTTAGAAAGGAAAGATCCGGTTTGGGAAGAAGGGCAAATTGAGCCCTAGGTTCATAGGACCATTCGAGATTTTGAGGCGAATCGACGAGGTGGTGTACGAGGTAGCGTTACCTCCTGAACTTGAGCACATTCACAACGTATTTCATGTGTCAATGTTGCGGCCGTATAAACCAGGCTATAAGCACGTTATCTCCTATGAACCAATCCAAGTCGAGAAGGACTTAACGTACGAGGAAGTTCCTGTCCAGATTCTCGATAGAAAGGAACAGAAGTTGAGAAACAAGACCATCCATTCCGTCAAGGTTCTCTGGAGGAATCACGCAGTCGAAGAAGCTACATGGGAACTCGAAGAGAAAATGAAAGTGAATTATCCGTTTTTATTTGAGTAACCCTATTTTTGCAATTTCGAGGAAGGAATTTTTATAAGGGGGAGGGATGTAATGCCCGTGAATTTTGAACGTCCTTATTAATTAAATCTAATTTAATTTAATGAGTTAACATTGTGTTCTATTTAAACCAACTTGGGTTAATTGGTGGGAGATGTATAAGATGTGTCTATACTTGTGTTGGCAGGTATGATATAACTATGGTTAAGAAATAACCATATGTGAGTCAAGTGTAGGAATTGGTGTGTAATGGCTAAAATGGCCAAGAGTGGTTAATAACCAAGGTAATTATGAAGGGGCAGTAACCATTGTATATCTAAGTGGTTAATAACCAATGTAATTATGGCGGGATAATAACCATTGTGTTTAAACAATGTAATTATGACAAGATAATAACCAATGTCTAATAACCAATGAAGAATGGTTAATAACTAATGGATAATTAAGATTTTACGAAAAGACTATTTTAGCCTTAAAAGAAGTTGGGTAATGATTAAAATACCCTTGAGGAAGTTGCTAGGAAGCTTCCTATTATTGATGAATTGATCAAATTGCCCTTGCCTAGTCATGATTAATGACTATTTTGCCCATGGTCTCTACTTTCCTATAAATAGGACCCCTCACCAATGCTAGTAGGGGTTGGTTCATCTATTATTCACCAAGTATAGAGTAAGAGCTTAGAGAGAAAAAGAGAGTGAGATTAGCATAGTTCATGCATCTCAAGTTCATCACATACTTTGGTAGATCAAGGAGAGTAGCTACAAGATCAAGGTGAAACCCTAAACCATTTCCTTCTTTCTTATTTTTGTTTTATTTTTCATAGTTTTTGAGAGATTTTTGTTCTAAGACTCAAGAATCATTAGATCTTCATGCTTCATGTATAGATCTAATCCTCTTGAGTGTTAGAATGGAGATTCAAAGGAAGAAAAGGAACTTATGTTCTTAAAGGGTAAAAACCCTAGCTTTTCTTCACTTGGATCACCCATAACTTGAGATCTACAACTTGGATTTGTGATCCGTTGAAAGGGGGTGCTAGGTACATGAGTTAGCTAGTAAACCCAAGTGGTAGAACACAAATCCAATAATTTTTGAAGCCTTGGGGGCTATTTTCCCAAAACAATCCAGCTATAAAACTTAAAGTTTTAAAACCCTAAAAGCTTGATGTCCTTGTTTTTCCAAAGGTTGTTTCGGCCAGTTATGGATCTATTAAACATCTAGGAAAAATCACAGAGGTACCTTAAGAAGTTATCTACATGTAGCAAAAATAATGAACACGTTTCGATGTGTACGTTTTGTGTAATGGCTTTTACCGTGAAGGACTCCTAAATATTCATACCCAGATTTCTCACTGTGTGTACCTTGAAAACATATGCAATATTTACAGTATATTTATGCATGTTATGATAGTGTACGCTGAAAATTTCAGAATTTTCTGAGCAAAACTTGATTTATGAAAAATGTAACAAGATTCGGAGGTTTTGAGTACTTTAAAAATAGTAAATCACTTTCTAAAATTCCAGAAAAATTTGTGGATCATTGTTGGACCATATTTTATCCAGATCCAGAGGATAATAATTTTTAGAACCAATTTGCTATTTTTCATAATAATATTATAGTTATGGTTAAAAAAAAATAAATGGTTAAATGATGTCATAAATAAGGAAAATGTAATTTTTAAGCTTGGATACTCCTAATATTATATATTATGACTATTGAAGGGTATTTTGGTAATATTTAATGAGAAATAATATTTATGACCTTTTATGGGTAGTAAAAGAGTTGTTTAATAAAGGGTAAAACAATTAGAATAAATTGTTTATTCGCCTAATAACTTATTAAAATATTACTATGATATTTGTAATATAAGAATTCGATATTTTTAAGTAAACAAAGAAATATTAAGATTAAAACTTTATGAAAATATTATTGAATGGGTAATAATATTTATTTTAAGCATTAATAAATAATTAAGATATTATTAAAATGGCTAGTAATATTAGATTAAAATATTATTAATGATATGAGAATTAAAATATTATTAAGAAAATATGTGATTGTGGGCGTTCGGGGTTATTTTGATGGCTTACATGCCCGTGAATAATCCCCTACGCATTATAATGTTTGATTTGAATTGCAACACCAAAAAGAATTTCAAAGCTAAACGATGAGGATTTTCATAAAATCAATCAAACTAGGTTATTAGCATCACAAGGATAAGAAATTGGAAGTGCTAATAAATGTCGATTTCTATTTAACGAGAAGGCAAAAGAAAAATCGTGTTCAAATGTCACAAGAAATGGTTTTATGAAAGTAAATGGTGGTTCTATTAAACCGTTATGCATAGGGTTAAAGAGATTCTAGAAATTGCCTGCTTGTTTCACAAAAGCAACGTATAGGTCTCGATTCCTATTTTGACGAAGGTTTAAAAACTCTTATTTTGCCAAAACGACACCTAATCCCATGGCTTTTGACATTTAAAATCAAACCTTTCTCATACAGAATAAAGCTTTCTCGTAGAAGCCGAAGGACATTCTAAAGCACTCTCAAAACACGATTTTCCATAAAAACCCCAAATGATTCTTTCATACAAAATCACCACAACATTCACATAGGCATACACACACACGCGCACACATACACATTTTAAGAATTAAAAGGATCGGAAAAGCATCAAGATTGCGGTAACCGTGTTTCACGGATGTCGGGGGGTGCCTAACACCTTCTCCTCGCTTAAGCAAGCCCCCAACTCTATGAATCTCGGTTCGCAGACCAACTAATTCGGAGTCACATATGAGCCAGCGATTTACGAAAGAACGAAACTCGGATGAGTTGGTACATCCATTTCAAATATACCAACTGGCGATTCTGATTAATTGGCTCATCATAAAGAACGATATTTCAAAACCCCGTCGACATTTATGCCGACCTTTTCCAAAGAATCATCTAATAAAGGGCTAAAATTGGAAAGGGTAATAATCACCAAAGAAGCGATTCCTCCCGGCATCGACAAGTGTTATTAGTGGACTAATAATACCAAGAGGTGAATTAAATATTATCAGGATTGGTAATATTAAGTGTCTTATAGGATTTACGATAATCTATTTGCTTATGTGTGTTATGTGATCGGCTTAATTGTTAAATAAATAGCATAAGTAAGCGTGTCGATATACAACTACGCAGTACTAATTGATAGATCGACATTATCAATGTTAGGTTCTTCAAGGCCAATTAGTTAAAGCTATATTATTTGTAGCTGAGCAGACAGGCAAGTTCCCTAACTCAAACTCGAGTTATTATTTTCGAAGCATGTTAGTGAATAATTATTGTTGATTATTCACATCTATACTGATTATTGAGATTCGCACCTTGTGCAATTGAATTCCTATTCTATTATTATTGAATTGTGAATTTAGTTAAAGTTCTTTCAAGCATGAACTGTTTATGAGATAGATCTATGCTATTTGTATCAGCTAGATCAAGCATGTCTAAATTTGTGAAATCAAATATATTTTAAAAGCTGTTCTTATTAAATCGTTATGGTAAGAACTCTTGGCTGAGAAAAGGATAAATTTGATTAAGGCATGATATCAATGATGGTTATTAAGTGTTTATGCATAAATCACGGGGTATGAAAGGCTGATCCCCTTGATTACCAAAACTTTTTAAGAGGTCCAGTTTAAATGCTGAGAACCTTGGCAAATGTCTATGGTTATTTTCAACCACTCAGTAACTGTCATTCAAGTATTCGAATATTCAACTGTTGATTATTAATTCATGTTTCTTCACACTCTTATACTGTTGTTGAACATTGAAAGCGAAACTTCCTTCTAATCATGATATATCTCCCTTGTGTATAAACTTGCTAAGCAAACTAGTTGCTTACCCTTGCTATATCATGATCTTTATTTTAGCTAAGGCAGAAACGTCAAAAGGGGACAAAGGAAAAGGGAAGGTGCAAGAATAGCTGCCTGATAGGGCTTATGTATTAGTTATCTGAAAATGTTACTTAGTTATGTGAACTCTTATTGTATTAAGGGTATGTTTCTAAGTTAAGGTTAAAGAACCTTGGGACCATGTTATAAGACTTTATTATTATTTCGATAGACTTTGTATGATTATTATTCCGCATTTAGTTAGAAAGTATGTTTGTTGTTGAGAAACGTGAACACCGAATTCGAGGTTAGGAAACCCGGATTTGGGGGTATCACAAGGTTTCTTGTCGGGGCGAGAAACTCCAGTACAAAGTTCTCACCGGGGCGAGAACCACAATTTTCCAAATTTTCAACTTTTCTCGTTTTGGCTCCGATTTTCCATCTTTTTCTACTTTTGAATCTGAATCCTCCTGAAATCAATAAACAATCTAATAAGTGCATAAACACAACAAAATATGTAATAAAATAAATATAAAGGAATGAAAATAAATGAGTATTATGCACTTATCAAATTCCCCCACACTTAGTCTTTACACGTCCTTGTGTAAACTAAAACAAAAGTTATATTGAAATCATTTGAATTCCATTCAATCAAACTCCCAAAGTTTAAAATTCAATTAGCATCCATGAATACTAACACCAATCAACAGAAATTTGTTCAATACTTCATCAATCAACTCATAACAATAACCTCATCATTCCCCACTAAACATCTCTAAATCAAATTGAAACCACATAAGCATCTCCTATGATTAACACAGATACTCAACTCAGTTTGTATGAAACAACAACCGTGCACACTGACTCAAACCCAGAACATGTTTTTTTTCTACCATTCATTTTTTCTTCACTCAGGTGAATGCATTTTATGCTCCATTTCACCTTTCACATTCTTTTCTTTTAAGTGAGTGCATTTTATGCTCCATCTCACTTTTCTTCTCACCAGCGAGTGCGTTTTACGCTCCATCTCGCTGCACGTGTTTATGGGTGAGTGCGTTTTACGCTCCATCTCAACCCACCACATGTCTTTCTTTTGAGACAAGTTTTTTTTTTCTGTTTTTCTCTCAATTTTTTTTCAAATTCCCAATTACATAATTTTTTTCACATGGTCCTGCAAACAAGATAAGCAGTTAAACAGTTCTAAATCATGAAATCAGTGCACAAAGTCAACTTCACAGATAACTTAGTCAAGTAAACATGTATCTCATACTCAAGTACTCATGCAATACCAATTCAATCTAAATCAGTCAACTATGGGTCCTAACTTCATTATCATCATTTATCAATTAATTCAGCATCAAACAAATTCAATCAATGGCATCAATCTTCATTCTAAAACCAAAAACCTTTGAAAACTTGACCAAACACAAAAAAAATTTCACAAAACAACTCAGATTTTCACATTTAAAGCAAATCTACCCTATACTATCCTAAATCTAAACCCCTCCCCCCACACTCAAACCTTACATTGTCCCCAATGTAAGACAATCATACAAAGACGAGATAAATAAATAAAAAAACAAATAAATAAATAAAAAGGGATAGAAAAGCAAATCTGATGTCTTGGGTTGCCTCCCAAGTAGCGCATTTGGTTAACGTCGTTAGCCCGACATCGATCCTCTCAATCACGTAATCGAAGATTCATACTTAAAGTGAACTGTCAATAGCCTCAATTCCAGATTAGGTGCCTGCACAATAGGAGAAAATAACGTCTTGTGAGAAGCAGGTAACTGAATAAAGTAGACTGCATACTTATCTAAAAATTGTGGCAAAGAATTGTAGCCTCCTTCAGATCAAAACTCCGCTCAATTTCTTCTTTTTTATCCAATTCCATGTTATTGATAACTGCAACCTGCAAATTCTCCTCGTCTTTGCGCTCTAGAATCACCTCAACCTTGTGAACTGTATCCAGTATCACTTCCTCTTTCTCCTCCTTCTTCAGCTGTGATAGTATTACCGTCTCTTGTTCCTCTTGTGCCTTCTCATCAAATTCAACACTGCTGTCAATTCTTGAAGTAAGCATTAACTCATCTTGCTGCCATACCTCTTCATCACATCTTAAGGTAATCGCACATACGTTCTCTCATGGTGTCACAACAGTCGGAGAAGGCAACTTCCCTGAAGCTTGAGAGTCCAATCGTCCAACTGTAGTAGCTAGCTGACCCACCTGATTCTCCAGATCATGTATGGAAGTCCTTGTTTCATGATGAAACTGTTGTGTCTGGATCATGAAATCCTTGAACATATCTTCCAAAGATGTTCCAGAATTTGCAGGAGCTGCCTGTCTAGGTTGATATTGATGTGGAGCTGGTTGAGAGCCTTGTGGGAACCCTTGTTGTCTAACCGGATACATGCTTTGCGCTGGTGGCCTATTTCCTCCATAACTAAGGTTAGGGTGATTCCTCCATCCTGGATTGTAAGTATTTAAATATGGGTCATACTTCTGCTGAGGTTGTGCTTGATAATTTCCCACTGCATTAGCTTGCTGTGCGGTTTCATCCTCTTGCAATGTCGAACAAGAATCAGTACTATGACCATCCATTAAACAAATCCCACAAACTTTTGCTGCTGGTGTATTTCTTGTAGCCAATTGTCTAACCATCGCAGTCAAATCAAAAATTTGTTGTTCGAGATTGCTCGTGGTAATCTCATTCACTTTTACAGGTGCACGGTCATTCCTTGTCCCATACTGTTGAGAACTAGCAGCCATATTTGCAATTAAAGTCCTTGTAGCCTCCGGTGTCTTATCCACTAGTGCTCCTCCACTTGCAGCATCGATTATACTCCTATCCATTGGTAATAATCCCTCATAAAAGTATTGGATCAAGTGTTGATCATCGATTTGGTGGGGTGGACAGCTGGAACACAACTTCTTAAATCTTTCCTAATACTCATAAAGAATCTCTCCATTGAACTGCTGGATGCTACATATCTCCTTCCTTATGGTAGCAACTCTTGAAGCAGGAAAGTACTTCTCCAAGAATAGCTTTTGCATTTCGCTCCATGATCGTATTGATCCTGAAGGTAGATAATACAACCAATCCTTTGCCAAATCTACTAGGGAGAACGGAAAAATTCTAAGCTTGATATGTTCCTCTGCTACTCCTTGTGGCTTAATGGTGGAACACACCACATGAAACTCCTTTAGATGCTTGTATGGATCTTCACCTGTAAGACCACGAAAAGTAGGCAAAAGGTGGATTAGTCCTGATTGTAATTCAAAAGTAGCATCTAAAGTAAGATATTCAATACACAATGATGATTGATCGAGGTTAGGCGAAGCTAATTCTTTCAAAGTCCTGTTGTTATTGACAGCATCCATCTCTTCTTTGTCTGAATCTGCAGTAGTGCCTTTATCTATGGATCAAATTTCAATTCAAGAGAGAGTGAGAGGATCGAGTCCTAAACTAAAGATAAAAATAAAAATAAATAGAGAATAAATAAAAGAAAACAAAGAATAAATAAAAACAAATAACACTTCCCCGACAACGGCGCTAAAATTTGGGAGCTGTCGTTTTACACTCCAAAATTAATGCCTTACTAACACTCTACTAGCATAAAACTTAGTATAATGACAAGCAAGGATCGATCCCACAGAGAAGTGAATTAGTCTTTTACTTATTCTAATATTCATATTATTTCTATTAATGGGGGGTTTTAAGTTTGATTCACTAAGCTAACAAAGGTAATTAAGAATGATCAATGAATAAAAAGTTTCAGTTCTTCAGTTCAGTATCACCTTAACACAATTATGGAAAAGTCAAGTTTAACAATATTTATCCTTCAATGAGATTAATAACCCTAGATAACCGCAATCGCTAATTATCTGAAATTCTCCTTATGTGTAAATCAAATGTGACAATCGCCTCAAGAGACCCTAACTATTATATAACCTAGAACTATCAGTCTAGATTTAATATAACAGCAGCATGAAGAATTAGAGAATTAGGTTATTCCAAGCAACAATTACACAATCAGGAATTATTTAACTTGCCTTCTAATAACCTTAATAATATCCAAAAGCTTTTCCACAATCAGATACTATCAATTGCTACTTATGATCAGATACAATATCGTTTGCTTAATACTATATCTTAATCTAGCAGATGATATTAATTAATTAATTTAATCCAGCAGAAATCAAATCAATCAATCCAATAACATATAAACAGTTCAATCAGATTATCAGAATAAATCTCATGTAAGAAGGAATAAATAAATAAAACCTGATTAAACCATTAATTATGAAAAAGGTTCAACATCCCTTAAAACTGAAAATAAGAGTTTAGCCTGACATGCCTTCAATCTCCTCCAATTAGGGTTACAATTGTAGTTGTCAAGATCCCCCTCATAATAAATTAAAAACATCTATTTATAGTCCTAAGATAATATTCTAAGTCCCTAAGAATTAAGAATCCAATCTGAATTAGAATTCCTTAAAAAGTACAAAAAGTCAAAGCTGGTCAAACTTGGTCAACGCCGCCTTTCTCGTCGGGGCGAGAATTTTATGCCTAGGTTTCTCGCCGGGGCGAGAACGACCAGAAAGTTTTGGGACCAAAAAGGTTAAGGTTTCTCGCCGGGGCGAGAACGACCAGAAAGGTTAATTTAGTGACCTAAAACTAGGAATTGAGAAGTTTAAAACCTTAAACCCTAATGAAGTTTGAATTTTGTAACATATGTGCTTAATAAAGATTGAAATGATATTTCGAAGTAGGTGTTTTGTGAATTTATAGTGTAAATGATGAATTAGGTCAAATAAATTTTTTTTTATCAAGCTGCTTAGTCGTGCTTATATTGACAAAATGATTTGTCGTGCTTTCCACGATTTTACCAAGAAGCATCCCGACAAATTATTTTTGACAAGTTGTTGTGTCGTGTTTGGGAATGACAAAGTGATTTGTCGTGCTTACGGTGACAAGCTGCATTGTCGAGCTTGGAAGATATTTTCATTAAGGAGCTTAGTAGATAGGTTCAATTGCAAGCTGCATTATCGAGCTTGGGAGATATTTTCATTGAGAAACTTAAAAGATAAGTTCAATTGCAAGCTGCATTGTCGAGTTTGGAAGATATTTTCATTGAGAAGCTTAGATTGCAAGCTACATTGTCGAGCTTGAAAGATATTTTCATTGAGAAGCTTAGAAGATAGGTTCAATTGCAAGCTGCATTGTCGAGCTTGGAAGATATTTTCATTGAGGAGCTTAGATTACAAGCTGCATTGTCGAGCTTGGAAGATATTTTCATTAAGGAGCTTAGAAGATAGGTTCAATTGCAAGCTACATTGTCGAGCTTGGAAGATATTTTCATTGAAGAGCTTAGAAGAATATTCTAAGAATATGCTAGGGTGAAAAGTGTAATAAGCCGAGCCCCTAACGTGCAATTAGTGAAACTTGGTTTTCCTATAAATAGCAAGCTCAATTCATTTATTCCATACTATTTTTCAAGAGTAGTTCAAGAGCAAAAACACTCTATATTTATATTTTGAGAGATATTATGAGATAAAAATTATTTTCGAAGAATCAAAGTGCTACGCGATTCGAAGTAAAGCTAGTAACTACAAGAGGTATACCCCAAATTATTTTAAGTATATATACTACAAAAGTCCTATTTACAAGCAGTTATAATGTCCAATTTATTTCTCTTATAAAGTTAAAAATATACTTTTATAAGCAGTTACTATATCCGATTTTCTTCAAGTATTTAGTAAAAATATTCATTTTATAAGCAGTTATAATGCTAAAATTATCTCAAATATAATAACCGAATAGTCATTTTATAAGCAGTTATAATGCCCAATAGATTTCAAACATAGTAAACGAATATTCATTTTGTAAGCAGTTATAATGCTCAATTTATTTTAAATATAATTGAAAAATATTCATTCTATAAGCAGATATAATGCTGAAATTATTTCATGTATAGTAAAAGAAGTCTTAATTATAAACGATTATGATAACGAAAATAAAAACTTAAAAGAATTAATTGTTAAACATTTAACTAGTTATGTACGCTGATAATCGTATAGGATTTACGACGAATGTTTAGACGTTATATCAACTATAAAAGATATACGAGGCAAGTCTCCAAACCTTGTTACCTTTACACAAATCTTTTATATCTTGCTATCAATTATTGTGAAGTTATTGCTTCTTGATTCAACATCTCTTGTTTAATTTGATATTGAACAAAGTTTCTACGTTACACAAGTTCTTTTAAACTTCTTTCTCTTTCATTATGGATTCAAATTACAGACAAATGTGTCATCAATTACTGTGAAGTTATTGCTTCTTGATTCAGCATAACTTAAGAAATGAACTGTTATTCATATGGAATTATTGTTGCTTAGTGAAAGCATGAATTGTTATGTTGAACCAAATTGTTTTGGTAAGACTTCCAAAACTAAGATGAATTACCCTTTTGAGGGTCATTACCCCTTTGAGGGTCATATATATGTCTAGTAAATCTCGACATAACGTGTAGTGGGCATAAGCAGGATGATATGCATACACCTAGGATATTGAGGAAGGTTGATCCCCTTCAAAATATCCAAACCAAACATATTTCTAAGTCTTTTTGACTGACAGAAATGGTTGATACGAATCAATAGAAGATATCAACCCTTAGTTTTCTAGTTGATACGAATCAATAGAGGATATCAATCCTTAGTTAGGCAAAATCGTGAATTCTATTCCTTCAACTCAAAACTCATTGTGTTTATATTTCTAAACTTGCTGAGCTATGTTATGCTCATTCTTGCAAATAATTTCTATTTGCAGCTAAGGAAATATTACCAGTGGAGACTGACGGTAAAAGAGAAAGTTAAAGAAGAGTAGTTAGGTCAAGAAAGATATAATTATTGTTGTCTTGTTTCGTAGATGTTGAAGTCATTTAACTATATTAGATTAACATTATTGGCGATGTCTAGAAAGTTTTGACGAGGAAAGGGGTTAGGTCATCTAATTGCGCGCCGTTTTAACGGAAAGCCCCCTCTTTCCTGGGAACTGCCTGATTTTTAATACTGCAATTCTCGGATAGATAAATGGAAATTTGCTTTTGAGCCTTTTAGGACTTATTTTTAATAAGAACAAGTTATCTGGGAATGCTATAACAATGAACGAATGATATGGTAAATATTATCACTTTTCTGCATTATACTCTTATTATTAGAAGTCAATATTTTTATAGTAATATGTAAAGGTTGTATAAGTCAGCACGAAGTCCGACCAAGCAAGCAGGTGGATTTCGGGGCTTGACAGTTAAAGGTCGTTCAAATTTACTCTACGACATAAGAAGTTAAGGCGGTTAGTTCAAAAGCGCGTATCGCTCACGATCAAGAAAAGTGAGTGGATCGAAGAAGTTATTGCAGTACAACTATAAAAACGCTGAACTGAAGCAACGTGAAATCAATCGTCTCTTGCCACGTGCCCCACTCAGCAAAATTAGAGGGAAGTGATATAAAGTCTTTTCAAATCCTTCATCTGACTTTTACCCTTCTATTTTATAACCTGAGTTTTTGTGCTTTCTAACCTTTAGAGCTTTCGCACCTTAGTTCCTCGAGAATTCCAGAAATTCCAATCATTCTTATGATCTTTTCAGTAAAATCCAACCAAAAGTGAGATGGTAAACTGTCACGTTGTTTCCAGAACCAGCTCTGCTTTGACAAGTTTGTCACCGCTGAGAAAACGTTCAGAGACATTCTGAAGCTGGTTCAAGATGCTGGATTCACTGAGTGTTTAGAGTCCAACACTAGAACTTACACCGAACTAGTGAAGGAGTTCTACCTTGATGCTATTATGATGGTGGTCTGCTAGTCAGCAAAGTTAAAGGTACTATTCTTCAGTTGAGTGCTTAAGAAATCAACCTTTGTCTAAGCTTTTAGAATAAAGGCCTTACTTCCTTTGAAGAAATTAATATGAATGGAGGAATGAAGATAATGGGTTATCAGAAAAAGTCACAGCTCAAAGGGATTAAAAAGAAGGAATTCCCTCAAGAATATGAATTTCTTGCTGACATTATTGGCAAGTGTATCCTCTGCAAGGATACTGCTTATGATACTTTCAGTGAGTTGCAAATGAAGTTCATGACTGCTATCGTCATGAAGAAGGAGATTAACTTTTGCATTCTATTCATCGATTGGCTAGCCAAATGGATTAAAGATGCCAAAATGAAGAAGGCTACAGGCAAGCTAACTCTAAAGATGTTTAATGGGAGATTTGTGAGCATCATTCTGAAGAAAAGACTGTAAAGAAAAATCAGAGATGAAGAGGGAGAGGTCTTGAACGTCAACAAAATGATCACGCCCAGATTTTTTGAAGAATTCCAAGGAAGATTAAGAGATCAAAACAATCAGAAAGTGGGAGTAAACGCACCGTTAGTGAGAATCAAAAGCTCACTAAAGGCAAAGGAAAGAGAAAGGTTGATGAAATCATAGATGAAGTATCTCAAGGATATGATGCATCTCATGGTCGTAGCGCTCTTGACTCTACTGCTGTCTAACTCGTGAAGAAGAAAAAGATGGTTGAAAAAGAAGAAAAGGAAGTCCCCAAGGACTCTTAGAATATTCTCTCCATTTCTGAGAATAGAGAAGAAGAAGAAAACCTCAACACGCCTATCTCCAAGATTATCTCGAGGAGACAGAGTGTAAGACTTCATCGACAAAGAAAAGCCTTATTCCGCTCAAAGAATATGGTAGAGAATCTGTGCCCCCTCCAATCGTAGAGCTTGATGATGAGGAGGATGAAGAGTCACCTGGACTCATGAGAAAGAGCCAGGGGAAGAATAAGGCTTCTATACTTAAATTAAGCATTGATGATGAAATGGTTATGAAGGTTTCCACACCTGAGCCACAAAATATTGAAGAATTGGTTGTGACAGCTAATGAGCTAGAGCCTCATGTAAATATTGAAGAACTGGCTTTGAAGGCCTCAAGTCCTAAGCTAAAGGAGAAGGAGTAAAAGAAGTTAAGTAAACTGGTGGAGAAGGAAGAAAGAAAGAAGAGAAAAATAGAAAAGAAGAAGAAAGAGGAAAGACATAAAAAGAAAGTAGAAAAGAAGAAGAGAAAAGATATGAGAACCAAAAAGAGGCAAGACTTTAAACGATCGTCAAATCTCTCTGATGACTTTCTACAACTCACCAAAGTCATCAAGATGTTGAAGAGGACATCAATAAAGTATTTGACCCAACTATCGTGAAGCCAGAGGATCCTAAATCTGAGGGGGAGCAACCTATTGGGTATCAAGTTCCTCTTTCCTCAATTTCATCTACATCTCAAGGAATAAGGAGGCGTATAGTGCTTGAAAGGATAGAAGATCCAAGCGTTTGCCTTCTAGATAGATGGATAGGATCTAGAAAAGGGAAGATGCATTTGGTCTTCATGAGCGTGGAAAAACTATTTAGCAGCTTTCAAAATTTGGAGATGGATAAAGGTACTACTCTCTATGATCCTGAGAGTGAGCAATTGCTTTACTTCTTTCCACTGATGTTGTTGCTGAAAGTTGTCACTTTTAGAGACCAGAGCTTCATCAGCTGGTGCTACTCAAGCTTTCCTAATCTTAAGTTGATAGCTCAAAATTTCCCAAGGGTTCTCTCTTATGCTTCAAGACTTCTTTGTAACTCCCCTCATTTCAAAGCTTACAGAAATACTGAAGGTACTTCCATTCCTTTACCATTCTTTCATACTTATCAGTTTACTCCTTCATTCTTTGATTGTTATGAAGAAATCGTAGAGTCTGTCTCTACGATCTCCGAACAACGTTCTCCTCCAGTATGTTTTGATGAAACTTACTTAAACTCTCCAATCGTAGAGTCTCTATACTCTATGAATTATGAAATCAAAATCAATCTTCTGATCGTAGAGTCCCAAAATACTATGATCAATGTCCATAATACTACTTCTCCTACACATACTCCTATACAGACTCAGTCAAATTCTCAGTCCCCCATACAAATTTCTACCAAAATTTTCACACCCACAGATTCACTCATTCATTCTAACTCATCCTCTCCTATATCCTCTCCAATCGTAGAGTCTCAAAATCCTACGATTGATGAAAATAAAACTAAAGCTTTCACTAGTGTTCCTTCTGTACCTATCGATTCACTTGTTCATTCCTCATCTCCTGTACAAGTACCAAGACAAGAATCCAAACCACCTGTTCCTACAAATATCCCTTCCTCATCTCAAAATGAATTCTTTGATATTTCTCTTGCTCTTGCAAATCTTTCTAGGAGTGATAAGACAAGCTCTGAAACCCTGTTTGCTCAAATCTTAGAACGCCTCGCGATCAATCCTACCAATGACCAGTTGACATATCTAACAGCTCATATAACTCAAAATATTGATTAGAAGTTGATGAGGACATGCTTAGCTTGAATATGGATGGAAATCATAGAGGTCGAGCTTGGGCGGATCCGATGCAAGTTCCTAGTGGTCCAGTTATGAAGGCGCGGGCTAAACGGTTCAAAGAAGGATTGGCTATGAATAAGAAATTTATGCCTTTGGGACAGCCGAATAAATACTGCATCTGCTAATAAGCAAAGGAAAGGTCACGGAACTGCTACACCCACAAACCCTCGATCGAAGAGATATGATCCCACGAAGATTTGCCTATATCATTCAAATTCTCCTAGCCATGCCACAGAAGAGTGTTGGGCCCTCCAGCACAAGATTCAAAATTTCATTAAAACTAGGGAGCTAGGAATATCAAGCAATATCGAGGTCATTACTGTTGAGGAAAACACTGTAGAAATGAAGGGTTTGTTATAACCCTCAGATGCAGAAGGTTCAGACGAAGTTGTTGCCATGATCACTTATCTTTAAGGTACACAGGCCAGACCCGTAAAAAATTTGGGGAATGGCGAAGATTTCTGTAACAACCGTTGAACCCCTGATATTAACCTCAAAACTGCAATATCCAATCACTAGCTTAAAGTCAGTCCCCTGGAATTATGGGGAAAAATGGGAGAGACATCTGAATGCATAGTCATCTTGCCCAAAGACAATCGTTTGTATCTGCTAAAGCGAGTGGCAAGATCGATAATGAAACCTGTTAGGGAAGTGTCCAAAGAAAAGGTGGTCGAATTCCTCGCCAAAATAGGACATAATGAGGTGAAAATTGTGAAAAGGCTTGAAGAGGCACCAACCCAGATTTCCATCCGTGACTTAGTGCTGGTATCTGAGGATGATTGGAAGATATTGATCAAAGTTTTGGAGGAAGCGCATCTCCCTAAAACTATAGATACGGAGAAATTCAGCCACCTGATTGGCCATATCCTCGATAGTAATGTAATCTCTTTCACCCATGACGATATACCGGCCGAAGGAACTGTGCATCGTACACCCCTGCACATCACGATTATTTCCGCAGGATATGTACTGGGTGGTGTACTGATTAATGGAGGATCAGCCTTGAATATATGTCCTTACAATACCTTGGAAAGGATAAAGATCAACCCCAACCGAATCCAAAGCAGCCACTGTGGTGGTCAGAGCATTCGACGGAATAAGGAGAGATACCGTTAGCGAGATTGAGTTCCCCATAGAAATAGGTCCATATACATTCAACGTTTCCTTCCAAGTATTGAACATCACTACAGGATATAATATGGTCGGGACAGTTCCATCCACTCTTCACCATCAATTAAAATATATCATCAATGGGAATCTAGTGACCATCTCAGCAGAACCCGAGTACCCTTCTCATCTCAAAGGAGATATTCCCCTAATTGGTTTAGACGAAGGGGTCGAACTAGTTAATTTTTAGGCTTTTGAAGTAAGTACTGCCCAGTACCGTTCCGTAGGCTCTCCGCCTCTAAAACCAAGGGTATCCCCTGAAGTAATATCAGTAGCTCAAGAGATGATCACCAATCAGGTTTAACCAAGCCAGGGATTAGGAAGAAATGGCTAAGGGATAAAAAAGATCCAGTCCAAATACCCACTCAATTGGGAAGAGCAGGATTAGGATATTCTGGTGGTTCCAAATGAAAAAACCCCTATAAGAAAGTTCCAGCCCAATTAGCAACCATCCTTATGCCAAAATTCAGCAGCTTTGGTTCTGGAGATCCATTAAAGAAGATTCCTCCGCACATATCAAACCTTTTGGTACCCAAAGTTGGCAGCCTGGCTGGCGATACAAGTGACGGTGAAGACGTATTGATCTCCACCGATGAAAAGAAAGCGAGAAATGAGTTGTTCCTACAAGAGATACATCAACAATTTGAAAGGAAATTCTGTATCTCCTAGGATCAGGAAGAAGTAAGCAGGAATGGGAGTGATGAGGATATCAACCAGCCCAATGCTCGAGAAATCCTCCCTTTCATTGACTAGACTAAGTTAGACATCCTAAGGAGTGTAGCAATCCAGGTGGCAGCCAAGTGTCTGCGGTCATTGAAGATGTTACCAATGGAAGTATTGCATCTATCTCAGCTGTTGGCAATTGCATGACTACCGACAAATGGGTAGTCGAACCACAAATAATCTGCAAAGGGTAAAAACAGGAGATGGGTGTAGATCACTAAGAGTATAGGGTGTCGTCACTTCTACTTTGCTTAATTCTCTGCATATCTATGTTACGTTTATCATCTCATCAAATGAAAACTTTTGTATTGAAAAACAGTTTTATATAATGAGCATTTATGTTTTATTATCAGGTGTTCCGATTTGAATAATTCTAGCCCTATTGAAGATTGGCCAAATCCGAAAGATGATTATAATTTGATATAGAGTTGGATTTTGACTTGATAGGAATCGAACAAGAGGAGGTAGATGACAAAGAGGTGCCCGAAAAAATGAAAGGACGGGTCGAAGATAAGCACAAACCTAACCTCGAACAAACCACTACCGTCAATATCAGAACCCTTGAGAACCCCAAAGAACTCCAGATAGGATCATACCTTACACCAAACCAAAAAGAAGAAATGGTTCAGCTCTTAACCCAATACGAAGATATATTTGCCTGGTCATATGAAGATATGATTAGATTATCCACTAACATAGTCGTTCATCGATTGCCGATCAAAAAAGGATTTAAGTCAATCAAACAGAAATTAAGGAGGCTAAAACCAAAATGGAGTCTAAAGGTCAAAGAAGAGATCGTCAAGCAGTTTAAGGCCGGGATAATCATAGTGTCCACATACCCCGAATGGTTGTCCAATGTGGTCCCAGTACCAAAGTCAGGAAGGAAAGTTCAAGTTTGTGTGAATTATCGTGATCTCAATAAGGTTAGCGTTAAAGACGACTTTCGCGTGCCATTCATCCACATCTTGATAGACAACATCGCACAGTTCGAAATGTACTCATTCATCGACTATTTTACCAGATATCACCAGATCATGGTCGCTGAGGAAGATAGAGAAAAGACAGCTTTCATCACCTTTTAGGGCATATTTTGCTACAGGCGTTTTGCTTTCGGCCTCACCAACGTTGGTGCCACTTATCAGAGGGCCATGATGGCCTTATTTCATGATATGATGCACAGAGAAATCAAGGTCTACGTGGACGATATTATTATGAAATCGAAAAAGGAAAGGGATCACATAGTCCATCTCTAAAAGTTGTTTGATCGACTTCGTAAATATAATTTAAAATTGAACCCTGCAAAGTGCGCCTTCGGCATCAAATCGGGTAAACTTTTGGGATTTCTCGTCAGCAACTGGGGCATTGAGATATACCCTGCCAAGATAAAGGCCATTGCTGAAAGGCCAACGCCGTGAACTGAAAAAGAAATACGAGGATTCTTAGGAAGGATCAATTTCATCAGTCGATTCATGTCACAACGACTTGCGAGCCAATTTTCAAGTTACTAAGGAGAAGTTCCTTCAGGAAGTGGAATGAGTAGTGCCAAAAGGCTTTCCACATCATCAAGTAACAATTAATCGAAGCACCCATCCCGGTTCCCCCAAAGGAGGGAGTCCCTCTATTCTTATACATCTCTGTCAATTCCAATGCCATGAGATGCATGTTAGGCCAAAAAGATGACATGGGCAAAGAAAGAGCCATATATTATCTCAGCAAAAGATTCAGTAGTTGTGAGCAAATTACACATTAATCGAGAAGACATGTTGTGCATTAGCATGGGCTGCTATGAGACTACAACACTACTTGCACGACCACACTACATATTTAATTTCCCGCATGGATCCATTAAAATACATTTTCGACTGGCCTATGCTAAACTGTTAGTTATCAAGATGACAATTAATCCTTCAGTAATTCGACATCATCTACCTGACCTAGAAATCCATCAAAGGCTAAGGAATTGCAGATCAACTGCCTAAGGCACCCTTAGGAGGATTCGAACCTTTGGAAACATACTTCCCAGACAAAGGTGTGATGGACGTCCAGCAAACAAGGTGCAAAGACGAAGGCCAATTTTAGAGATTATACTTTGACGGTGCTATGAATATAGAAGGGGTTGGAGTTGGGGCAGTTCTCGTATCCATCAAGAAGAACAATACCCCGCGACAGCAAAACTATAATTCAGTAACTCTAACAATACGGTAGAGTACGAGGGATGTATTTTGGGATTAAAAATGGCTCGAAGAATAGGAGTCTTGCTATTAGCCATTTTTAGAGATTCAGAGTTGGTCATCCGACAGTCGATCGGAGCATACGGCACTAAGGAGCTTCATTTATTACCTTACCATCGACACGCCATCAAGATGGCTAGGGAATTTGAGGATATCGCCTTCATACATATTCCACGAAATAGAAATGACTTTGCAGATGCATTGGCCACCTTGACATCAATAATCCATGTGTTTAAGAAAAAGGGGGCACCCGTCATTAAATTTGTAATACAACCTAATTTGCGATTGCGCTTACGAATAACCATGGCATCACAACATCAAGGAATATCTGCGCAATGGATCCATCCCTGCTGGGATAAATCGAACGGAAAGACAGCGGATCCAAAAGATGGCGTTGAAATTTTATCTAAGTGGAGACACTTTATATAAAAGAGACGTCCGCATGGGGCTCCTAAGATGCTTAGACAAAGATCAAGCTCAAAGACTAATGGACGATCTCAAGTTGACGACCATCTGGTGAAATTAGACAACATCTCGACAACTATCCACTAAATCGGACCCAGGTACCTAAAACGAGAGAAATAATAATATAGCAAAACGATAATCATCCAGAGGAGATGGCAATCAGATAAAAGGCAAGCATACATCAGAAAGGAAAGTTGACTAAAATGTAAATCCTTTTATATATCTAACTGTTTAAAAATACAAAGTTCTCTATGATGAATGACAAAATCTTATAGTCTGTGCAGAAAAATAAAGGCAATATGGTCTATAGATCTGAAGTCAAAGACGCTATAAGCGAAAGACAAGCTACGATCTTTAGGGTCTCAGGAACGGATCGAAGCTCCTGCTCTGCTACCTCAACCCGTCTCAGCAAAATCAACGCAGTACGAACAGTCTCATCCTAGTCATCTAAAACCCGTCAGGCCTGGCCAACAACCTCCTCAGCATAATCTTAATGAGCATCTCTGTCGGCAGACGCCACATCTCTATCCTCAAAAGCAGTATCTCTCTTAATGTAGGTCGTGTCCCTACCAGCTAAAGCAGTCATCATCACAGCCCTGGCCCGATCTTGCTCAAAAGTGAGGCTATAAATACGACTCTCCAATACTGCTCTCGGCGTAGCCATAGATACAGAGGTAAGAGGTGTATCTCCGACCAATGTCTCCGTTAAACCAACAAGAGACTCATCCTCTGAAGGCTCTACATGATCATCCTCTAGGTCCTCTAGAGGTCCCTATCCAGATGAGCCGTCACTAATATCTGCGATACCAATCAATAAATCAGCCTCCAACCAGGCCGAGTACTCAGACGATTGACTTGGATGGCTATCTCAGAACTCTGTTGTCACATGATGAGCCTAAAACCCGTATACTCTGGCTACATCAGTCTCGGTGGACGGTAAAATAGGAAATCGATACTCACCGGCACCAATAAAAGAGTAGAGATCATGCCTCTGGTCAAACTGACCTATCACAGCTAGGGGATGATAAGTAGTAACGCCCCTCAGACCACGTGGGTGATAACACTGAAATGCGAACATAACCCGGAGTATACATCAGTATCGAAAACGACTCCTTAATAGATGCAAGGAAGGTCATCCAAGACGCCGGATCTACACAAGAAGATGGACGGAAAGAATATCTCATGGCAATGCTATGTCTAAAATAGAAACTATGTCGACGAAAACTGCCGATCGGCCGTAGATGGGTCATAAACCAGACATATAACAAAACCGAATTGTAACGAAACTCCCTATCTCTAAAGGCCCGGCAATAAGAACCAGATATGTAGGTTTCGACCAACATCAAAGGTAAAATAGTGTGGTCATCCTGGAGGGCCCTGACTACCGTCACGACGCCCACATCCATGTGATCTGCGTAAATCAGCATGTATAAGAACGAAATGATACACATCATCAGAACATCCACTCGGACGGATCTCCATCTCTCCTCGGATATAGCAAAATCATCCCTGAAACTATAAAGCTCCCAAAAGTACCAAATCTATCAATCAAGAAATCAAAAGATAAAACGTGTCTAATAGTAATCTTAGATAGTACTACCGCTCGCCTCAAACCAGTGGCAGTCATGAACTGACGTCGCATATGACCCACATGAACCCATGCACAAGGACTTGTCGAGGGTAAATCAGTGATGCAAGTATACTCCTCAATGGTCGGCGTAAGCTCTAGAGATCTAAATCGAAAGGCATGTCGAGCCAAAATCTAGTGTGAAATCATGGCCTCAACAAACCCCTCCAGCACCTGAAATGATAGATATGATAGTGAGTGCCTCAACAGCCTACCGACCGTCGAACGATATGCGGCAGATCATCAAACCAATCCCTCAATTTGAAAGCAGTACTACCAGTGGAATAATGATCCAAACGAATAATAGAAGACGATGTCATCTATAAAATAGTATCAAAAGATTACACAGGAGTCAATTTTAATACGATAAACATGCATCATAATAAATAAAATAAAAAAGCACGTGTAACAGCATCTTTGACTGATTCGTACATAAATACTGTGAATTATACATCATTTTTTACATAAAACATCATCTTTATACAATACATAAAAGCATAAAAAATAAAATGTACAGGGAAAAGAGGCACAAGCACCCAACAACTAATACAAGTCTACTATATAAAGTCTAAGTCCTCCACAAAGGCAGTGTCATCATCAAACCGGCCAACTCGAGTTAAGTCCTCCTGGTTCGGAGCCTCTGCGTCAAAGTTCAGATTAGGACAGTAGAAGGTCAGAGTCCCTCCCCTAGGAATGTCAGCAGCACCAGGACCGACGATCATACCAAAGCTCAATCCAGCAGGGTCACATGTGAAAGCCTTTACTGGATCCCTACCCAACTAACGAACAAAAAAGGATAACTGATCCACCTAGCGAGTCAAGCTAGCAATCTGGTCCTGATGTGTCGGCTCTCAAACACAGGCCATCTAATCAGATATCATCACGGACCCAGTATAAGATCTCCCAAAAAAAGAGTGGCCCAGGTCGGCGCACCAATAGTCCAGGGCCTCCACCAGGCAATAAAAACCTCTAAGGTACTAGGACTATCAGATAACAAAAAGTCATCCATATCCTCTAAGGGAATCTCTACAATCGACATGTCGACAGGTCAAGATCTCCGAGAAAGAGGATGAAAGGGGATACGGATCTCCCCTAAAACACGTCTAAAGGCTCGCTCCCCAAGGTAAAGCTCCTAACCTCCATACATCAACAATGGAACCCGGTGGGTGGACAACGCAAACTCTGAACCACTCAAAAAGTCATCCTGAAATCCAACATACAAATGCTCCGATGAATACGGAACCCAAGTCACACCAGCGGCAGTAATCAACTCTAGTTGAAGACGACAGTGAGCAAAGCTATCAGAAACAAGAACCTCCTCCAAGGTAGTCTAATGCCACCGACGACCCCGAGGATAAGTATCTAGGCCCAAAGTGGTAACAGGACGAAGACATGGAAGTCTCTCATAAGACCAAACTGAAATATCAACAACTACATCAGTCAAAATGACCAAAGTAAGATAAACCGAAAAATAGGAAGAACTAAAAAGAAGGTTTACCAAGAGGAATGGAAAGAAGTCGAGCCAAGCATCGGTCTGACCCTCTAAGTGAAGACGCATACCATGTTGGAAAAAGGCAAATGTAAACGACCTCCAATTATAATATCCCAAAATATTATCAAAATTATAAATATTGTCTTAATTAGGTTAAGAATGAAAATTCTAGAAATACCTAATGAACGACTGTTCAGGTAATCTTTGAAAACCTAATACGATTCGAAAACACGATCGTATATGTTTAGAATTAGAAACGTATGACCTAAAACTAGGTATCGAGAAGTTTAAAACCTTAAGCCCTAATGAGATTCGAATTTTGTAACATATGTGCCTAATAAAGATCGAAATGATATTTTGAGCCAGGTGTTTTATGATTTTATAGTGTAAATGATAATTTAGGTCAAATAAAATTTTTCTCCAAAAAACTTCGTGCTTGACACGTCTTGCTTAAAAATAAATTTTTCGCCAATGAACTTGTTGGTATAATTGTTTTTGACAAGTTGCTTTGTCGTGCTTGCACTGACAAAATGATTTGTCATGCTTCCGAGTTAAACTAATCAATGAGGGTTTAGAAGTGTGGCTGGCACACGCTGGCACATGTTTGGCACATGCTGGCACACGCTTGGCACACGCTGGCACAAGTAGGTCGCAATTACCCTTTTACCCTAAGCTTTCCTAGCCTATAAATACCCCTTCATCCATTTATTATTTCCTACCATTTTCTAAGAGCAATTCAAGAGAAAAAGTACTCTATATCTGAGAGATATTGTGAGATAAAACTTACTTTCGAAGTATCGAAGCACTACGCGATTGGAAGTAAAGCTAGCAACCACAAGAGGTATTACTCTAGTGGTTATTATTTTCATTTTTCTTTATATATTTAGTAAAAATATACTTTTATAAGCAGTTATAATGGCCAAATTATTTTGTGTATATAATGCAAAAGTCTTATTTACAAGCAGTTATAATGTTCGATTTATTTCTCTTATACATTAGAAAATATACTTTTATAAGCAGTTACTATGTTCGATTTTCTTCAAGTATTTAGTAAGAATATTCATTTTATAAGCAATTATAATGCTGAAATTATCTCAAATATAATAGCCGAATATTCATTTTATAAGCAGTTATAATGCCCGATTTATTTCAAACATAGTAAAAGAATATTCATTTTCTAAGCAGTTATAATGCTCAATTTATTTTAAATATAGTTGAAAAATATTCATTTTATAAGCAGTTATAATGCTGAAATTATTTTATGTATATTAGAAGGTGTCTTATTTATAAGCGGTTATAATACCCGAAATAAAACTTAAAAGATTTAATCGTTAAAATGTTTAATTAGCCTAGAATAATCAAAGGAAAGTTAAGCTTGCACTTCAAGAGGTCGTATGAAGAACGCGAACTAGCATAAACGATCAAAGCGATAAAAAGCAAGTCTACTTAATTGTTGAAATGCACTCTGTGCAATAACGTGTCTTATTTATGAAGTTTATTGTTATGCAAGTATTATTTCTTTTGCACCCCGTGCATTAACATGCTTGTTATCTGTTATGCGTAACGTGATAGTGATTGTTGAATTTCAATTGAAAACCATGTTAGTATCTGAGTTAAATAACTCTCTTGTATGGGCGGAAGTTTAAGATGTGTTAGGAAACCGATCTAACTATACTGTAGGTACCAATTTGGATAATTCAGTGTGGTTGTCGAATAGTGTTTCTCGATTTAGTAATCAATACATACGTGCAAGTGTACACGATCAACAAGTAATAAAGTGATAAGAGAGTGTCGAACCCACAAAGAATTATTTAATAATAATTACCAAATACTAACTCATAATCAAATTAATTTTATTTAAACAATTCGATAAAAGATTTTGAATTTTGAAAATAAAGTACTAAACTAACTAATCACTAACTACCAAGAATTGAATTCAGATAAAAAGGCTTAAGATTATAATTTCCCTTAATGTTTCACTTGAATTAATACACTTCCTGTTAAGTTATATTAATTATTCTGGATTGTTAATCAAGAACTCATCAATATTTATAACCATTTCTCGATGTATCATAAACGAATCAACTTAAATCTACAAAAGATAGAATTAAGATGAACATCCTAGTTAACTAATTCACTATATCTCTATGTGAATTACAATTAAAAAGGATTTAAAGCTCAGGTTCTTTTTCAGATTACATGTGGCATATAGGTATATCTCTATCCTAAACACAAATTATGAATTCCATCATATGCAGAAAACACAATCACATGCTACTATGATTAGGTCTAAATCTATAACCCCTCTCTCGAGTTCATATAGATTACCACGGTAATTGTTGATCAGACAATTAAGCAATTAATCACAAATCATAATAGACAATCCGATAATAATCAACAATAATTAACGAGGAAGCATGTCAATAAAAGCTACGCAATAAGTTCCATTGCAATCTTAAAAAGAAATTAGTTCATAATTGAATTAAAATCCATAATCCACAATTGATAAAGCATTCAAGAATACAAAATAAGAGGTAGAGAAGAGAATAAAATCTGTAGACGCAATCCTTGAGTCTCTTATTTAGCTCCTTAATTAAATCCTTTGCGCTCTTGCAATTGTTTCAAGCCTCCATTTCTTTCTCCTAAACTAAGGTTAGCAAAAAGTAGCAAGATCTCCCCTATTATATATCTCACATCATGTATTTATAGGTTCTAGTTAAAGTCCTAAACCAATTAGAACTTACAATCCTTGTTTCATTCAAGTTGGGTCAAAAATAAGCTTTTTAATAACCCGACGCAGCGCGGCCGCGCTCAAGTGCCAAAAATCATGTTTTTCACTCTGCAGACCAGCGCGGCCGCGCCCGACAAAATTCTGCTCGGACGTCTGTTGGTAAATTGGTCATAACTTTTGATCCGAGAAGAGTTACGGGGCCTGCCACCTATCAAATCGAAGCTCTCGACGAGATATACAACTTTCATTATTTGCGAATTGAGAGATTCAGATTGGATCAAAGTCGAAATTGGGCTTGAAGTGAGTGCTATGCAAATGGCAACTCCAAAATTTGAGGTTCAACGCCCGTTGGGAAAACGATAATTACTTTCTCATCCGAACTCTGATTGTGACGATTCAAAATGTTCCAGAAAACTAAGGAGTAGCTCTACAATACAATCCAAGTTCCAAAACAATAACATGCATCCAACATAGTGTTAAAAGCCCTACAATCTTCCCTTCTTGCGTCTGCTTGCTTATTGTACTCCAAAAGATGTTGGGATTGCGTTTCCTTGCTTCTTCCTACAAAATAACGTAAAAACACTATAAATACCTAATACTAACTTAAAATACTTAAGAACTCACAAATTATCAAGTCAAACGTACTCAATTCGTAGGTATAAAATCCACTCATCAAATACCCCCATACTTAAATCTTTGCTTGTCCTCAAGCGAAAACAACAACTATAACAACTAATTCTAAATAACAACTCACACGACTCGAGCAATGAATCAATACAAATTTGCATAATAGTCTCAAAGATTTCTTCTAATGTTAACTCAAGAAAAAATTCTGAAAACATGCAAAGCCTAAAATTTCAACCTAATTATCAGTTCCACAACTACTCATGATCATTTAAGTGCGTGTGTGCATCCAAATGGTCAACTAGCCATGACTCATACTAGATCATATAATCAAATACTCATAAAAGATTTTCAAATCAACTCTAAAAAACCTGCTTTCACATTAATCTCTGCTAATAAAGACAAAACATAAAATTTAGATGATCAAAAGGATATTTCATTCATTTAAGCACACTTGAACCCTTCCTAAGTATTTTAAAACACAATTTTTCTTTCCTTTTTAATGAGTGCATTTTACGCTCCATCTCACTTCTCATTAAACGAGTGCGTTTTACGCTCCCTCTCGTTTTCTCTCGCATGAGTGCGTTTTACACTCCTTCTCGTGCTTGTGTTTATGGGTGAGTGCGTTTTACGCTCCATCTCAACCCACCACATGATTCATCATTCTAACTCAGGAAGGTTTCACAATTTTCAAAATTTTCAATAACCCAAGATTTCCCCCAAACTTATGTTAATGCCTAAATTTCGCTTTGAATGATGCTCAAATAAGATTTTAAAGTTTCAATGATATCTTTCACAAGTATTCAACCAAATTTTTTTTTCCTTAAGACACAACTAGCTAAATAGATGGATATGTGCTTTGAAGTTCGAAAAGATCACAAATAGTGTAAACCCAACTCATAAGTCAAAATATAACTAAGCATGCTTCTCAATTTCACAAGAGTTAATAAAAAATTAAAAAAAATTAATCCATTTTTTTCTTATCATTGGCCATAATCAAATTCAAATCAAACCATTTTTCACCCATCCTAAAAACATACTAACTAACATGCAACCTTAATTAACTAAAATAAATAACACAAAACAAGACCACACCCCCAAACTTAAACCAGACATTGTCCTCAATGGCTAAAATAGGAAAAAGTAAAGCAAATAACTTCTCTGAAAATATAGCAATCTTCCTCCATGTCCGCTAAGTCTGAAGAATAGGCTAGGCACATCGGAATGAATAAGGCATTGCACTTGAATTGGACTCGAATAACCTGTAAACACATTAGAAGCAAATTTATTAACTACTATGAAACCTAATAAAATAACTAAAACTAAAAATTAAACTTGGGTTGCCTCCCAAGTAGCGCTTGTTTTAAAGTCGTCAGCCCGACTTCACCATTTACTATCCAATTCCCCTTCGAAAATTGAACAACCCTCCATCCATTAGTACCAATGTAACTTTTGAAGGTTTTGCTGCAGTAGGGGCCATTATTTCAAAGTCACCTAGTTTGCTCTTTGTAGATAGGTTCCTAATTACGACTGTCAAATAACTAGGTGCTTCCTCTGTTGTGTTCGTGATTAGATTGGGGCATTGAATCTTGTCAAACACCACGGGCTCTTCTTCTATCTTCTCTCTCTCATCCCACCATGGTTGTAATGTAGTCTTAGTTTTCATGTCATAAAGAGATTTACCAAGGACATGACTACCAAGTGGACACTATTTTGCAAAACTGACTGGATTCTTGAACTTTGGTAGAGAAGGCACTTGGGGCACTAACAGAATCGACTCATCAGTGTTGGAACTCAAGGCTAGATCTTCTTCGGCTTTATTTTCCTGGTCCCCACACATCTCCCGTCTTTCGATATCTTCTGGCTCATCCAGTTGCAGATTTGGTTCGGGCTCACCATCAGCTTCAGATTCCATGTCATAAAGCCAAGTGTTTTGAGGACAGTTGTTCATGGCTTTGAACCTTTGATCTATCTGATTCTGAATATTTTGAATTGACATCTCTTGATTAATCCTCCTCTCCTCATTTGATGCTACGAACTTGGACCACAATTCCTCTAATCTTGAATTATCTGTTTCAGGTTCGGAATCCATGTATTGAGGACCATTGGTTAAGGTATTGATGAGTTGTTTCATCTGATTCTTAAAATTTTGGCTCGATATTTCCTGACTCCTCATCATCTCTTCTTGGTCTGCTATAATCTTAGACATGAATTCCTACAAACTTGAATTTTCTTCTTGTGGCAATGGAGATGGACATGAGAATTCCGGTGCATATGTTGGACTTGGAGCGTAGAATTGATCTTGTTGATTATAACTCCATGAAGAATCTTGGTAATACCCCCAACCTTGATATTTGTTAGCATATGCATATTGGTTGAGATTGTTACCACCATACTGTACCGGTCCAAAATTGATGGCGCATTGATGACTCGGATGATTGTTAGCACAATAATAACAAATAACTGCTATCCTTTCAATACGTTGGGCTCCAAGAACATCCAACCTCTTCGAAAGTGTTTCAATTTGTGCTGACAATGTAGAAAGTGCGTTGAGTCCATCAACCCCTGTTTCCCTTGGTTGAGTCATTCTCGTATATGGCCATTGATAAGCAAAGCTATCCATGGTACCTGAAAAGAGAGAAATATAGGAAGAGAATTAAAATAAAAACAAAATGTTTAAATTAAAACCAATTTGATTAAAGCTAATGATGGCAAAAATTATTAAACTAATTCCCCGACAACGGCGCCAAAAACTTGTTTGTCGATTTAGCAATCAATACATACGTGCAAGTGTACACGATCAACAAGTAATAAAGTGATAAGAGAGTGTCGAACCCACAGAGAATTATTTAATAATAATTACCAAATACTAACTCATAATCAAATTAATTTTATTTAAACAATTCGATAAAAGATTTTAAATTTTGAAAATAAAGTACTAAACTAACTAATCACTAACTACCAAGAATTGAATTCAGATAAAAAGGCTTAACATTACAATTTCCCTTAATGTTTCACTTAAATTAATACACTTCCTGTTAAGTTATATTAATTATTCTGGATTGTTAATCAAGAACTCATCAATATTAATAACCATCTCTCGATGTATCATAAACGAATCAACTTAAATGCACAAAAGATAGAATTAAGATGAACACCCTAGTTAACTAATTCACTATATCTCTATGTGAATTACAAGTAAAAAGGATTTAAAGTTCAGGTTCTCTTTAAGATTACATGCGGCATATAGGTATATCTCTATCCTAAACACAAATTATGAATTCCATCATATGCAGAAAACGCAATCACATGTTACTATGATTAGGTCTAAATCTATAACCACTCTCTCGAGTTCATATAGATTACCACGGTAATTGTTGATCAGACAATTAAGCAATTAATCACAAATCATAATAGACAATCCGATAATAATCAACAATAATTAACAAGGAAGCATGTCAATAAAAGCTACGCAATAAGTTCCATTGCAATCTTAAAAAGAAATTAGTTCATAATTGAATTAAAATCCCTAATCCACAATTGATAAAGTATTCAAGAATACAAAATAAGAGGTAGAGAAGAGAATAAAATCTATAGACGCAATCCTTGCGTCTCTTCTTTAGCTCCTTAATTAAATCCTTTGCGCTTTTGCAATTGTTTCACGCCTCCATCTCTTTCTCCTAAACTAGGGTTAGCAAAAAGTAATAAGATATCCCCTATTCTATGCCTCACATCATGTATTTATAGGTTCTAGTTAAAGTCCTAAACCAATTAGAAGTTACAATCTTTGTTTCATTCAAGTTGGGTCAAAAATAAGCTTTTCAATAACCCGACACAGCGCGACCGCGCCCATATTTAGCCTAGAAAGCAGCGCGGCCACGCCCAAGTGCCAGAAATCATGTTTTTCACTCTGCCGACCAGCGCGGCCACGCCCAACCTTGGAACCGGCGTGGCCGCGCCAGACAAAATTCTGCTCGGACGTCTGTTGGTAAATTAGTCATAACTTTTGATCCAAGAGGAATTACGGGGCCTGCCACCTATCAAATCGAAGCTCTCAACGAGATCTACAACTTTCATTATTTGCGAATTGAGATATTCAGATTGGATCAAAGTCAAAATTGGGCTTGAAGTGAGTGCTATGCAAATGGCAACTCCAAAATTTGAGGTTCAACGCCAGTTGGGAAAACGATCATTACTTTCTCATCCGAACTCCGATTGTGACGATTCAAGATGTTCCGGAAAGCTAAGGAGTAGCTCTACAATAAAATCCAAGTTCCAAACCAATCACATGCATCCAACCTAGTGTTAAAAGCCCTGCAATCTTCCCTTCTTGCGTCTACTTGCTTATTGTACTCCGAAAGATGTTCGGATTGCGTTTCCTTGCTTCTTCCTACAAAATAACATTAAAACACTATAAATACCTAATACTAACTTAAAATCTTAAGAACTCACAAATTATCAAGTCAAACATACTTAATTTATAGGTATAAAACTCACTCATCAAATAGATCGAGACACATTTGTTGAGAGATTGGTAGAACTATTGATGAGACGGGGAACTAATTCATTAGTTTACGGGTTAGGAACCACTCAGTCTGCTATATTGATAATCGTTGAAATATTGTATCAACTTATTCTGTATATATATATCTTGAAAAGGTGATTCTCTTCTCTTATATATATATCTGTTAGACTTGCTGGGCATTCTTATGCTCATTCTTGCAATTATCTTTTAAAAGTTGTAGCTAAGGAAGTATTACCAGAAGTGTCTGGCAGTAAAGTAAAGGTTAAAGAACTAGGCATTTTATTATTGTCTTCTTCTGTGATGTAAATTTGTAAGGAACAAGGCATTTTCGTAGATGTTGAAGTCATTTAACTATGTTAGATTAACATTATTGGCAATGTCTAGAAAGTTCTGTCAAGGAAAAGGGTTAGGTCATTTCATTGAGCGTCATTTTAACGGAAAGCCCCCTCTTTCTTGGGAACTGCTTGCTAATACTTTAAGTCTCGGATAGATAAATGGAGATTTATTTTCAAGTCTTTTATGACTTATATGTAATAAAAACAAGTAACCTGGGAATGATGTAACAATGAACGAATAATATTGTAAATATTATCACTTTTTCGCATTATACTCTGATTATTAGAAGTCAAGATTTCTATAGTAGTATGTAAAGGTTGTACAAGTGAGCACGAAGTCCGACCCAGCAAGCAGGTGGATTTCGGGGCGTCACACAAATCATAATCCCTGATGCGATCAACATCTCGGATGGCTCCAACTATGCTGAAATGAATGATAGAAGAATTGTTCGCCAATAAACAACCCCTCATGATAATCAAAAAGAGACGTCGCAGAAGTCGATCACGCTCAACAAGGTCGTCAGGAAATGGCTCTAATAAGGCCCCTCTGATGGCATCAAATGCCAAAGCACCAGAACGAATGTTGCGGGCCTCAAAGGCCCGATCATGTGGAGGAAATCCCAGTAATGCACGAACAGCAGCGAGCGAGATGTCAACCTCTAAAGGAACTCGCTGACCAGAGAACTCAACACCTGTAATATAACGCCAGTCCAGGGCGACATCTTCACCTCGCAATCTAGCAGAAGGAGAGACTGGCTCTAATAAAACCATCTCTCAGACAAAGAGTGAAGATAACACCATGGGCACCGGCGTGGAGCTATGGTAAAGAACTGCTCCAAGCCCCAAGAATCAACTCATGCTCGGTAGTCAGCATGAAGGGCCTGATAAAGTGAGTAAACATTAAACTAGTTTCCCCAAGGCTGTGTAAACTCCGGGACCTATAATACGAAGAATTAAGACGACTACAACTTGGGACAAAAAGATCAAGGGCGAAGAAAACATCTCAAATTTTTATACCTCATTAGCGCATAAGTACACTGATAGATGATGACTCAAATCAAAGCCCAAAAGATCTGGAATGGCCACTCGAGCTCTGGGGAATGTGCGACCACGAATAAGTAGAACAGCAACCTCAGGCTCGGGAAGATCCTCATCTACATCAGCAGCATCAGCTCGGTCAACGCCGATCGGACGTATGTAAGACTCCGCCAGTCGACGAGCCTGTCTCGTAACACGAGGAGATGGGGTAACAGAGGTAGTCCTACGAGGACGAACCCCAGAAGATGCACGATGGGATGTAGAACTACTCGACATGTTTGGGTCCATGACTAAACAAAGATCAAACGACATAGAATGAGGTACACCCTATCTTATCGTACATGTTTAAAATGTCATATGCATTGACTTAAAGAACACTAAAATAGGAAATTCTTAAAGCACGAATATATTGGTCATCGCATCATGCATGATGTGCATATGCATTAGGGCGAGTTTACCTCATTTTTTTACGTGTACACTTACGTCCAGTCACGTTACCTATGAAAAAATATCGTCAGAGTCTCCCCTATAATATGAACTACCCACATGCACAATTTTCTGCATACGTGACCATTTATAAGTACCCAAGGCATAACCCAAGAGATATGCACAATATACGATACTATACAGTTGAAACACTGCTACAAATCAAATGAAGAAATACAATAGCAATAAAAATATCCCAAAAATTGGAAACTTACATATAAGGTGATTTTCAACATTAAAATAGATAGTTTTTATCCAAAATGTGCGATGAAAGACTATCTCAGATCATGAAAATTTTTATATCTACCTGTCCAGCATATCAAAATATGTGCATGCATTGAAGCGAATATTTTTATCAAGTTAATAAAGCATACATTTTTGATACATTACAGTTTAACTTACTAGCATCCATAATGTAACGAAACGAAAGCAAAAATATGTAAATGTTATACGAATATGTTACCTATAAAAACGAATGTACAGAGTCAGAATTGACGGAATCAAACCTCACGAAGTAGAATGTACGAGAATGCGTTAGAATATGGGAGAATCTAAGAAGGAGATCCAAAGGAAGATAAAGAGAATGAAAGAAGAAAAGGGCTTGAGTGGGGTATAACTACTACGGCCAGCTCACCCCTCCTATTTTGGTGCACTTGAGGTCAAAACGCATCTCTTTCGGTCCAAATAGGTGTAACTACGAAGAAAAAAGCATTTTTGAAGCCTAAAATGTCATTTGCGGGCAATGGCGTTTACGAGAATCTAAAATCTGATAATGATGGGTCTTAAGGCTTGAAACTAAGAAAAAGGTAAAAAAACAGATCAAAAATGGGAAAAACGGTCAAATATCAAAGAAAGTGTATCTTCTTTTGATTAAATCGACAATGTGTCTGTTGGGGATGAGACTCAGTGATGGCATCAGAGAGGATACCCGGTGATATGTTCGTTGGAGACAATACCCAACGAAAGCATCAGAGACGATACCCGGTGATGTGTCCGTTGGAGACGATACCCAGTGAAGACATCGGAGACGATACCCAATGATGTAGCCGTTGGAGATGATACCCAGCGAAGGCATCGGAGACGATACCCGGTAATGTGTCTATTAGAGACGATACCCAGCGAAGGCATCAGAGACAATACCCGGTAATGTATCTGTTGGAGATGATACCCAGCGAAGGCATTGGAGACGATACCCGATGATGTGTCTGTTAGACACGAGATCTAGCGAAGGCATCGAAGACGATACCCGATAATGAGTCCGTTGGAGACGATACCCAGCAAAGGCATCGGAGACGATACCCGGTGTTGGCCACAGAAGCATCATTTATCCATAGCGGAGCAACCCAAGAATAGGTTCATACTTCTATGGATACTTCATTTTTATGTTGTGTTTTAAAAGATCTTGCATCATCATACATCTTAACATACACCATCTTTATATCTTGTCATGCATTGGGTGTCTATATCTTTGTCATGTTCATTTCACAACATTGAATAAACATGACAAAGAGGGACATCTGTAGACACCCGAAATTTGGAATTATGTTGTATAACCTTGATAGGAGAGCAAAAGCGTCATTTCACCATGATAACAAGGATTTCAAACAGAGAACTGCAAAGCTCAGAAGGAATGCATAAAGCTATCATGACGACCACCGAGTGACAAACTATGCGAAGCATAACGGTTAACCAGTCAGCATCTGTGGGATGAATGTCATTGCGTAGCTCTCAAAAAGAGCTTTTCGGAATGGTATGGTACGTCTCCCAATTCTTCCCGGATTGAAAATTACGAATGTTTCAGCGAACAAGAGGAAAAGCCAACTGCACGACACAAAAACTGAGACATGTGGGCCCCACCTGGGCCAGCCGTAGGTGCACCTGTGACCAATCGCAGGTACACTTGCGGCCATGCCCGGAGCTTATATAAGGCAATTTTTAGCAAATTTATAGAGAGCAAATTTTGTGAAAAAATGAGAATTTAAAGAGAATTTAGAGAATTCGTAGAGAGAGAAAGGCTAAAATCAATCTAAATCTATTAAATCTCATCATATTCATAACTAGATTGTTGTAGGATCTCACAATTTAAAACTCAATGAGGCATTTTTCTCTCACCCCAAGGTGAAAGTTTCAATCTTTTTATGTTTCTAGCATAGAGTTGGCTTAGATCTAATATATATTGTATCCATCTTGTGATATGAACCCATTTTTATTGTAAAATTCAATCTTTGAGATCTTCGTAGTCCATTAAAGCTTGATCTTTAGACTAAGGCGGTTAGAGGGGATTTCTCTCGAATGCAATTTCCCCCTAGCCTTCCGATAATATCCCCTTGTAATTTATTATGTTTATTTTGAGATTGATTCTCTTATTTCAATTTGTTTATTGAGAGTTGATTTTTTTACTATGGTTTACCTCGTGTAATCCTAGATCCATATCTAGTGATGATCCCACATTCTCGCTGTCAAAGGATTCTAATAAATTAAATCACCTGATAACCAATTTTGAATATATGTTGTCGATTAAATCCCACCTATGTCATCAACGAATCTATAGGAATCTAAATCTTTGAACTTCATTTTCCATAGACCTTAGATCTCGACGATGCATAGTTATCCCTCGATTTGTTGGTTTCGATTGTTCGATTAAAAGATTAGGGTCCTCGGGAGCCCTTTTCTTACGTCATCATTGTCGATTATATATCTTTATTTTATCTTGTTGGGATTTTAAGTATGTGAGCCTAGGAATGGAGCCATGGCCTTAAACCTTGTGTTTAAGGGATCTTGACGTAATTCCCACAACGGACGTTATTTTTCGATTGTAATATTGAGATGCGATCTTGCTGTATATGTAATTTTGGGGCCTTAAAACGATATCAAGGGTTCCATCCCACGAAAAAGCGAATTTAAGGCCTCGTAATAGTAAAAATTACGATTGCGAGTGTTCGAGGTTATTGAGATGGCCTTCATGCCCGCGAATGCCCCGACCCTTTTTGAGGTTAATTTTTTGGTTTATCGTCAAAAATGATTTTTAAATCAAAACGATAAAAATCTTCTAAAATTAAGTCGCTCCGGGTAGTAAAACGCCTTTAGAATAAAATTGAATGTAACAAAGAATCTCGATTCCTATTTGGTGAAAGGTTTGAAAATTGCGCTTTCCAAAACGTCATCCCAAAAGGCTTTACTCCAAAATAAAGAGCTAAAATGAACCTTTTTCTCGAATCAAATCCTTTATGCATAGGCTCAAAAAGGTTTTAAGTTGCTTTCAAAATAACGCACTTTTCACGATTTCGACTAAAAGTTAAATAGACTTTCTCCAAATCATACGCACACACACACCTCACACTAAGAAGACATCAAGATGCAGTAATTATAATAACCAGGAATTTCAAGTCACTTTATATGTATATGCATTATTGATATTTAAAACTTTGTGCTATATAGTGATTTAATATGTGATAACATATGTGAGGCGGTGTATGGTTAAATAAATATATATACTATAGTTATGGATATATATATTTATAGATTTCATTAAAAAGGAAAGCTTCATAACCTAATTATACATTAGGTGAGATAATTAAATAACCTAAGAGTTATGGTAATAATGAATAGTTAGTATCTAATATTTATACTAACTTAAGTGGGCAATTTTATTATTGCAAGTGATTAATAATTTTAAACCTAATTATAGTAAACCTAATTAGGTTACACGTTAAAGAGATATGTGTAAGTAATTAAATTCCATAAGATTGGGAAAAGAAACCCTAAATAAATAATTAGGATAATAAATATTAAATTCGTTAAACTATGTTTATTACATAGCCCACAACAATTAAATGAGAAGCCCAAAAGAAATAAAATGCAAACCAATACTTAGCTTACTTGATTAAGGGTATTTTAGACTTTTGATTTATCAAATTTGTGCATTAAAATAAATGCAAAATGAAGGGGATAATGGGGCATGGGGGACCGGCCCTATTAGGCCTTTTAAGGCAATAATATTATGCAAATCAAGTTCCTTAGTTAGTAACTCTTACATCAAGTACAAGTGTGTCCATCTCCCATTGCTAGGAAATCTACTTAGCACTTTTAATGACATGAAGAGATAAGACAAAGCCTTTTATCCAAGTGGCAGCAAAGATATGGGGGATATTAGTTATACTCCTATTTGTATCTAACTATATTGCAAGATACATTCTTGAATCACCACATTTCATTTTCTCTTCATTTTTCTCCTATTCATCTTCTTCTATTTTTCTCTCAAGCTAGCAAAATATAAAGAGAGAAAATAGAGAGAGGAGTTCGGTTCTTTAGGGAAGGAGAGGGGTGCTAGCTTGATTAGTGCACCCTAAGTTCATATCTTACTTTGGTAGATCAAGGAAGGTTGCTATTAGAACAAGGTATAACCTAAATCTTCATTTCTTTCTTCTATTTGGTGTTATAGCAAGATTTGATAGGGTTATGAACTAATACCTAATATACCTCAGTTCTACATATCATCATGTATGGAACTAAGTATCTTGAGTGTTAGATCAAAGATTTAGAGGAAGAAAATGAGCATATGTTCTCCTAGGGGTGAAACCCTAGTTTTCCTTCCACTAAATCTTATGTAACTCAACTTTTACAACTTGAATTTGTGATCCGTTGAAGGGGGGTGCTAGATAGATGAGTTAGCTAGTAATCCCAAGTGGTAGAACACAAATCCAATAATATTTGAAGCCTTGGGGCTGTTTTCCCAAAATAGTCCAGCTATAGAACTTAAAGCTTTAAAACCCTAAAAGCCTGTTGTCCCTTTTTTCCAAAGGTTGTTTCGGCTAGTTATAGATCTTTTAAAAATTTGGA